>JAWLRI010000029.1:1096741-1148540 GCA_034781795.1 Crypturellus tataupa | reverse complement strand
CCCTACTTCACACACCTCCCTGGAGCCCTCCCTTACACACCATGGGAAAAAAAAAAAAAAAAAAAAAAAGGACTTCTTTAAGCCTGAACACGGCCAGGTTTTGGATTACTTGGAAAGAGCTGCAACAGTAGAATTCCTAAGTTAAGAACCTGCGGTTGAGACCAAATGTAGCAATCTTTCTTCATCAGTCACACAGTGGAATTGTAATATTTAATTTGGCTTATTATGCAGGGGTAAAAATTAGTGCTCTGTGAGAAACATAGCTCATGAAAGACAAATCTCACAAGTTTTAGAAGGTCAAAACTACAGAGACTTGTTTTGTATGAGGTAGAAAGTTTCACTTGTTAACAAAAAAAGTAGATTCAACTAAATTGACAACATAAAGAGCACAAAGGGGTCTAGAGATCAGAAAGGAGGCCACTAAATAATAAAATGCACTTCAAGCTGAAAAAATACAAAGTAAATTGTTTAATTCAAATCATTTAATATACTATTGTATTTGTATAAATTCAAAGTATTTGATGCAGGAAGCTTCCCCCAAAAAAGTCACTTGTGAGGATGTCCATATATAAACACAGATAAGCAGACCGTAACAGCTAATAGCAAAAAAAAAAAAAAAAAAAAAAAAGGGAAAAGGCACAGAAACAAGACTAGCAACATCCACAGAAACATTACTAGAGAAAATGGCATCTCTGTGTAATATTGTTATCTGAAGTTGTTATCTGAAGTTTCCCAAGAATCTCCTCATCTCAAAACTAGTGAGGAGAAAAAATAGTATGCTACACTGAAAATTGAACCAAGCACAACTTCGTGAAAATGTAGGCTCTTAGAAAGAAATCAATATTGGGAAAATTGTATCCTGTATCCACAACCAAAACGTAAGCTAATTTCTGTATAATTATAAATGTTCACTTTATTAATCACCTGGACATGACCAGAGTATTTCCAATTCATACACTATCTCAAGTGTTTGAAATAACCTTCAGGGGTGCTGAAAGGACATTATGTAGCAAGTGCTTTGAGAATGAGTTCTCAAGTAGGACACAATGGCTTCATGACCAAAAGCACAGCCCGTTACAAAGGAATGAGTAGAAACAGGCCAACTTCAAGGTTGTGGGCCATTGCTGATGTCCAGCTACCTGCTCTGTCTTTTGTCTCAGGAGACCAAGAACTTTGAGCATACATATTCTGTAAGGAGAGTCAAGCTTCATATACATAGAAAATTACTGTTAGATTAAAAACTGTGTCCATAACCTGGATTTCGTGTGTCAGGGGCAGTGTTTGAAGTACATAAAAAAGGAATTCCACATGTGTATCCCATGTCTCTCCCACTGGTGCCACAAAAGCTACTTACAGCTACTAGACATTCTTCTACAAAGGGAGTCAGCATGTGTGGCCGGATGGTGACCATAATGTCCCTAAAATCCATAGCCGTGACTCTTCCAGCCTGAGCATTGTCTCGCTGCACAAAAGCTTGTTTTGCATGTTCTAACTGGATCTCCTGAAAACACATAGGGAAGAAGAACAAAAAGAAGTTACCATGAAAGCACCACCTTAATATTCTGCTTATAAGATTTGATATAAGGCAATCCTAAAGCCTATCTCATATTTGACTAACCCAGATTAAATGTGATACTGCACGTGCACCCTTCCAGCTTTTGCTGTCTGCAGTGTGTATGGCTCGATCACTCAGTTTGAAGCCCAAGACAATCCCTTTGCTCTGCGGACATTAGGTCACACAACTCATTTAACTGGGAAATGGAGGGTATCCATCAGCCCTGAGCAGGGTTGCTCCCGTTCCGGAATGGTGACGTGGTCCACGCTGCACGCCCACTGATTTATCGCGTGTCACAGCAGGTCAAAATCCACAACAGCATCTGCTACTCCTGGCAGTGTGACCATCACAGAGATCTCTACCTAAATACCTGCTAATCTTGAAAACATCCCTCCAAAAAGCATCCTCGTTTAAAATAGAAAGCTCTTTTAAAACACGTTAGCAACCTAACTTAGCACTCCTTGTATCACAACTGATTAAAAATCACCTCAATGTTTCAGCTGCAGTAACAGGCAGAAATTCAATCATCTGCATTATCTGACAGAACCACCTGATAAGTTTCAGTTTGTGATTCAAATGTACCCCAGAGAGAAGAGAGGGGGGAAAAGATACTTCATCACTCCAAAAATTAGCTGATTTCCTACTATGAGCTACACCCTTTCCTAATAAATCATTGGTAGACTACTTTCTAACTACTTTTACTTTTCCCCCAAAGCAAACAGTCCTGCACAGATGGTAACTTGAAAATATACCTCAGCTTTTTGTCCAGTTGACAACTTTGCTCACACCGCAATTACATTTTTGTTGATGAAGTTTAGATGTACAAACCTGATTTTCTCTACTGAACAGAAAAACCAAATCCTTGCTATGCCATTCCTTCCAATTTCAAGGCTCAAAAACGTATTTTTCCACTAGAAATACAATACCTATTTTTGAATATACATTTATAATAAATAATAAAAGGAACTAAAGCAAAAATATGTCAGTAATACTAAGCAAGTCTAGCACTGGACCATGGTATTATGCTATTATTTCTATTATATTTGCAAATAAATATCTTAAAAGTCATATTAAACGACCAGCACTAATCATGAATCACAAGCATGATGTATTCACAGTGATTACTGTCTCCTGTAAGTTGATTTTACTTCACAGCAGCATTCAACAGAATAGAGAGTGAAGGCTGAAGGATGAAAGAATCTGATCCACAGAAGACCTGCAGCAGCCTCCATCCTTCCTTCCACTCAGTCCATACTAGGTGACTGATCCATGCTACCACTGAAGCCTCTTCTTTCATCTCAGCTTCTTCCCTCTCTACTTTTAGTCCTAAGTTCCAATTAAAATACTATATCCTGACCCTAAAGCTAAGATGAAAACCATCTTAAATATCAGGCAGAAGCAGGAAGAGGGGGGAAAAAGTTTCAGCACTATGTTTTACTCACAGCATTATTCAGAATTTTCTGCTTTTAATGAGAAATGCTTGTGGGGGTTATAATTTGAAGTGCTACAGTTTCGGTTCTGTCATGGTTCCTTTACACTACAGCCCCCTATGTGGAGGTGTTACAGTTCAGCAATAATGTTCACTCCGGCTGGATGTAGCCATGTACGCTCTTGTTCCATTCCAAATGCGACTATAATTTCAACAGAATTTGGAAGTAAGCAATGTTGGGAAGTTTACAGTGGGAGGAGCACAAGAGAACAAAAAAAAGCCTTGTCAGCTTGAGGCAGGCAGCTCCACAGGAGGCAGGCAGCTCTGAAGAGCAGTTGGATATAATAATTCTTGTATCCCTCATGGTCACCACCTGGCAGGTGGAAACATATGAACAAATTAACAGAGATGTTTGTCATCACCAAGGAAAAAGAAACTGAATTTATTAGAAGGACTACACAGGAAAACGAACATTGATTTCTTCCCTCATTCCATTTGCTTTTTTTCTGGAATTCCTGGAGAGCCTGTAGTGGCAGAATAAAGCACTAGAGTGCAGGAGGAAACCCCGGGGAGCCCTTGCAGAGCATATGAACAGTCTGCAATCTCCTGCATGCCCCAGACTGTGAGCTGGGTGGGATGTATAGGAGCTGCTGGAATGTAGAGGAGCTGAGCGAGATGTCTAGGAGTTGCTGGGACATACAGGAGCTGGGTGAGATGTATAGGAGCAGGAGGGATGTACAGGAGCTGGAGGGCTCTCGATTCAGAGAGACGTCTCAGGCACAGCATCGAGGCAGGGCTCACATTCCAGAGAGATGGACACGAAGCAGTTTAAACATCCTGCTACAAGTTGCCGAATATTCATCCTATCTTCACAGAAAGGCAGAGGTAACAGGCAAGGGTAATAGGCAGGGGTCTTTTTAAGCAGGGGTAACTCTGAGCTGCGCTAAGCACTGTCCTCACCTTCACTGAACAGAAAATGTGGGGACTTTGTTACTTGACAGTCCCAAAATATGACCAAAGCAATGATACAGGTACATTCAGGCCTCGTGGTAGCACAATCTCAAAAGTAACTTCTATAAAAATCTGTCACAAAAAGATCAACACACAGATGCCACTGCTGTAGTCACTGTGCACAGCATAACAGTGCAATAAACTCCTAAGTGTGTAAGTTAAAACCAGGGCTCTCCATTTACTCCATGAGGCCTAAGGCACCTCACAGCGTGATTAACCAGGGTTCAAAATGATGCTCAGTAGCTACCAGCAATGACCAGGGAAATATGATGAGATGTTTGTAACATTGCCTATACCGAGTATGCAGCTAATATAAAAAATACCACCTTCAAAAAAAGCTGAAAAAATGAAGCAAATCTTGGCCTCTCATGAGGGTTCAGAGATGTTATCTGATTTGCAGTAATTTTTATTGTTTCACTGTTTCAGTCCAAGACTGTTTAGCCAGACAGATTACGGTTGAAAGACATACAATCCTTATTGCTTTGCAATACAAATTACACGTCCTAGAGAATCTTCTCTGACTAGACTTTCTGTCATCCCACATATACTTAAAAAAAAAAAAAGCTTCTCCCTTGATGCTGCAAGTCTAGAATCCCCCCAGCTAGAGTAAGTCTTTATGGAAAATTAATTTGCACATGATGGCAGGCATGCTGACACTAGAATTTTTAGGAAAAGATTTCCCACTTAAGTGATTTTACCTCAGCTTTCATTTATAGCTCATTAAAAACATCATTGCCTTCCAGTTAGACAGAAATTTATGTTTAGGTTTCATTCCAATGGACCTACAAGTCATTAGATGCAGCACAATCCTTTCCACTGGAGCAGATCCCAAGAGTACTTATAAGAAGTACTACTTCATTCAGACATATGCTGGGCATGAATAAATTCCCATATAATGTGCAAACTGATTTACAAGGCCACATACAAGCATATGTAAAAACTCAATTCTGCAGAACAGACTTTATATGCTGCGCAAAGGGCCAATATTGCTGTTCATGAAGCAGACCTGCCATTTAAGTGATAATGGAGCACGACCACAACCAAATGGATAGAGAGGAAACTGAAATGTAGTGGGGAGATCAGGGCTAATTTCAAGGCAGCAATACGAGAAGCAAGGTAAAACAACACACCTTTAGCTCTGTGCTGACACAGAGGTTGCTATCAGTAGCTGAGCTAAGCAGTTGGTAGCCTGTACTTTGGGGCATCTTTCTATTCTACTGTAGACCAAAAAAGTGAGAGAAATATTCCAAATCTCCCTATAAACTCTCTTACTTAAAGGAAGAAGAGATCTGTTTTATGCATGGATAAAATATATTCATTTTATTTTCCAAGTAGCTTCAGCTTTGTCAAAAGTGATGATTAGCCCAAAGGCAGAGACAGATTATGAATATGTAACAAATGCACGTGGCATAATAATAGAACCCAACATGACTAAATTTTAATCTACTTGGATTATTTCATTAGAAGTCCCAAGAGGCATTGTGTTGACAAAGCAGTACCTGACGCGCCTCACAGAACCATCGGGTCCATGTTATAGGCAGCATAAAGAACACTCACACACCAGGAGTGCAGAGGCAGTTGGGTATCCACTGTCCAAGGTGTGGGCATTGGAACAGGAGACCAACTTCATGCACAGGGAGAATGGCAGAAGGAAAGGTCGAGTAGCAAAGGTTACAGAACTCAAGATTTCTTTGCCTGTGAATATTAACCCTCCAATCTGTGTCAGGAGTCAGAATTTCAGTACCTACAATGCTGCAAGGCAAAGGCTGATAATTCATGTACTTCAAAGATTTACAGTTCTAGAAAGTGGATAATTGGATGTACCCACTTTCCGTCACCGGCAGAACATGCTAACAGGCTGTAATGGCACTGACCAAGTGTTTATTTCAGCAGAGCCCTGGGACAATCAATCCACATTAAAGTCTCTTTGGCCTGCACCAGTGCTGCATGCATTTTTATTCACACCTCAGAACTTTCTCTAGATGCATCTCATCTCTCTAGACAACACCAAAAATTGTAAGTTTTATACCCCATGCTTATGCTCTTCCACCTTCTTTCCATCCTATCTGCCAAAGGGCTGGTCTGGCTCACGAGGGACCACTGCCATGTCCCCGTACAATCTCACGCTCTGCACTGCTACATAGCAAAGATACACTTTTGCATTACAGCTAGGGATTAAAAAAAAAAGAAAAAGAAAAAGGCAGAAGCATATTCAACTATTCCCAGAAATTGAGATTCGAGGCAAAACTCTCAGTCAAGGAAAGAAGATCAGGAATAAAATGTCTAGTAATTAGGACTCATCTCTAAAGTTAGACGACTCAAGTTTCGGCTCCTGATCTTGTCAATTCAAAGCAAAAGCATGAAAAGGATCATGAAAGTACTCAAAGAAACAAAGAAAGAAGCCAATTCTTCCAAATACCCAGCCATGAGGTTACAAACTATTTTAGGTCTGTGGCTCTGAACCTTTTTTTTTTTTGTAGGGGGGTGGGGGCGGGCAGTGAAATAAATGTCTTCTTTTCATTCTGTATTTTTCTTCAGGGTTTCCTCAGACCTCTAAACAAACAGATGTATGAGACAAACAGGACTAGTAGTCTGTAAAACTGTGATTTTAATCCACCAAAATCAGGATATGCAGTCAGGGTTTATTCTCTAGGGAAGGAGATACTGGAACACCAAAACAAGTGGCGATAGGGTTTTTTTTTTTTTTTCATCAAGCAAAGGATCTTATAGTTCTTCCTAGAAAGGAAGTTCTAGTTCACTCTCCTATCACAAAACTGTTCTACATCTCTTTCTTTGCTATTTAAGTCTTGCAGTCATCAATATAAAACCTAGGGGAAAATGATTTAATGATGTGGTATCTGACGTCCTCTCTACACAAAGTTAATTAGGCTCTGCTCTACAAAGTCAATTTGAAACATTTGTCTCAATAGCATTATCTTAATTATTCCTCATCAAAATGATAGTACCTCCTACTGTGAACTAACATACTTGTGTAAACAAAAAAGAAGAAAAAAGAAATCTTGCAGCCTTGAAGAAGGCTCCCATTTTAAAAACTCTCTAGTGTAAATACTAATACAAGCATTAAGTATTCAGAAGGCATACGGATAAGAAATTCATGTTCTGTCACTGCAAGGACCACTTTCCCTAGTGAAGACTATTTTTATTATCATTTTTGCAATATAAATAATCTTCTTTTTAATTAACATATTATTCAGCTTTCTGTGATGTAGTACCCCAAAGCATGATCAAGATAAAATAAGGACGGACCTTATTTTACTGCCTATATGCCACAACCCCAATGAATTAGCATTTCTCTATTTGAAACATTTTTAATACAAGAAAAGTCAAAAGTAAAACAGTATTTGGAAAGGGCTAGCAGCAAAATAGTACTTTTACTGTATGTCTGAATTAAAAACAAATTTGGTAAGCATGTTTTTTACAGACAGAAGTACTTCTTAATAGCAGTCTAACAACTGAGTCCAAAATGTTGAGTATTATTATTTAACATTCTTTGACTCACGCAATTTAAATAAAAAGGAGATTTTCAAAGTTTAATGTCAGGGTTTATGATTTCTTGCCGCTATCTATAAGCAAACATAGAAAAGAACATCTAAAAATATAACTACAAGCAGATCCTCCTTATCAACACACCAATAATGTTCAGTGCAAAAGCCTATCTTGCATTTTTCCTACCAGTGTACTATTTGGCAAGTTTGCAAGTACTTTGATTCTTATATCCTTCTTTTCATTCTGACAAAATGCATTGTATTTGACCCACCAGTAAAAACTGGGTGAACTCCGCATATGTTAGGTGTCTTTTTCGATCCTTTCCAAAATGCAGCTGTACGAACTCCGAATTCCAGTTAAATGGAATGTGCTGATGAATTGTAGTCTGGCCAAAAACTTGCTTAGCATCCTCTGGGAAGAAAAAAATATGTTCATTCAAAAATGAAATAGAGAAGAATATATTGACATAGACAAAAAGTTAAAGTAACAGGAAAACCATGTATTTCATATGAATTAGTAATATATTCTAAAGCAAACCTTTTTTTTAAGCAAAATCATACTAAATGAAAAATATCAAATGTGTTCATATATATAACATCTAAATACCCTCTTTATTTGCAAAGTTACATACTAACAACATTGGATTAGAAGATCCAAGTTTCAAAGTCAAGTAAGAAAAGATTTTAAAACTAAAAGACAAAATATATATCTTTATACAGAAATATGACGAAGCTATATCAATTTTCAGCGTAACATTTTCAAGCTGCTAACAATGAAAGTTTTGTGTGTCTATAATTCAGACTCTCGTAATTTTCCAAGAGTTCTCCACATTCAGACAAACCAACTACACAACTACCAGCATTTCAAGTTCCATTTTCTAGAGTTACTTTACGCAGGCATGAATGTATCACCAACACGAGGCAGATTTTAATAGGTGCTGGCTTGCTGGGATTGGAGGAGGTAGGTTTGAGCACCCCTAAACGCAAGTTTCAGTTTGGTTTAGTTCAGTCATCTTAAATGAGCACTAGATGGGTATGGGCTCAGCACACTTTTTGGTACTACATGGCACTTCGGTGGAAGAAATACTATTTGAAACATGACAAACGGTGTTATCAATAATAAGGGCCATAGATTGTTGGAGCTGGGCTGTATATGTTATAACTAATGGAAACAGCAACAAGATCTGAAGAAATACCTGACTTTCAGACATGACTCTCACATGATTGAGCCCACTTCAATGCAACAGAAAAAGATGTCTGTCTCAGCCAAAATAAGGGACGAGGGTGTCTTACAAAGGCAAAGGTTCCCAAACGGCTATGTGTGTTCTTAATTCCTGCACAACCTGACTGGCAATGCCAGCTCCTGGTAATGCCAGCCAGGAGCTAGTTCTCATCTCCTGCGAGCTCTTGTGGGCACAGGGAGGTTGTTCCCAAGAGTCGGGGCCAGGAGCTGCTCTCCTGCTCCCTTTTCTCCCTGTGGGAAGACAAAAGCAGGAACCCGAGCTCAGCTCCTGTCTGTCTCTGCGGGTGCCGAGTTGGGAGCCGGTTCCCAAGTGCAGGCAGCAGCCGCAGGCACGGAAATCAGCCCAGCTCTGTGCCTGCCTCTGGCAGCGGGAGCTGGGAGCCACCTCGGCGGCGCCAGCTGTGGCCTGCAGGCAGGCCAGGAGCCGCAGCCAGCTCGTCCCTGTGCTACCGGGCACGTGGAGGCGGCAGTTGCCTCCCGAGGTCTCTCCAGCAGCAATGGCTCCAGCTCGGGATCATGGTGCAGCCCCGGTTAACAGGCAGCGCCAGGTGGGCACTGCGAAATCCATGCTTGGAAGCACCTGCTGCACGTGCCTCCAGTCCCATGAGGAGCTGCAAGCCCTGCTGCCATCCCCAACGAGGGCGGCTTGCTCTGGAGCAGTGGGCTGCCCGCGCGCTGTGCAGCCCTAAGACACTGCAGACCGCTCCTCATCCCTCAACAGCCGAGAGTTTCACCTTCAAAACCTACTCCTGCACTGATCCCAGGGTATCAGTGGTGGGAAGACTTGTATTTAACTTGAGAGCAGAGAGATCGACCCTAGTTAATCTCATATTCTTAAAATTCAAATCTCTCGGCTCATGTCCTGTGAGAGTTTTCCTAGAGTAACTTGAGATCATGCCCCCAGGACAGCTCTGTTCATTCACATCTTCAAGCTCCGTCATAACCAGCCTGGGTTTCGCCAGCCAGCCTTCTCCAGAGCAAAACCCTGCTCTCAGGGCAAGCAGAGGAAAAGCAGACTGGTTCAAGGAGAGGTCTCATCCCACAACCAAACGCCTTTTATTTACAGTGACACGACTCCCAACACGACTCAGGTACCTCGCCACAGGGCGGTGCAGATGACCTTTAGAAGTTCCTGTTTTCTGCTAGACTTCCCCCTTCCTTCAATCTTAAAAAGGGGACCAATAACAATACAACAGTCTCAGTCTCATCTGCAACCATAAGAAAGTTTCCTCTCCTTGCTAGGAACCCTTCTGCCTTTCCAGAGGAAAGAAGATATTCTCCCAAAAGACCAAGTATCTGTTTCAATTCCAGTAGCAATCAGATGCTCATCCTCCTTCTGAATTCCCCTCATGGCAAGAGGCTAATAAAGCTGGATGAGATGAGAAACAAGTTGCATTTAAAAAAAAAAGGTATGTTCTGTTGGACTCCAGACTTGCCTTTGTCAAAGGGAAAAAAAAGTGCATTCTTATTCAATGTGAGGTAAGAGATAAGAAAATCTTAGTTATAAAGGCAGTCTCAATTTCCTTTTGATGCGAACAGGCTCCTCAGAGTCTTTATTTCACCTGGTTAACATATGAAAGTTACAGACTGTCCTGTGATTATGCCATTGATTTTATTCTGATTAGTTATCACACATTAGCTAACAATACATCTTGCCCCCACACACTCTGTTTTAAACACTCCTTAATTGTGGCTTACAGAAAAAAAAATCCACCTCAAGTAAATCACTCAGCAGAAACAGTGAAAAGAATGGTAATTTCAGAATAAAAACATCTTTTAATTATTGGCATTACAAATACCAGAGTAACCCACAGCAAAGGAGCTTATGACCTTATCAAGCCTGCTAAGAATATATTAAGAGTATTTGCATCCTCTTGTCTATTTTAGAGATTAAAGGCTACGCACATGTCTCAGAAGTTCACAAAAGTACAAACACCCCTTCAAACACTCCAAGCAGAAGATACACATGAGATTTGTGCCATGACTTGGAAAATACAGACTTCGGCATTAGTTTCGGCATTTAGTAAAATAGCAAGATTACTCCCTACATTACATTACTTAAGCTTTTCAAAATAATATTGCAAATTGATGTCAATATGTCTTTGAAACTAATACCAGGTGCTTTTCTGACAGCGTGTATGTTGGATTACACGGTGCAGCTAGCCGACTGGAAGATTGCCTACTGTGCTTTTATTGACTGCTTGATGGTATGAGACATGGTATCCTGCTTGTTCCAGACTTTACACATATCCTTTCTTACAACTATTCACAGTTCGCAACTCCCACATAAGCTCAGTGGACTGCATCTTGATTTTTTCCTGCTTTCCTCACCAGTCTCATCACCTTTTCATCCAGACCAATTTATCTGACTCCAGCCTTGTCTGCAGGCAAAATTGCCTGATTCAGATATTACAGACCGTTCGTACTCCACAAAGAAATCTTCAGTATGTTAGTCTGTGATTTAACTGTCAGAAAGGTAGCAAATCGTATACTAGAATTCACTTCAAGTTGTGGTTCAGTTCTGGCAATATCATCTCTGAATCATCCAAGTCCAGCATTAAAAAAAGACATTTTTAAAATGTAGCCTTGCCTCAAATCCAGAGTCAGAGTTCCACAGTTATCCTCAAGTAGCTAAACTAAACCCAGGGAAAAAAGCACAGAGGAGCACCAATGTCTTTTCACAGAATCACAGAATGTTTGAGGTTAGAAGGTTAGATCCCTTCTAAACTCAAACAGTCCAACTCTCCTGCTCCAGCAGGGACACCTAGAGCACGTGGCACAGGGTGGCATCCTGGCTGCTTTGAAGATCTCCAGAGAAGGAGACTCCACAGCCTCTCTGGGCAGCCTGTGCCAGGGCTCTGACTCCTACAGGAAAGAAGTTTTTCCTCACGTGGAGATAGAACTTCCTGTGCTTCAATTTGTACCCATTACCCCTTGTCCTGTCACTGGCCACCACCAGGAAGAGCCTGGCCCCATCCTCTTCACATTCTCCCCTCAGGTACTTATATATATATTGATCAGAGCTCCTCCCAGTCTTCTCCAGGCTAAACAGGCTAGCTTAGTCTTTCCTCATAAGATAGATGCTCCAGTCCCTTAATCATCTTGGTGCCACTGTGCTGGACCCTCTCTAGAAGTTCCACTTCTCTCCTATACTGGGAGTCAGGACTTACTTTACTTGTTTATACCTTTCTTAAAAAGAAAACTGTTTCACCAAATCACAGAACAATTTCGTTTGGAAGGGATGTTTGGATGTTTTCTGGTCCAACATGCTGTCAAGGCAAGTCCAACCACCGCAGGTTGTTCAGGCCACATCCAGCTCAGGTCTAAATATCTACCAGGATGGAGATTCCACAACCTCTCTGGGCAGCTATGGTCTTATTTGGTGTTAAACCAATATTTAGCAAGATACCTGACAAACCGAAACTTTTAAATCCATGTCAAAACACTGTTTACTTGGTTTGAAAAAGGCAACATGTTAAAGCTGCAATGGGTGCAGTTGTAACAGCAAAACACCCAAATCTAGCAGAAGACATGATCACTTCCGTATTTGCACTGCCTAAGCACAGAACAGTTGGAAAGTAAAATGAAAACGGATTGAAGATTTTCAATACTCACTTTCAGAAGTACATGCTGTCATTTGTGACAAGCTTTTTAAAAATTAAGTTTTGAAATTCAAATGTAAAATAATTTTCAAAGTTCAAAAATAAGTAATTGTTTGTCCCTACATTGTCTAATTAAAAAAATAGAAATCTTATCATTTTGGTTTCTGATCACCTTACAAGAAGGTGATCTATACTGTCTCCTACTAAATGGCCTGCTGGTTTAAGAAGTATATTTTTGGGTTTTGGGTGCTAGATTTTTTCTCAGCTCCACTGCACTCTCTCTCTTTATGCTTAAATGCATATAATACAAATTAGTACACTATATGCAGATCTCCTTAATGTGATTAGGAATTATAACTACTATTTTGGAATAACTAGACACTTGTGACACAATAAAGACCAGCAATATTCCCCATGTGAAAATAATTTATTGAAGTTTGAAATTTTAACATTTAAAAGGAGTGAACTGAATGTCATTCTTACACTATAGTTTGCATTTAAGAAATCAAAAATCTCACTTCTAGCTAGGAAGACCTTTTAGGCATTAATCAAAGTTATTAGGAGAATTACTTGCACGTGCCATTAAGTTACTTGACAGAGCAAGCTACTAAAACCTTTATGGGCTATAGTTCATAAATACCTAACCTATTAAATCTGAAAATCTTTCAAACTAATTATTTGCACAAGTACCTAAATATTTTGTGCAGTATAACTGTTTGAGTCCAATAAAATTAGTATCATCCCATCACAGAGCTGAAATGAGTTTCGTGATCAGCTATAATCCTGCTCATTTTACAGAATAGCTACAACACTTTTGCAGAAAAATGGGGTTTATTTTATAGTTGTATGCTATATATTTTAGCAATTAAAGAATTTATGCATGGTACAGAAAATCTGTAGCCAAAATCTGGATCTTGACAAAAATGAGATTACACTGATGATAAAGGTAACTAACTTCCATAAAGAAACAGGCCACCTTTAGCAAAGAGTAAAAAAAAATTTTTGAAAAGAAACGAACTCTTATAAGTTAATAGAGTTCTATATGCACCAATAACCTTTTCAAACCCTTGGCAGTAATTGTTTCTATATTCATCACACTTAAGGCCCTAAAGAGGAATGCATGAGCATGAGAGCTACAACTTGGACTCAGTGAAGCAAAATTAATGCAAAGAGCGTGGAATAGATATTTTAGTGTAAAGAGGTAAGAATTTAAAACTGAATATGCAAATCCCCTTCATTCTGCTCAAAGATGATACTTATACAAAACAATGTTTTGTATAAGTTACATATTTGGAAACATATTTGGAAACAGTTTCCCTAAATGGCACTAAAAAAAAGGTACATTTTTAAATTAAAAGCCATTTAGGATAAACCCAAGATGGATAAAAGACAACAATAACAAAACTATTCTGCTGGTTGGTCCACCCGCATGAGCTGAGAGCCCAACTGCCTCGCCAACAGCCCAGAGCAGCAGGGTTGAGAACAGAACGGGTGTTGATGCCCACAGGCTTTGCAGCAGGTCCCCACTGACCATCTGAAACTGTGCTATGTTCTTCCACAAGCTGCACTGTCCTGAGTGCTCCAGCAGGCTCTGTAAGCTCTTCTCCAAATCCAGGATTTGTCTGCCAGAAGTACAAGGGATCTCTCTACTGCTTTCTCAAGGAAAATGCATCAAAATACCTCTACTGCAGGCATGCTATGACTCAAAGAAAAAAAGACTAAGAAAATAGAAAATGGACTGTTTGAACAGCTTTCCTCACACCAGTAGGGGCTGACTATGCTGTAGTTGTCCAAAAATACAAATATTCTTCAGCATTCACATGATTGTTTCCTTTAGCAGTTTAATGTATCAACTAAAGTGATAAAAAGCAAACTCTTGGATCAGAGAAATTATCCTAAAAGAGCATAAAAGTTATTACACTTTACTCTCCAATACAGACTTGAGAGCTCTATTTCTTTAACAGCTATTTTGCTTAGATAGATGGTAGGAAAAAAAATCACTTTCTTGCAAAGCATTAACATACATTTTCCCCCACTTAAATTCTTCAATTTCAAATGCACCACAAAATGTACTCCCACAACAGTACTGTATTAGTATAAAACTATTTTCGTTCAATTAAAACGTCTAACTATCTACCCCCAAACCTACCTAAACTGTAATTTTCACTTTGAACACTTCCAACATGTTCTCAGTTTTGTTTTCTTTTATCAGCTTATCAAATCAGGTCTTGCATTCCAACTGCTGGAAAAAGTAGTCATTAACTGCTGGGTAACAGCAGATTTTCCAATTTAGAAAACTGAAGGACACACACTGCAAGGATATATATTTTGCAAGATGAAATTCCATATTAAAATTTGCAATAGCAGAACACCTCCCTAGCTCTCAAGACCTGCTAAAATATTTGACTCCTGATTTGTAATCCATGACAATTTGAAATGGAGATGGAACAAAATCAAGCTTAAAGCATATACTTCTACTGCCACAGTTTAAATATATTCTGGTGTGGAAGGCTCTGGTTCCTCATCAAATGCTGCCTAGTCATCCTGTTTTCTTTTTCTTCTCCAACAGCATAGACAGTTGTATAAAGGATGACTAACCCTCAGCTTGTTGTTTGCCAGACTTTGTGACTTTATATGGCTGAAATTGACTCTCAAATTTACTTTATCCCACCTTTTCCACACTTTAGCATGAGGAGCGACAGAAAGCACAATATTCTGGGCATTTGAACACGCAGTATTCTTCAATTATCCCACCAACTGGAAGTGTTCTCTGTTACCTCTATCTTTTAAAATTGAAGCCATTATAGTAAATCGTGCAAATCTACAGTTTGCCTTTCCCAAGACGTGAATTTTTGACCTCCTGAACTGGAACAGCTTTGGGGCAGTTCTCCTGGTCTCTGGCAAGATGTAAATGCCAATTGGGGTGCATCTGCATTCAGCTGTTTAGTAAATACTGCTCATGAGCAATTAAAAACTTTCCCCTCCAAATCAAGATGATTAAAAAAATACTGTTTGGCACATTGGTACTTCATAAAAAGCAATAAACCCGCATGCAGATCAGAAAATGGCTGCCTTCCCAAGGTGCTCTCACCTCCAGGTAACACCTTAGCATGTGGGGCACATCAATCCTGTGCTCACGCAACCACCTCCGCTCTGTGGCACAAACGGGCAGCAGAGGCTGCACAGCACCTGCTGTGCACAGAGGGGAGATTAAGGACAGTATTGCTGACCAAACGCCTTTCAGATGTGTTAAATAGTCTTTGCCAGTGACAACAGCCAAAAAGGCCTCCAAAACTTCCAGAATACCGATTCTCATATGAATCCTAACAAAACATTCAGCACAAGTTCCCTTTAGGAGAGGGAGACATGCTCACTACTGAAGTTATTTGGTTGTAACTTTATTGCCATATGCAAACTTTTAAAACAGACTGAGCTGTCTTCCAGACTAATTTTACTTCAATGAAAACATAAACACAGAGAATATGCGTCTGTCTTCATGATTTTCCCAGATTAAAATATTCATATTAAGCTTCAAGTTTCATTTCTCTGCTGAAAATGCGCTCACTTTCTTGTCCCCTGACCTTCCCCTCATTCTGGCTGCTGTCACTTGTAAAAGTCAAAATTGCTTCTTTGTGGCATATCCACACACTATCCAATTCAGCTTGACTATCACTTCCATCTGAGATTCCCGAGCACACCTACTACCTCTGCTAAACATAGTAAATATTCCAAAAAAATAGGCTATTTCCAAGAGTAACATCCCTTCTGGCAGTTAATATTCTGGATTCAAGCTTGTTCACTCCTGACTTCTTTGGACATCAAGAGGAAATAACAGGAATTTATACACAGAGTATTGAACATTTGGCTTACAGAAAACATTTTCAACCTATTTCTCAAGACGCAATCCCTTAAAAATATTTCTACTGGAGCTGTGGATATCCATAATTCAAGCTTACTGGCAATAACCTCACATTTCTTTGTTACCTTTGGTGGCCTCCCAAGAAGCCACGGCACAACAATCACAGGCTTGGAGAGCACTAGGCCCCATGAGGACATAAAAATAAGTTCACCCTTCTTGCCCTGACAAAGAATAAAACACGGAGCACTCCTGCGAAGGTAAACTGAGCTGGCTGCCTAACCACAGTAACGTCTTTACTCCCCCGTACTTCAGAGCTGCCGCACAAAGGCGTGGAGGCGCTGGGTTGCCTCAGGCTCCAGAGGGACACGGAGGCCTCACGCGGTGAGCGAGCGCCCGACAGCGCGTGGGGAAGACGGAGGAGGCCGGTGCAAGAGGCAACGGGCACAGGCCCGAACACGGGCAAGTCCAACGAGGCGTCAGCAAAAGGGTTTTTCACCATGACTGGTGCTTTGAATAAAATGAGAAATCTTCAATTTTGGAAGATTCAGAAAGCTCAGTTGTATTTTCCAGACACAATAAAACACAACCGTGTAAAAGCATGGAGCTTCTCTTAATACTCCTAATGACAGATTGACTTTGCAAGCGAAACATGCTTTGTTTTACTTTAGATGCTTTCAGGAGAGTGTGGTTATGTAACATTTTAGTTACAAGAAAAAAGCAAACAAGAAAAACTTGCCAAGTTGACAATGTGTCTAGAAATGAAATTCTATGAAAACAACACCAAGCAGATTTCAAAAACTCCTTTGAAGAAAGTAGATATACTGAAAAGTCTTCCTCGCATCCTCTCATTAAAAATAGATATTATTCATGGAAAATCCAGTAAAACCAAAACAAAATATACAGACTAAAATTCAAATCTTGCGTTTGTATATTGGAATCATCATATTTAGGTACCTGACAGTTGTCAGGTATAAACCAACAAACGTTACCTTGCACAGGTTTAAGCTAAAAAATCACAAGCTACAAATCGCTTCTCAGCACCATGTACCAGCAACAAAAACCTCGTTGAGCATTACCAAATATTCAATTTATCAAGTGATCAAAGCTTATGGCCTCAGCAAGTTATTCTGATAGTTCAAATTTCAGTTTTCATTGCTTTGCACGGTATCGAGTGTGCTAGGCTGGTATCACTGAGCTGGGTGATGTATAAGAAGAAAAAAAAATATGGATCCTATCAGATGATAACATGCAATCATAGGAAGAAAGCATAAAATAACTGTTTGCAACAAAAAAAACCCAAGAGTTAGCTTGCAAAGTCTGACCTAATCACATAGTGAGGGAATCAGCTGTGGTACTCCTGTAATAACTTAGCAGGCTGAAAAGGTATCTATGCATTATTAGAGGGAAAAACTCATCACAGCAACTGCATGGGTCTCTAAACGTCTGTTAAAAGCTATGTGCTTTTAGAAAGTTTACAAATAAGTATTCGGGTAATTCAAGCATCAGATAGACAGAACGGCTTACTAAGATATATCATTAATAAACATGTTCCTCAAAGAAATGTATAGTGATATAATTAATAACAGAAGTAGAGACCCACAATAACTGCAGTCTACATGTAAACAGAGTTTTGTTTTGAGACAAAAGCAGAGATACTCCTCCCAGTTCTGCAGCTGCTCCGCCAAACAAGCAACAACTTGGAGGTTAGTTTTCCTGTTCCCTTTAGTTGTGTTTTTGTTGTTGTTGTTGTTTAAGGGCAGACTTCTTTCACTGAACACTCTGCTTTCTCAGAGCAGCACAGCATCCATTTTGAAATAGCTTCAGGTTGATTTTTTTTTTAAATCACCTCCACCCAGCTACATTTCAATAAGCACAAGAATTTCTGTGCAGTGGGGAATTCTACTTCAAAACAAATGCAAATTGAAATTTTCAAAGCTGGGTTCAACACTGTCTGTCAGCCCAGACTTGGGCAAATCTCATCTCCCTTTCTGCTTTTTCCTCTCCTCTGAGGAAAACCCAAGTGGATAGCGGTTATTTCCCCTTCGGTGGCACTGTGAGAACCCACCCTGCAAAAGGACAGCGCTAGTCCAGAGACCCCCCTGCAGCATCATTCAAGCCTCAGGACTGTTAGTTTTATTCATTTACCCAGCTGAAAATAAGATGGAGGTTAGGACGACTTAATTTTTAAACACTGACATTTTTACCCAAGCATCTCAACTTTTTTTTTTTTTTTAAATGCCATCTAGTAAAGAATTTCAAAGGGCTCTGCTTCTTTAATGAGGCATTAAAATACAGTCATACGACAAAAAAGCAACTCTACTAAGTCTCTTAAACCCCTGGACTTACATTATCAGCTTTTATGTGCCTGTCAACACTCAACAGTAAGAAGCAATGGTTTGCTCTTTGCCTTGAATTTAAAAGCCAGCTAAACTTCCTCCCACTTTCCTGCTGAGAGCTTTAACTCCTTGCCAACTGTCAAAGCCTTGACACTTCAGCAGCAGATAAATCTCCTACATGATGCAATGGCCAGGTGTAGTCGCACCGGCCACTCATTTACTGCTGACCATTTCGTTCTTTTCTAGAAGGGATAAACTGGAAATGCCCCCTCCCACCAGTCCCCACGACACACACACATGCTGCTTGCAGAACAGCTCTTTTGCTTTCAAATAAACATCGGCTTTGCCAGTGTACTATGCACAGCACAGCTTAAAATGAACATAAGCATTTGATATTGTAGAGACATCTGTATATGGCAAAAATGCAAAGGAATTTCCAAACTGAATGGTAAAGTAAGGCTATTGCATTATTTTCTTAAGAAAATGCTAAGTATTACATACCAAAAATTCTGTCACCCAGAAACATTTCCCTAAATATCCACAGCCTACGTATATCATCCAATATAAAAGCTCTTTGATGCAAATCCCATTCTTTCATAGCAACAAAATCAGGTATGAACTTATGAGGGGGATCATTGAGATACTATACCTATATACAGTAGTATAGTAAAAAAATTATCTTTTCTCTTTTCTACTGCCTTTCACACTGTAATTTCACAGTATACAAAACCCCTATTTAAGTCTCCTAACCTCAATAAGGACTTGATCCCACTCTCACGTCAATAGGAAAGGATCTCATAATTAAAGACGCCTGATTAAGGCACTGAGTGGAAAAGTTACAGAACAATAATAATTAATTTATAAAAATGGCAGTTATTTTATCCTAATAAAAAATAATAATGATAAAAAAATTCAACCCTGCTGCTTCCTTAAGAAACCAGCTTTCTCTAAGGTTCAGCCAGTTTTGCCGAGAGTGCCCAACAGCCAGACAGCTCTCAGCCTTCCTTCCCCAGGCTTTTCTCAGGTGCCAGGCACAAGCTATTTTGCAGAAGTTACAAATACATTTATGATTTCAAAGGAGAAAAGAAATTAAAAAGGGCTGAAAAAAACCTGAGGTTGTGCCAACCTTGGCAGGCTCTTCCAGATATCTTAAATACAGCCTGGCTCGGAGCTTCTCTCACCAGCACGAGGACACGCGTGGGCTCAAACGCCACAGCAGCCCTTGGACTCACACATCACATCAGCCTACAGCTCTAACGAGAATGCCGAGAGTTAACAGGTCACACGGATCCCAGCATCCAGGCCAAAGAGCTCATTGGAGCTCACCGGAGCTCTTCCAGGTGAGGAAGGGCAGGCACCACTGGAGCCCTGCTCAGCCCACATTGCGGAGCAGGGCGGCCCTTCTGGCACAATGGCCATCACTCGCCACCACCTTGCGTGCGGACACACCAGGCCTCGCGTCACCAACGCTGTCATCCACAGACCTTTTTCCATTTTGAACTTTTTAGCATCCATAGTTATTTGGTAAAAGCTGTTCTAACAAGTAATATCGTGCACAAAAGTACCTCTTTTACTAACTTGGGCAACCAAAAACACACACAAGAAGAGTCAGCAAGTCTTTTCACTAGCTGCAACTTCAAATGAGGATTTTTGGAGCTGAAGAAGCAATTAAATGCTTCAAACAAAAATAACAGATCTTTTCAGTTTAAGCGGGAAGGGAATGGCTTTTTAGCTAAGCATAAAATATGTGAAAGGAATACTAGCAAAAGACAAATGACATGCGAACCATACATGTAGAAAAGACAAAGAACTGCTGTCATCTAACTTTCCCTTTATTTAAAACAGCTTTAAAACAACCAATTAATAAAACCAGAGACATATAGATAACCATAATAGATAAATGCAAGAGATAAGAAAGAGCAATTTGCTGCAGCCTAGATACTTAGGATTAACCCCTCCCCGCCCCCACAAGCGCACGTTTTTTTGAAAGGCAGTCAGAAGTTATTCAAAACTGCTAATTTGTGAATTGTTCCTCCAGACAGAATGATCCATGTTCCTAGGCAGCCGGCAAACAGTCCTACAGATAGGCTATCTCTGTGCAGTCTAGAATTAAAAAGTCCCCACTGCCATGTTTTAAATTAGTCTGAGTATTTCTCCTGACGTTCTCAATTGCCACACCTCCAAAGCCCAAATTTTCAGCAGGTCAATAATGGGCTTATTACTGGAAAAAAAACCTTCACAGAAGAAAGTTCTAAGCCTTAAAAGGAAACCAGCTTGAAATCTAGCCAATTTAAACAAAAAATAATTCAAGGTAATTTCAGACTCCACATTTGCCCAAGTCCTCTGGCAATTTTTTTGCGGTTTTACAATCATTTCCTACAGTCACCTCTCACTGCTGTTCTGAAGACCTGCATAAAGCACATTGGGAAGAGGGAAAGGAAAGAGGTGACGAGTTCTCTAGAGAAAACCATGAAAATGGCTGTGAGCTTGGCTTCATATTGTATACAAAGCAAACAGTTAAAAAAAATTAAATGAGAAACTTCCTTGGCACTACATAGTTCAACTCCAAATCACTGCTTCCTATGGTAACAGGACATAAAATCATGTTTGGTCCAAGTATGATTTTTTAAATTAGAAGTGCACATTTCGAACTCAGTCTTACCAAAAGTAACTTCTCCTTTGCCCGTCTTGTCAAACAGCTGAAAGGCCACTATGAACAACGCGTCTGGAGCACACAGGACCGATTCAAATGCCACAAATTCTTGAAAGGATATCAGCCTAAAGGGGGAAGGAAAAAGCAAGAGCTATGAAACCACCTGCTTGGGGAAAATTAATCACACTGTAATACAGCTATGCAAAAGAAATAAGACCTCAGCCAATATGAAATATTATCAGTAATGATTAGAGCTTATCCTAAAAATGTCTTATCATGGGCAATACCCTGTCATGGTCAGTGGGCCTTTGCACTACTAGATGGAAATAACTTTGTTGAATAAGGAACTGTTTCCCTTAGCACGTCACAACATAACGGAATGTACAAAGTGTTCAGTGTGGCTACTCATCCCAATTATAATGTCTAGCTCAACTGCCTTAAAATTCATCGTTATAGCCAGGTTCCCAAAATGCAAGTGCTTTGGCAGAGTACGGATAAAAGCAGGGGTGCCTCTCCTTAAGTCAGTTATTACGCAGAAATACGTCATTAGACAACCTGGCATCATCTGCAGCGGAGTAAAGACCTTGAGGGCTTCTGATTTCTCCAGGTCACACCCAAGAGCTGCAATGGAAAATAGACTCTCTTTCTAAAGAAGACAGAGTTGGGGCCTAACCATTCTTCTCTTTCTCTACTTCTTTTTAAATGACTAGGTTGTACAGTTTAAAATTATCTTCAAACGTGCGGCTGCAAGGCCTGCTGGCAGTCTGGGAGGTTTGAGATTGCCTTCTCCCTAGGTTGTTTTCTGTCAAAGATGCCCACATAGAGCTTTAATGGTTTTATGTTCCCCAGTAAGTGAGGGACGAAGATTTGATTTTGAGTCACACAAAATTCAGTATAACAAGTGCTAAGAACCACACACAAAAGAACATTTTTTTTTTTTATTAGAAACCAGCTGCACTTTTAGGACTTCTACTCCAAATGACCTTGTGGCCAGTTTAATGGAAATTGCCATTCAGTATGCAATAATGATGAAGAAGGAAGAGTTTGAATAGGTTAATCAAAAGGAAAATCAATCCACCAACTTAGGATGGCCCTTTACCTTGAGTAACACAGCAATTTCTAGTCACCCTGTATTAAGGCAGTTTTAAACCTCCCAGTAATGTGCTAGAAGTAGGCAGTCAGACATTCAGTGGACAACACAAGCTGCTTTCTGAGAAGAACATGTAACTATGAGAGGATAAACAGAAGGAGACTATCAAAATATAAGTATTGTGTAGCAAATACCAAAAGAGTGAGTCTACTTTACCTCTATCAAGGTACACATACATAAAGTGAAAAGAAACACATTTATGGTTAAAATTATTCTTAAAATATATAAAAATATATCCCTAACTACTTGCTGCATACCTGACAAAATATACATGAAACAGATGCAAACCACTATTGCTTCTGCACAAAAGTTTAAAAAAAAAAACAGATAGCATGGCAAGACTCTAGAGCAGGTCTGACTAGAACTAACAAGGCAGCCCATCTGCTTTTATAAAGCCTCTTATTACACGAAACAGCAATTATTATGTTGTTATCCTTAGTACCATATCCCAATACATACATGGCCATAATAGAGAAAAAAATCCAGCTCGTATCCCAGCAGAACTCTCATAACAGGCTGGGAGCACACTGGGTTAGATTAGACCTGGATTTGATTAGAAATCCACAAACTAACACGGCCACCAGACTTTATACTAGTAGAAGCATTCTTTGTCACTACTTGCAAGTAAAAAATCCTCAGTCAGTCAGAGACAGAGCATTAAAATAACCCATGGCCATTCTTAAAAACAATTATGCATAGGTCTAGGAAGATTAAAGTGTACAAATTGTGTGGTTCCAGACAGACTATTAAAAAAGAGACATTAATATTGGCTGTGCCAGCTGAATTCAAATTAACCCAATTTTTACATGTTAATTAAACCAGCTATTTTCTTCTTATTGTATTTTTGCTCCCTAAGTAGACTAGCCTGCTAGTGATTCCCAACAGATCTATTCTAGCAACAATGACGTATTCATTTACTTCTATTATGACCATACAATACAGTAACTGAGCAGTAATTTTTCACAGTCAATTACACGTGTGATTCTTAATGCTTAAAGATGCTGAAATAATGTGTACCTCATAGCCATATGCTCACTTCTCTATACTGCACAAGGGTAGTTGCCTGGGTAACACATTTTCTCTCTGGTTTAGCATCAGCCTTTTGGGTTTAGCATAACCCTTCACTGAATATCATTAGGTGTCATTAAACAGCACATATTAACATGGACTTCAATATACTACTTAAGAGTTATTTTACCTATTTAAACAAGCACTCATTTATATTACAAAAGCAGAGAAAAGCCCAGTAATTTTAAGCAGTGCAAAGAGAAGAGGTGAAATGTTTACAGAATCATGCATCAATCTTGAAGATATCCTACCCAAACGGTCAAAATCTCCCCTCACCTTTATGTCCTTATTAGCAGCGGCAACACTGCACAGGAAGACCAAAATCCTGATAATTTCAGAATATCCACACACAAGAGACAGAAGCCAGATGCAGGACCTGGGTACAATGCAGTGAGATCTCTATTTCAAACCTTTCCCCCTTCCTCTATGCTTTTTCTTTTGGTTGTCATGCTCAAAGGCACCTGGGCACCACACAGATGTACTGCTTTTCCACCACAGAAAGTCTGCATGTAGCCATACTAAGGAAAAAAACCCTTATGTACTGTAATAATACATAAAAATGCAATGATGTTTCAGTGCATATGTTTTTACTGTATCAGCAATTTAAACATGATAACATAATGGGACTCAAATTGAAGCTACATCTATTATTTTATGCTGCAACCTAGGTAAACTAAGTAGAGTGTAAATTGGTGCATTAGGGGATAAATTTATATCCAATAATAATGGAAAATGCTGGCATTTCCGAGTGTTATTTTTGAATAGTTTGCCCTTTCTAAAAATAAAGCACATAGCATTTCTCCGTTAAGTGTTAGTTACTACAGTCCAAACAGAGATGTATAGTAAATACTTACTTTATTAGGTGTTTAAAAGTACAACAAAAGACAGAAAACATTATGTTCCAGGAGGTAGGATGGGAAAAGCCTGGACTGCTGCTGCTGTGCCTTAATACTGCCTCTCTCCTGCTGGAAGAGTTTCTGATCCAGCTGAAGCCAGATGAAGCATTTTTTTCAGCCAAAACCAGGAATGAGAAATTTAAGGCCACAGACTAGGCAAGGTTCATAAGTCTGTTCCATACAACCTACAGCCATATGACATAGATGAATATAGATGCTTTTTTTTCCCCCTCTCTTTTCTCATAATGTTTTCTGCTGGCCCACTAGCTTCAAAGGCTTCTCTGGCAACCAGATAGAAAGGGGTTTTCATAAAGGACACCTTAAAAAAGATGCCTCAGAAAGAAGGCAGAAAAGAATCCAACCCCAAAGATCCCTATGCCTAGAGCCTAGAGATTGATAGAACTTGCTCCTATGGCAGCAGGTATTTGCTGGACAATAGCCTTGGACACTAGAGTCCCCCTTTAAGGCATCACAGCAACAGAGCATCTGTAGCTACCCTCAAACCCCTAACTCCTCAGAGTGAAAACTGTCCTGGAGCCAGGAGATCCTGCCTAGAGCACCCACAGCAACAGTCCAGGCCAAAAAAGCTCCATTCCTCACTTGCACCTTTCTCTTTCCAGTTTAGGTCTCTGAGAAAAAAAACACGTAAGAAAAGAATTACCAGTGTCAGGCCCATTTCTGTTGTCTGGTCCACTCTGCATTGTCTATTGCCACAGAATTTACAGCTTCTGTGAAGCACTGACAATTTGCCTAGAAAGCACAGATGAACAAGGGAGAAAATGTATCATGAAGTTCATTTCCATGCACCTAGTTCACACTAAGGACTTTTGCAACACAGAGGCAAGCAGCTCTCTATCTGCCTGTTTATTCTGCTAGTGGATGGGCAGTTGTTCTGCTGTCTTGTTTCTTTTCATCTGTGTGACTTAAGAGATTTCAGTATCTCTCACTTGGTATCTGTACATAACTTCTCACTGAAATCAAAAGAAATTCAAGTGTTTAAGAAGCGCTAGGAACAACCTTTGTGATTCTGGGCTCAGGTTTTTTGGTGGAGAGTGGTCACACACATCACAAGGAACAGATTCTTCTCTAGAAGGGAGCAGGGATCTGAGACAGGGGATAAATAATGTAGTGACACTTCGCTACTTTAAGTCCTTAACACTGTAACAAAATTAACTTGTCACTGCCCTTATAAGCTATCTTATTTATTATACTAGAAGTAAAGCTGAATTATGAAACAGGCTTATGAGGTTAAGGTTATGAGCATCTAAAAATTCACCAGCCTCTTAAAAATGAACAGTAACAAAACAGTTTGTTACTAGGGGCTCTGAACTCAGAAGACTGCCAAGGTGGAGAGAATTCAACAAGGACAAAAAGTCCCATTGCCATTCCAGGCAGATTTCATTCCAGGATCCAAGAAAAGCTCCCCCAGACAGCCAGTTCATTGCTTTACGCGTCACCAAAAGCCAACCAAACAACTGACTTGCAATGTCAGATTGGAGAGGAAAGCTAATCATTTTCAGAACCTTCTCCATTTATTCACATAATAGTCTGCGTATAAGCAGACACTCTCTAGCAAAGACATGCCAAAAACGAGGAGTCCCCAGTCACTGCACACAGATAACTGCAGGAACGACCCTCTCACAGAGCAAAAGGCTGCAATGAGAAGCCTCAGTATTAACCTGCAAAATCTGCACAATCACACCAAGTTAGGAACCTGCAAACTTGTCAGCACACACAGGATACAGTTTTCGTTTTTTTCTGACACCAGCTTCTACTTGCGAGGGAAATTCAAATCACAAGGTACAGATTATACTCACAATCTTCTTATTACAAAAGGGATTTGAAGCCATGTAACACAGAAAATGCAGTTTTTATAGGTACCAAACCAAGCAGAGAGAGGTTGAAATCTGAGAAAGATTTGGCATTTTCAGGCAACACCACCCAAAGCTACTACTTCCTTGCTATGATTATGACAGAGTTACCAATGAAGCTTTTTAAGGGATTCTTTTACCAGGGATAACAAACATCACATTAACTTGTCTGCAAGATGCGTGAGGTCAGCTGAGAAGAGGGCACAGAAACCATCACAAAAATTCAGGTTTATATGTGCCCATTCCCATTCTGTAGTCATGCTTTACTTACCTCACATTTTACTCTGTGCAGCTGTTAGTATGAGTCATGCCTGAAGTTTTCTGGTTTCTGAAAATGCCACAACTACAGACTTAGAGTCCATAGCTAATTATTCTAAAGTTTCTCTAAAGATACTTTAAAGGCAGGATTCAAAAAACGCATTCATAGGGGTGAAGAGACAGCTTGCCTGGGCAAGCACCAAAAGCCAAAGCTAGGATTTCATTTAAGGAGGAGGGGAGGTGAAGGGGTAGCTAATCTTGCCTATTGGCAAAGTCAGCCTTTCAAATGCAAACCATGGGCAAACAACAATACCCCATCCTCCCAAGCCTACCAAGTGGCTCCCTAATTACCTGCATTGCTCCTCTCTCTTGAGGAAAAACAGTGGCAAAAACTTAACAGTACTAAGACAAAGGCGCTTTTTTTCTATGATCTCTTTTTACATCATATTTTAACATATTTTAAACTGCTATTTGTATGTGTGTTGTTGACAAGTGTATGAAGTAAACAGGGAAAGGGACAGAAAGTCTCACAGAGGGAAAGGAAAGCAGGAGGTAAGGGAGCCAGGCAACAAACATGAACAGTTCAACAGATTAAAAATATACATATGGTGGACAGAAAAAATAGCTTGCTCAGTTACATACTGTAAAGTACTGTTATTACTCATTCCACTTAAAAAATACTGAATTCCCTTATGTACTGAGAAGTTGAGGGGGATGACTCTTGGGGACCTAGACTGTTTTGGAAAGAATCTTTTGTTTTCTAATCCTCATCATTTTCTAAATGAACAAAAACGAAAAGAAAAATCCCACACTTACCCATCTTTGGTCTGATCAACCACACCTGCAAGGAGCTGCACGGTGCTCGGGTTAGGCAAGCCATCTCCAATTATCTTCAGGTACCGTGTGACAAAATCATTAGGAGACATGAAGAACTCTCCATTCTTCTCCACACTTGCATACTGTTAAACAAACAAAATATTTAGTGCTGCAGACTCAGCATTCTCCAGGCTACCCGCTGTTTCCATCAGTTTTGTAGTACACCAGGAAGACAGGTCCTGCTCTGACAAAGCTATAACCTACACTGAATCAGGACCAAGTTTGTGGGACTCAGCAATGAAACAGCTGAAGGCTTCGCTTCCGAGCCCAAAGAGCTACAGCTCTATGACTATTTGTTCATCATGTCAACAACTGCTGCATACTTAGACTTGAAACAGTTAATACTCCTGTATGGATTTTTTTTTGAAGTAGGACACTATGTCTGCACACACCTATATGACATTTTAGGTTCACTGCAAACTGTAACAAGTGGGAGATACACTAGTATACTTTATTTAGCTAAAATGAAACCTTTGTGTAGCCAATATATTTCAATATTAAAAGATAGGTTTGCAAGAGAAACCTGTGCTAGTGAAGTGAATTATCCCACACGAGTGTCCACCTGAGGGTGCTCTTTGGGAGCAACTGCAAAACAGCAAATGCAGCCACAGCTAGTCCGTAAGTAAAGAGGCATCTACAGATTTTCTTCCTTGGCTAAAATGCTGAAACAAGACAAGATAGTAGGGATTTGCAGGAAAGAAAATAAATAAATAAGGTAAGTAAGAAGAAGCAAAAACTTGGGCATTGCAAGTTAGCACATTTAAAAACACAAAGAATGATCTGAGGTTTTATCAAACCCCTCAGGTATTCCCTTCTTTATGTGAGAGTTACTATCCTGCATTCCACTCCCAACACGGCACTCATCGTAATCCAAGCCTATTTGCTCCATGGAAGGCCACAGTTTCATTTTTTTTTTAAGATAATACATAAATAAAATTGCCTTTGTGATTCTTCAGTCATCCCCCAAAAGTAAAAGCACCAATTTTCTGTAGAAAGGTAAGCTTGAAATCAACTCTAAAAATATTTCTTTTTGGCAGGGAGTAAGAGGGGCAGAGGAGACGATAAAGACAATAGTTAGAAAACAAAACACCTAAGCAATATTTACAGTACTATGTGCTGTCTTTCAGTGAAACAGGTCTGCCTCAGGATAACCAACATTGAGCACAATAAGTAGCAACTCACTAATATCTTTGATTTTTTTTTCCCAAGGTGGGATGATAAAATATTTTTTGCGGCTGCCCATAGAGCATTACCCACACTGCAGCAATAAATATATTAGATGTCTATTGAAGAAGCACAAAATAGCTAAGACGTGTGTTTTGTTTTACACTGCTGTGCCTCTCCTAAAGGGAGCAAACTGCCTGGTTTTATTCAGAGAGTCATCCTAGTGGCTGCCGAGTACTGTTATCCCTGCTGCAGGCACAGGGCTCCCAAGGAAGCCAAAGCAAGCCAACAGCAAGGTTATTTTCTTCTAGTGCTACATAAATACAGTCTTCAGGTAAAGCAATATCTTCAAGGAACAAGTCTTTAGAGAGGCAAGCCCAAACAAAACATAACTTGCTTTGGCATCTCTATATTGGTTAGCATTTAAGGATTCATGTTTCAATAGACACTGCTTGTAAAGCGAGCTTTCTAGCTGATACACTGCAAAGAATTTTCAATTGTATACTTTTATAAGAACAAGCAGATCAATTCATTTCAGTGTAATCATTTGCAGGGAGACAGAAGCTTTCAGAATCCTGGCCTCAGAAACTTTTAACACAGCCGCTATTGAGAAACAAATCAAATAAGTCAGACAGTCTATGCTTCTATATTTCATTTTTTCTTCCAGGCTAACCCCCTGCTAGGGCACTCAATAACAGAAAACAGCACAAGGTTTCAGTGTCCCCCCTGTTTCTTGTCATTGTGATTTACTCGAGTGTATTTGAAATCCAATCACGTACACTATACTACGTATAGAAAATGACCTTGGAAAATGTCAGCTTGATCACTTTGACTAAAATCTAATCTCTTAGGGGTTAGGGTAGAGACTTAGAAACTAAGTAGAGTTACTCTTAGAAATTATCATAACAAAAAGAGAAAAACATCAATTCCATTGGTTTTGGAAAAGAGCATTGAAAAAATATGGTTCTTTACAATCGTATTTTTCCCCACTTTGGCAATTATACCCACAGAGAATTTGATATTATACAATAGTACTTAATGGCTTTTTGGTAACTTATTTCCATACATTTTAGGTAGTCAAATATTAACCAGTTCAACCCCATTTTAAATAAGATTTGCAAACATTTGATTGTAGCTTTGATGTACTAAAAATTCTGAAAGCTAACTGTAATGAACTATGTTTAAACTGACAGCCTCCTATTTATTTCTACACAGTGAACATCATTCCTATGTGGAAATGCTATTTTTTCCACTCTTAATTGAGTTTAAAAAATGGCTGACATGCTATTTTACAGCAGAAGCATACACAGTCTGCAGAAAAGAAACAACCATACTGGCCTCACCACTGAAAACCAGCTGACATAGGTTCAATTTTATGAACACTCTGGCCCTAGCTTGCAGGCAGACACCTATCCTCTGCCCTTTCTCGGTGAGTAGTACAGCAATTCCTGTGTGACGCTAAAGGAAATGTTGAAACTATATTTCATTCTTCCAGTGAGCGAGAGCTTTTCAATGGTGAATGTAACAAAAAAGGCAAGATAAATGGACAGGAGGCAGTATTCAGCAAGCTCAGCGCTGACCCATCCAATTCATAGCAGCTGGAAGCTGAGGGAATTAAAATCTTCAGAGACCCAGGTAGGCAGGAAACAAGTGTCACAATAGTCTCAACAAACCAACCAATCCACCCACACCTGAGCCCCTCAACTTCTCCTTAACAAAACACCAGAATTCTCCTTAATATTTCAACTGACAACAACTTCCCAAGTCAGCAGTCTATTCCCATCTGCTGTCTCTACTTGTATCTTGTTCTTCAAAAATTTTCCTATGAAAACCCCATTCTTTTTGTAGGGACTTTTTGCTCTCCTGATAGATATCAGTTCCAGAATTTAGTAAGGTAAGTCTTAATTTTCCCAACTGAAAATCGAATTTCACACAAACAGTACATGATAAAACTATAAATATTGACATATTCATCTACATACATTGTTAGCAAAAGATTGGTAAGAGCCGACGGAAAAAACATGCCCAGAAAAAGCTCATGGAGACGGGGGCATGACACTGGAGAGACAGAATGTGGAAGAAGGAACCTGGAAAGGTGTTAGCTCTCTCAGCCACTCAACCCCTTCATAAGAATAACGGAGATTCAAGAGGTCATCTATCTCACCTACATATCTTCTCAGGCCTCGTCAATTTCTTTTCAATTTCTGTACATCTTTTCTATGCCAAACTTCTACACTACCACAGATATTGTACTAACAGATCTTAGAAATAAAGAAGTTTGGAATATTCCTTTATATTTAGGAAATAGATCACCACAGTCCAGCAAAGTACTGCAGCTGGCTAATCTTCATGCACGCAAGCAAGCAGACGAGTCATTTCATTATTTACAACAATACTTCTGCAGCAGGACAACACCAAAGGATTGTGAAATTAAACCATGGCCACCATTTCACATGGTGACCTTCTCAACACTTCCACGGAGCTAGAAAAGCACAGGTGACACCGACAGCAGGAAGGAAGCAAGGGTGGGAATGGGGAAGTTTAGCTAACGGTCTAACAGCAAGGTGTCTACACTAACATTTTGCCATGTGTTGGAACAATATTGAAACTCCCACCCCATTCTCTGAACAGTGCGGGTTTTTTTTTTCCTAAGATAGTAATACTTCTTCTGAGTCAATACAATAATCACTCAGGAATGTATCTGACTTCTTGGTGAGCATTGTTCAATTCTGATAGTGGTATTTAAGTCTAACATGGTAATAATACAGTGAATGATTAATGGTTGGAAAACTATCAAGAGTTGTATACTGCAATAAAGGAGTAAAAGATAGGAAAAATTTAAGCTGAAAGAGTAAAATATTTACTTCATACATACCTTCAAAAATATTGTTTTCAACTCAGTTGGATCAGCTCTCTTGGTTAGAGCCACCTACAAGTAAATACAATTACATTAATATGCATAATTTATACACAAGATGTCGAAGTGTCATTTAAAAGAAGAAATCAAACAACAGAATGAATAATGAAAATAAATATTCGCCTTAGATAAATTAGGTACTGCTTTAGATGGTCATGTTTAATGATTTCACATTTCCACTAAGTTATTCAATGTTTTTGCTACAGCTGCTTCCCTTAGGCAGCCCTGCAATTCCCAAACAAGTGCACGTTAACAAGTCATGAAAGTTTTCAGCTATCAGATTCTTTCAACATACCCCTCTGCTTGGATTGAACATTAAACCACCTTCACCATCCACATTTATCTGCTTCTAGCAAAGGATTTCAGAGCAGCACATGCACCCCTCAGCTGGTAGGTGCCAAAAATAAAATGTTTGAATTTACTAAGTTGTCCAAGAAAGCAACTCAGTAAGGAACTGAATTCCAATATAATTATTTCGTTTACTGGTACTTCTATGTCCAATTTCCATCATTTTCAATTATCTAAATTTATGGTGTAGACTTTTTGACTCCATCAGCTCCAAAGCACAGAATCTGGATTTTTCTGCAAGTCAGACAACTCATCAGGGACAGCTAATATCTAAATCACATTAATCACCGCAAACAGAAAATGACTAAACAGATTTTTTTTTCTGGAACACTAGATTAAAAATATTCTATATCCTCTATGGAATAAGGCCTGTCATGCTTGTCCTCCTTGACATACGCTGCCAGCCATTTGCTGCTTTTGGCAATGTGCAGAATCACCCCCTCTGTTTGTGTCTGCTGTAATTTCCCAGTCCTTCAAAATACTTTGACCAAATCAACACACCTCTCTGACGGGGAAAAACAGACAAAGGTCAGGACAGAAAATCTTATACTTAACATCAGAAACTTCATTAAGAATATATGACTATGTTCCTTTAAAGTAGCAAACAGATTAACTGTAACAGTGAAGGTGTCACCTAGACTGCAGCTGCAGCCCTAGTAATGCACCAGACTACTGCAGGAAATGGTAGCATGGGGAGAACCCAGCTGAACTACTGCATTATATCCCCACCCACACATCCAGTGAGGAATCTTAAGTTAGTTTTTCCTTACCTGAAATGAGTCGATTAAACATAAAATAAAAACTGTAAAATATTTTGAGAATTTTGTTTCTTATCATAAAATTTTAAGGGTTATTTAAAAGACCAATGAAAAGAACACACCTGAAGGGGTGCTATGCTGGTCCTCACTGACAAGAGCCCAATCAACAGTAACCAAATCTGTGTTTGCAGAGAAATCTGCATGGAGGCAGTTTCAAAAAAATCAAGTGTAACTGTGAGTCTGAGAATCTAAAAATATGCAGCTTCTAAAGTACATGCTGCCCCAGATGTAATCATCTTGTAGCAAGCAGAAATTTATTTCATCTCCCTTTCCAAGTATCTGGCACTCCAGAGCATCGGCAACTTTGTGGGGGAAAAAACACAACTTGCTGGTACTGCCGCAACAAGTACACACAAACTAAAAACATTTCAGATACCTATATCCATTAAAAATGCAATCAGCACCGTATTTCACCTGTCATTAAGTTTAAATTTTTTGCTGTCCTAGAACTCCAAGCTGAAAGAAATTGAGGCTGCAATGAACACAGGAAAAGGTCAACATTTTTATTCATATTTCAGCCTCTCCTGCGCTGGTCTCACTGAAATGAGCAGTCTGCGGAAGCCCCACACCAGCACGTTCAAGCCCATTTGCCACTTCTCTGACTTCCCTGGATTATGTTTTGTCACAGCAAGTTCCTTTCAAGCCATCCTGAAGGAGAGGCTGCAGCTGGTGGGCAAGGGTGGCAGGGGCTCTGCAGACCTGTGGTCCAAGTTGCAGCCCGTGGCTTCCTTCCATTCACGCCGGCTACTGCCACCTCTTCCTATAGCCTGGGGAACAGGAAAGGAATGGGATGACTAGCCCAGAGTAACAGGTTCACTAAGGTATAACCCATCAACTCCCTTTGAAAGGTCTGTCAGGCCCCAAGCAAGGAGATATTCTCCAATATCACCTTACAGTTTCAGAAGGATCAATGCAAATGCTAGGAAGAGAAATATTTAATTTACTTTTTCCATCCAATCCCAGCTGTGTGCAAAGCTCATGCTGCGCACACAGGCCTAACACTGATGGCAGGTATCACTAGCAGATTCTGCTGCTGGAAATGGCCCAAACGATGCTTCCAGTGCTACTCTGGACGTTGTTCCCAGTTACACTAACAGTTGAAAATGGGCTAAGTAACCTGAAGCCAACAAGGTAGCCTGCCCGATGCAAACTGACTCACAGGCACCATGTGGTTCTCTTTGGTACCCTCAGCTCATGTTCACCAACATTCATATCAGTGGTGTTAGGTGGCACAGGACGGTACTTGGGAAAGTTCCCCCCTTTGACTCTATTTCTCTCTCCATAAAGAGCAAAACCCATCTGAGATAAAGGCAACAGTGATCTGATGGGCATGGCATCTCTGACCCAGTGTGAGGAGGCCTTTGGCAAGGCAGATGTGAGAGGGTTCACATTCATTACAGCTCTTTACAAAGAGAAGCTTTTGAACAGATCTTAACATTGAATAAAAACAAGTTAATTTTATTAAGTAAAGTTTAGTGAATAAAGTTGTCCGGCATCCAACATTTATTTTTTAAAACCAGAAGAGAATGCAACACAGACTTCAAGGAAGAAACTAAACTTGTAAAAGCATCAGGACTTACCCAAGAAAAGAAAGGAATAACACACAGAAAACCTCAACGGGGATTTTCATTCCTAGAGATAGATACTTTGAAGTTTTGGCTAGCAACAGCTATGCATATTTGTTCTTTACTCTACTGTATGGGAAGCCAGCACTGTGCATTTCAGGCAATAAGCAAATTAAAAAAAAAAATCCCTTCCATCCCTTCCAATCAATTCTATTAACATATTAGTCATGTATACACAGAAGGAAAAAAAAGTGTCACGTTATGTGACATCATACAAGAGGACTCGTAATGTTTGTGCACCACACAGGAGACAAGACAGAAAAAAGATTAAGCACCAGGGAGACAGGAAAGCAGGAAAATCAGAATTAATGACAACACAGAATTAACCTAAATGGCAAAATGTTTGAATTTCCTACTGTTGTTATGAAGACCATTTTAGTACCAACAATTTGGATGGAGTAGAAAGTGATGGGGAGCCAAGAACATTCGGGCATTGCTACAATACTCTCAAAAGTTTATTGGGATAGCAGCAAGTCCCAACAAAGATGAAGCAAGAAACTTTTGGAATGCTGTTTCTTCCTCACAGTTCAACATGAATAAAGCTCAAGTATGGACATGAATTTTGATGAAGGGAAAGATGTCTTCCCCCATCTCACCCTCATGAAAATTGCTGGTTCCAAGCAGGTAAAACATGCAAGAACTGCCTGTCTGCAAGCACAGAACTGGAGTCCTGGCAGGTCAGTCCCACTGTGGAGAGTTCAGGAGCTCCAAGTGCCTAATTTCCTGGAACACTACCTAGAAGCACATGCAAAGAGAGGATGCCAACAAATGATCCCAAGCTGTAGTACCTTCAAGATGAAAATAAAAGCATTTTTAAAAGCCCTTCAGTTCCTAAACACTGCCAAAGAACACAGTGTATTCTCCACCACTGAAAGACCTCAAATCAAGATCGAAACCTTATGTCTTCTAGAGGTATCCTTTAGACTCGATTCCTCACAAGTTATTGACCCTGCTTGTAATGCATGTGGTCCAGTTTATATAGCAGGCCTGATTGGACGATCATAATTTTCCCTCTGGCTAAAAATATACATAGCCTTTCAAAATATGCCAAGCCAAGGTTTGACCTTCTGTTTCTGTGTGACTGACTGAAACATAGGAAGTCAGATCAAGTTTGAATTCACATCAGAAATCTATTAAACCTCCATGAGTAAAATCACACTCAGATTTGCATTTTAGCTAATTTACTTACAGAGCTGAAAATTATCTTTCTCACATATTTATACTAATATTAATACTCATAAGTTGCACAGGCACATCTGTCCAGGGTACCATTTCATATTTCAGTCGCCAAAACACTAGCAGTGTTTGGTTATTTTTGCTTATCATGCACCTGGTATTCAAGTATATATGTCAAAACCTAGGTGGAAGAACCTGATTGTGATCTGAAATGGTAAAGTGACCTAGACCAAATTCACCATTACTGTCAAGGTTACAAGGAAGACACAGACAAGCTGACGAAACAGGGGACTGGATCACTGCAAGGAAACTACCCAAGGCAGATCAAAGAGACACTCTCAACAGATCTACTAAGACGTATGTTATTCCTATGAAATGGCATTTGCTACTTCTTACCCAAAAGCTGAGGGCACTGTAAGAGAAGCTGATAACCGTACTGCATTCAGTCTGACCAGTAAGAACACTCTTTCCTTAATACCAGCAGCCTTGAGATAAATACATTCCTTTTTTAAAATCAATTTTCATCCTCAGAATTTGGCATGTTGGGCTTGCAACTACATTTTGCAAAGGTAGGAGTCTACCAACTTCAATAGCAGTTACTACTTTCCTGTGGCTGAAAACACACATGGCTGTCTATCAAGTTTGGGAAATAAACATTATTAACAGTAATCAACAACGCTGTCCCGATTCTACCAGCTGATTCAGTTTGCAGAGCTGCAGGAAAAATACCTACTGAAACCAGACTGCTGTACTGAGCCTATCCACACCGTGGGTAAAGCAGAAGAAAACTTGCTAATGCAGACAGCAAATCTCAAGCAAAACTATTTTCATTTTATTCAAACTATCAGAATTACAATTCCCTGGACAATTCCCAGTCCAGCTTCTGCACCGAGAGGAGTGGAAGCCTCACCTCCCCAAAGTGCATCCAAGCTAACAGATCTACTAAACTCAGCAATTCAATTCCAGCTTTCATCCTACTTTCAAAGTCCTCAAGCAAATGTAGCTGACTTTTTGGTAAGACGTATTCTTGCACAAGATTTCCAAAAGGCCACATTATTTTTCCATGCAAACTATTGAGGGGACCAAGACACAGTTATACAGTCAGTGACATATGCACTGGAAAATGTTTGGGCCATCCTGCAAACACATCAGTGTACAATTTGTCCAGTGCTTCCAAGTATCTCACAAGGGCGAAACAGTATAAGGAAAAATATTTCAAGAATATCAAAGCAATGGGCTACGTAAGATGAGGACTGTTAGGCTGCATGCTCCTATCACCTTTCTACTTAAAAGGCCTGGAAAAGAGAAGGATCATAAAATAGTAAGGTAAAAAATAGCTAAGCATTGATCACTGTTCAGCAAAGTTGTTTAGCAAAAGGAAAAAGAATCACATTGTGATCAGTACTGTCCACTGAAAAAAACCTAAGTTTGTGTCAGAAAATGCAGCTAGGAGTAAACTGGGCTATAGCTGGCAGTCAAGCTCTGGACTTGGATGCATCTGTACACAATGAATATATAAATAAATCACCTTGCCTACTACAACACAACATGAAGAACACATGAGAAACATCAGTTGAAAACTAACTCTCTGCTAAAAGCAGTAACAACCCTTTCACATTTTCACACAGAGAAAAAACAAACCTCTGCTCTTCAGTCAGTCTCCACCAAACTGCCTTAAAGGGCTATCCTGCCAAAATCGGACCATTTTCTTCCTCAAAGCAAGATTCTCTATTCTCTCATGGCCCCTCTATAACACATTGCTACCCAGGTGACCTTCACTAATGTGATCCACAGGAACACAAAGTTACAACGGCCTCTGCTTTCCGTCAGTATTAGTGGGTTTGCTGAGGCCATTACGTTCTGCTGACATATCCCAACGTCTCGCAGCAACTACAACTCATTGCTCACTGAAGAAACACAGTGATCATACACGGTATGTATTAAGGATCCTTCAATAAAACAATTAATTTACAAATAAAACAGCTAATGGGAATGGTTTAGTCAGCCTTTCATCAGTGTACGGGTATTTCTCAAGAATATCCCCTTCTCTCACTCACCACACGGATGGGAGGAGTGCTAGCTCTCCTTATATTCCTGCTTTCCCTTGGGCTTCCTTATGCTTTCAGAAAAGAGACACAGCTGAGTATTATGAACGACAATCTGCTAAAATATGTCTGGTGGCATCCTAAGTCCAGTTTAGAGATTCTCCCTTTTGATTTTCCCTGGCCTTGTAAAGTTAAAACAGTATATTGTGCACCCAGTGTATCAGCCACAAACTCTCATCCTCTGCCTCATATTTGCCTTCCAAAAGTAGTCCTCCCAGTACTAGCAATTAATAAAGCTAAAGCTGTGTCAAGATGTTAGCTATTACCAAGATAACAGTCTTCTTACTCGAAGAAGCAAAGGGTAGAAAACGTCTTCAGTGTACCAGCAAGATCAAAAGCTTCCTGGAGGAAGCACAACAGTAGATAACAGCATCAGCCAAAGTCATTAGGGAGAAAAGATGGATTATTAGGGCAGCATAAACTTTATCTGACACCCGATGCTATTAACCTAAAACACATATTTAGAGTGCGACTAGACCACAACAAGGACAGAAGGCCACGTAGCACCACAGTTGCAGCAAGGTGGCCCCTTAAGGAAGCACCTCACCACCATGCAGAGCACAGTAAGGTCTAAGAAAGCTGTCACAGGCTACAACGCACAAGGTGCCAAGGAGCCTCTCCACAGTGCCAATACTCAGCATTCCTGAAGAATCACCAGTCAATGAGGACAGTCACTCCTGGCTTCATCTGGTTCCTGGTTCCAGTCTCCAAAGAGCCAAGTGCTCCCTAACCTGGCAGAAAGCAGTTTTTACAGTCTAAATGTTCAGCTGCTTCTATCAGGAACAATCCTGGTTAAAGAGGAAGGAGGAAGCAATACAATGCAGTGTGAGCCAGAACCTCCTGCCTGGCACCGCACAACACAGGCGCTCCAACTGCTGATCTGACCTCCAAAGAAAATAAACCAGAAGTGGGCAGTGCTGTTAGCGCAGAGTATCGCAACAGAGTGACTATGAGGAAATAGAAAATATTTATGGATGTGCAACAAGTGCCTACAGACTATGCAAAGGCCAACACCAAGATGTTGCTGAAGGAACTGCCACTAGCTGTGATATCACATGTCTGAATAAGCAAGTGAAAGACACAGGCTGGAGAAATGTTCCTATACATCAAACATCCCACTAATAATTGCATGACAAGAATTACGTAGGAACAACTGACAAGCATTTTATATTGGTGTTGTGTTTTCTTCTTTGATTGAACACAAAAGTTCACTTTGCAAGATCCTATTTATAATCAGATCCATCTATTCAATCTATTCAGAACACAGCACCTCAGGAGCTCAGAGAACTGGGAAGGATGTGGGAGTGGGCATGAATCCCTACGTGCGCATGGATCCAATTCTGCCATCTCAAAAAGAACAAAAGACAACTGCATAATGGAAGCAGACGGCATCACTCGCACACAGGGTACACGCTCATGGGTACAAGTACAGCAGCAACCCAGCAGAGACTCAGGTAAGTAACAGCTCTGTACTGCTGAAACATGAATAAAAAAAATACTTTATTTATTTTTATTTTTAACCCGTACAGTACCCAGCAGAGCACACTACTGGGCCACAGTCAGCATGTCTATGCTCTACGACAGCTGAAAGAATGACAACCTAGGAAATACCCACCTTCTTCACAGATAAACATGCTAGTCGACCTCCACCCATTGAAAATCTCGATCTTTAATCATAAAACATACCTGCCTCCCTTACAGACTGCCACCTGCAATCTCAGAACACCTATGCTAAAATGTAAGCATATGCATATGCTCTCTTCTGCCTACAAGCAATGGATCTTGCGAACTGAACTTGCCACCTATTGCTAAGCTCTCATTGTGTAGACTTCAACTTTGAATTATTAGGTAACCTCCTTAAAATAACTACAACTAGAAAGTAAAGCCAGTTCTGTTCTTATCTCCAGTATTAATAACAACCAAGTTTATGGTGCTTAAATATTAGCAGATTGCACAGCTGCTACAGGCCACTCTGGGCATGCGACCTTCATTCTTGACAAGGGTCTCAAGTTGGAGGTATCAAAGAGGGCACTTGGAAACAATCTGCATCTTCAAGTAGGAATATGAAATAATCCAACAAGACTTAAGTTAGTTACATAAGGGAGTTATTAAAATACTAAAGGCCAATTTGTCAGTGACTTGCTGAAGCTCAGAATTATTAAAGAATTTACAAGAACTTTCAGAATTTGCAAGAGTTTTAAGATACTTGACAAAAAAAATTAAAAATCTCTCATCTCCTTAAGAAAATGGGAAAATATTTCCAATATTTTAATACATTTTAATGTATTAAAATGAGAATCTATTCTGACTTTCACTTAACTAATTTTGGTTTCTTCTCTATGAGTCTACTTCATTATATATGTTTGCGGAAAGAGCTGTTTTGTTCAAACATGAAATTTACTTGTGCTGCATAATCCTCATGAGAACACCCTTCAGGTGTGTTTCAGGTTATTCTTATAAGTGTGATATTCCATCTACAGGTTACTTAGGTATTGAAAGCAAAGGGCAGGATGTTACAGTCCAGTTCATTTTCCTTATATAAGATGAAAAGAGAATTCCAAAATTTTTGTAGTGTAGTATCACCATGCAGAAAAGCATGAAAACCTCTGCTTTACAGCATTTGGTCTTGACAGCAAAGATGCAGACCAAGCACCTGACTTGGTCACGTGAAGAGTGTGAAAGCAGATGCAGAAAGTTTGCTGTTGCCATATTTTTTCTTCCTTCTGAATAGCATCAACATGGGACTAATTCATGATCTTTACAAAGTAGTTTCCAGTTAGACTGACACACAATGGCAAGCTGCATTAGACAGGTGAAGTGACAGGAAGGAGGAAGGCTGACTTGATGTCAGTGACAAAAACTATTTTAATGGAAATGTGAAATTATTCAAAAATTTCTTCCCCTAAACATGTGAACATTTCTCTAGTCAGATACAGGCTGCACAATGGGCTGAGAGCAGGAATCAGTCAGACATAGTATTTTTGCATATCACTTTTTTTCTAATGGCTTTTCATACCTGCTGCCTTACTTAAAGGCTTCTCCTGCCAAAGATCTGTTAAATAAGTGATGTTCATCAAGCAGTAGTTGTCAAACATGATAAACAACTACAATAATAAAATACGTGAGCAAGAGGTTTTAGCAGCTGAGGAGTCAGAGAAGAGGAGAAATAGGTCACGGCAATGTAAGATCACAGTAATAACAAATGACCTGGTGTTTGTTTACTAATACACATTTTCACACCTCTTTCTTCTCTCCAAATTAGACCTTTGGATCAGGTCTTGCAATGGATGGATGTGAGCGGAAAGTCACCTGATCACTAAGGGAGAACAGTTGAGAGGCACTGCAGACAGACACGTCAATTAACTCCTTCAAGCAGGGAGCCTCTCCGCTGCTGCTGAAACACGACAGGATCCCAGTCTCCCTCTTGCTCTCTAACACCATATGCCAGATCCAAGACCCAGCCAAGAGGCTGTTGTGGGCCCTTGGCGTAGAAGAGTTGCAGAAAGGCTACACAGCAAGATTGCCAATAAACAAGGGCTTCTGCTTGTAAAGCTCATAAATAACCATGATCATTGAGGCACGAAGCGACTGCTTCCGTAGTCTAGGTTGGGAATTAAGGTTCCTCTTCAATTGCCCTAATTAACAATTATAAAGATTAGAATTGTAAAAAACACATGTATTACTTTTCTGGGTGCAAAAGTAAGACTCCATAATTGCAAAAATGGTCTTTAAAAGACCATGGCCCTTGGAATTTTTTAAATTATGACAATTTTTTGAACTAGTTTTTAGGAGTTTGAGATTATATTATCTTCTCAAGGGACTAAATTGTACTGTGACCTGAAGATCGGGAAAAATTAAAGACTACATGCTTATGCCCTTCAAGCAAAACTGTTTTCTGAATATTTTTGTTTTTAATGGAAGACATGTAAGCAAGCTCTAGCTGTATAATTTGTGGGCTAATTTTAATGCAACCTCTTGATGGTTCCATAGGTAACTACAGTTCTGATATGATCACTGCTGGTTCACCAAAACCAAGACCTTAACAGGTCAGTTTAATTTCATGTTCTGGCAGCTTTTAGAAAATAAATACGTTGGTCAAAAAGTATTTAATGTGCTTTAAAAAGGTCAGTTTCTAAAAGACTATTCTTCAATTTATACTATGCTCTTAATCCCCTGACTCCCTGATCAGCCTATTTTGCTGACAGACATTCCTGAATTCCTACTACTTAGGCCATAGCTGTTGAGGCAAGAACAGTATATTCTGTATCTTATTTCTCTGCAGCACTGCACTTCACAGGTCATCCTACAGATCTGAGCAGAGTCTCTCAACATTATTTTAACAAGTTTAATTAATCTAGCAGTATGCAATACAATGTCATGTCCATAAGTTTTTTTGCCTATTACATAGTTTTAACCACAGAGAAATAGCAATGATACAAACTGCTTTAAAATATCTGAGAAGTCTAACCTGTGGTAAGGATGGTTTGTAGACTAACTGTAACAGCTTCCAAAGTTTTCTGTCCTACTCATCACAACCAGAGCCATCTAAAATACTAACAGTAGGAATGTCAAAAAACATTAACTTAAAATACTTAGGACACAAGATTAGAGTTCATATGGAAATAAATCTGCAACCCCCCTGAAAACAAAAGGCTACTCTGAAGCTACCTCACTGTGATCTTGGATGAGAAATGAAGTTGTCATCTCACCTTCTCAGTTTCTGGAGCCAACATTTTGGGCTAAGTCTGCTCTAGATAAAATCAAATGAAGCTCTGTGAGGTGGCAAGTCCCAGATCCTGGAAGAACTTTGCATCTAAATTCAGTAAACTGAGTTGATGATGCTTGAGTAGAAACACAAACTGTCAGGCATAAGCAAAGCTGCTGTGGGGACAAAAATAACTATCTCGTAGTCAGCCATCATGGAAAGTAAAGGGTATGTGTTATTTAGGAATAAAACCATATCTTAGAATAACTAAAGCAATCATAAGATGTGGTAGTATCGTTTGTTACAGTAAGAAAGCAGGTGGTTATGTTTTAGATATACCTGTGTTAAGAAAAAAAAAGGGGGAATAGAAAAAGCAGTAACAAAATCTGGAGATCTAAAAGCAGGTTTCTAAAACCAGAAAACAAATACACCTAAAGGAATAGCTTAGAGGTCTGATCACCATGAGCAGAGCTGTGACTTCCATACATATGCCCAGGTGTGTATTTCTAGAGGGACAGAGCTTCTCTCCAACTCTTTTTTGAATTATTGGTCCAAGGTCTCTGAAACTGGTTCTCCTCCTGCTGAAGGGCTGCACCAGCAGCAATGCTATTCATACTAGCATGGGCTAACAGGAAAAAAGGCTGTGGTGAAACGGCAGTCATCCAAATGCATGGATTCTCTCTGCAACTTTAATAATTCAAAAAAGAAAGTGTCCATCAGTCCCAATGTATATCAAGAGTTCAGAAACTACCAATCCAAGAAAGAAATACAAAAATGACCATATCACATGCAACATTCCATCACTTCACCTCTGTGCTCATTTTCCTTTACTCTTCTGTATTTTTAAAGCCACCAAAAGGGAAAAAGAAGCCTCAGTGCAGGATTTTCCCCCTTGCCTGGCACCAGACTGGCTACAGACTAAGGCTGCATCTCCTCTGTATTCTCTCTGGGTTGAGCTAAGACTCACTACCACTGCTAAAAAAAAAAAAAAAAAAAAAAAAATGGGGTAGGGGGGGAATATCTAGGATAGTACATAAATAAGCCAATCACAGGCACATGTTAAACAACTAAATCATTTACAAGAGCAGTTGCATTTTTTCTTTCCACTCCTATAGAAAACCCACATCAAAGTTTTCCTCTCGAAGATGCTCTTATCAGGGAGCTTATTGGACTGCATAGCAATAGAGGGACAAAACACTCCAAAGAATTCAGCATAAAAAAATAAGAGGAAAAGAGTGACAAAGGTTTCTTGATGTTTCTAATCCATTTTTTAATCTCTTCCAAAGTTTTAATCTGATTGCATTTAAAGAGAAGGAAAGAAAGAGTAAAAACATTTACTGACCAATTAGTTCTGTAAGGAGCTTGCAGTTTTATCTATGCCAGACCTGAGGTTACTTCCCCAAGGCTACATTCTTGCATCAAACTTCGCAAGTGAAGGGCAAAAGCCCTGGCCCCTGCATGGCTCTCCCACTCCGAGCCAAGCATGCAGAGCCATCAACACATCAACAGCCTGCCCACAGGACACAGGAGAGCTCTAATCTCGCTGAGCACAAGTCCTTCCAGTTTCTTTGCTTAGCAGTGGAAAATGCAAAATTATATCTGAAAACAAGGCGGAAGACAGACTTATGGTTGTGATACAAAACATAACACTTCACAGGGTTCCTGGTATTTTTATGCTCAGTGAGACACTAGAGTATACCATTACACTAACCACACAACTCCATGTTGTTTTGCTGGGACCCATATTAAGGAACTGATGTGGCTTAAAGCAAACAAACATTTTTTTTTCCTTTTTCTTAAAATAAAAAGCCATGTTACCATGTCAGATACCCAATCTGATTCACCCAGGCACCATGACATTACCCTAATGTTTTAACATTGCTATTAAATACTTCTGAATATTTGTTAATGTGCAAGTTGAACCATGGATTTAGGATTACCCATTGCCTTTTAAATACATAGAGACCTGAAGGTTTGGGAGACAAACAGGTAACTTATCTAGGCCACTAACTAACTGAAGAGCTGCAGCAAGTTCAGGGCCACCACCAGAGTGGAGAGAACAACAACCCAGTATCAGGAAAGTAAAACAGTCAGAACAATCAGTCCTAGGGCTTTGGATCTGTCCAGACTAGGACTCCAGAAAAGAAATGACAAAAAAAACTCCCCAAACTAAGGAAGTTGTAATGATACTAAGAGGACTTAAAAGTTACTTTAAAATGTTTGCTTGTCTGAGCAGAAGTCTGCTTATTTCAGCACTCCTGCAAATAAAATGTTTGTGTACTTGTAAAATCCACTCTGCACAACCTCTGAGGGTCAGATCCACTTGCACACTTCAGTATCACAGTTGAAGAGCAAGATGCAAAAAACAACCTAGCAAATCCACTAGCAAAAAATGCACGTGCAATTTCAGTCTGGTGCTATTTAAAAAGTATCCAAAAATCCACATACCTGGAACCCCCCCAACCTTGGCTGAGCATGGGCAGGCATCTCAAACACAAACCATGCATCCCACTGCAGTCTAGCACACATGCATCCACCACGCAGATGTACGCTGGGAGAGCTGCGTCGAGCATAAAGCACAGCAGTCCTCCAAAAGCGTGGCAAGTGGAGGCAGGACTCATGCAGAAGGCACACGCATCACTGGCAGCAGGGAGTGCAGGCTTCCTGCTCCCAGCTGAGCACCCTGCTCAGCTAGCAATTAACCCTGGTTCTTGCTTGCTCTCCTGCACCCTTGACTCTTGACGGTGCTTCCTAAGCAGTGGCCCTGCCTGAAACAGATAGGCCTGGCTTGCTGTTTGACCATTCTCCTGGGACACATGCGTTTGACCCATTTGTTGTGCAGGCTGCTGAATTAAAATCCTATTACTTGAGTAACCATAAACAAGCTAATATAGTCAAGAATGGCATCTTCTTTACCACTATCACCTTTCTTCTTCTCCACCATCTTTTAGAGATAGAAAAGGCTAACAGCATAGCAAGGCAACTCATGGAGCCAAGCAGGCAAAGGATTCTAAGACTATGTGTCCATACAAGATGAGATCTGTAAGACCAGGAAAGTGGGGTTCCTGTCTTTCTATTTCCCACTTGCTGACTTAAATGCTCTCTACTCAGCACAATGGCTGTTACGAAACCTGGATACCTCACAGGGGTCTAATTCCATTACCAAAGCCAAATGGCTAAAAGCCAGGCACAGAAATGCTCATCTTTGCCATGTCCGAAACACCTCTGTTGTTTGGAACCTAAACTGCAGACTCTAGTTTCCACATGGCCCAAAGGTGCCCAGTGAGCAAGGCAGTTTTGGAGATCCCAACAGTGAGCTTTCATTACAGGGCAGCACAGAAATAATCCTTGCATGTTGCCTAGTCTACCAAGGTTCTATGGGGCATAGAAATCCAGCAAGTGAGGTGAATACAGCAGCCTCACAAGCACCCAAAAAGAGGAATGGGATCAAGCGTGTGACAAAAAGCTATCTCTTTTGCTCTCTCTCTATACATACACAGTGTGGTATACGTGTATGCACTTCTCCATTCTCTTTCAGTGTTTCTTCTCCTCCCCGCCTCTTCCCCTTAGAGAAAAAAAATCCAACAACCCACTCCTTATGAGCAATTTCATACTTTAATACAGTGGGTTTTGTGCAGGCCAAGTAGCATTTTTGGTAAAGAATATAATTGCAATTGCATGTTTCTAAGGTATTGTAAATAGCATGAAATTATTTTAAAATGTTATGAAAAAGTGCATTTGCAGTGTTCCTTTAAGTGTTTTAACAAAGCTTCAGTTTAAATTGCTTTATTCCAAAGCAATCGAAGATAGAGTACTTTCATAAGGACATCTTTATCTCCCTACAAATGACTGAGATATACAGACACTTTCCAGAAAGAGAATGCACCAGAAAATATGCACCTTACTTTTTACTAGCTACAGGTATCTGTCACCATCAGCTGACTATCTCTGAAGACTAGTAGCTCAAGCAAAACAGCATTATTAGCAGAGTTATGCTGGTGCGCCAGAGGCCTTAGACATGTTTAAGTTTGGTGCCATACAAACATACAGGTTCCAGTCAGCATGGACAAGCCATTCTAGAGCCAAAGCAGCAGCAATTCCACAGATTAATAGCAAAAAAGGAAGCTAAAATTAGGCAGCACAATCATGCCATCTTCCAGGAAATACAGTATCACATACCTCCTTGTCATACTCCTTGGGCAACAGAGATAAATAAAATAGATATTGACCTAAACAAGCTGGTCAGAAGACACATTCTCATCATTCAGGGATGTAAGCTTGTCTACATTACAGGATCAGGAAGAACACCTTTAATATATCATTTCGAAGCCCACTTGGAAGAGCTTCTCTAACTTGCTGGGACACAGAGCCATACAGAAAGAGGAGTCATTTCCTAATGTGAGAGGATCTAGATAATGTAAAATACTTTTCAGCAGATGCCACAGTGGAACAGCTGCATCTGATGATGTAAACACAACTATAGTTTCCAGTAACATTTTCCCAGGGCTACACAGAAAGGAAGGTTACTCTTTCATTGTTCTTAAATGGACACCATACCAGAAAAGAGGGAGTTTCAAAAACTTTTTAAAACCACTTTCAGTTATAACATGCAATCCCACTGGTGCTTTAACACACTGAAGATGTAAATACACAAATCAGCCCTTTTCATCATCTCCCCTCACTCCAAATCTTATGCTGAAAAAGAAATGGAAAATATACTAGTAAGGAGAAATAACTAAACTAAGAGAGAGAAACCAATGTATTAAAAGTTCCTTTTCAGAAGCCTCCACAGTGCTCACTGGAGAATAAAGCTCCATCAGCTCTTGCCAGGAGTGTCGCTCATCAAGTCTTTGAGCCTCATAACTCATCACACATGTTGGGGGATTAGGCCTCAGGCTGTCCCCCATTAAGGGCAAATGTCATGAGCAAAGAATTGCATAATAAAAGAAATCAAATGAAATCAAACGTACCAATGGTGACAGGGGGAGGGAGGAAGGGTAGAACACTTACTTTGTCCTTTCCATCATGCACTTAAGTATGAAGTTAGCAGCAGTGTAACATGAATTCAATGTCCCTATCAAACAACTTCTGGTCTCTTAAGAGGGTAAGATGCAACAAAAAGTAATAATCATCACAGAAAAAGAAAAAAAAAAAAAGCTGGGGGGAGGGGGAAAGAATGGTAAGAGTCTTGTGATACAGAATGCATTTTCGAATTTACAGGCTTTCGCCCGTCTCCGAATAACTGTGCATCAGTGAGTGCCTCTGGACCTGCACAGACTGGCAACGGGAAATTTCATTTAGATCCTACAGGAAGACCATGATGTCATTGAATACCATGGCACTACTGAACTTGCAGCTCAGGACTTGCTCCTTGTCCACAGGAACAGCAGGTCTTCCATCCTCACTCCCTGAGCACTCTCCCTCGGCACCTGCACTGCTCTGGCTGGAGCTGAGGTCCCTCCATAAGGGAGAGCCCAGCACTGCTGCCTCACCTGCTCCTTTCTTGCAACTCTGATCTTCCTTTTTGCTGGAGAAAGGGAAGCATGTCACTGCCTAGGGCAAGAAGAGGGAACTTAGTCTGTTCCCAGACATATCCCACCCTATTGCTAGCATGGGGAAGAAGAGCACAAGGGAAGGAAGGGGGCAAAGAGGCGCAATGAAGCCGGATGATGCACAGGAGGAGCTCATGATAGCTAAGTACGATAGCAAAAAAAACAGTGTAGCATGATATCAGCAGTGCCTGACAGCTTCAGCATTATTCGATGTCATGCTTATTTAGAATCCCATTGCTGTGCTCTTCATATTTCAACTACTGCTCATTCAGAGCCCCATGAATGCGCATGGCCCAGAGCAGGTACTGGATTGTTTCCACACACTAGGAGGCCTATAGAAGCCATAGGTGTCAATCTTGCCAGAACTCAGCAATTTTACTCAAGGTGATGCATCTTGCAGTACTGAGGTCTTCACTGGGAAGCGTTTGACTAAATCAACACCACGACATACAAGGAACCAGCGATGGGTGCCAGCAATTTGTGATATCACAAGGTTTAGAGTCTTTAATGGTACAACGATACAGCTTAAACGGCACCAGAAAATACCAGTGGATAGAGAACAGAAAGTTACACACATCAAACATGTATAGTAAACTTTCTTTCCCTTGCATCAGAAACATCTCAAATACCATCGTGTAAATAAAGATATTGTCAGGTAGCAGTATAATCTGTGTTTTGTGATTTGTTTTTGTCAACCAGACACTTGTCCTTCAAGAGACTTATGCACATGCTTAAAATTAAGCATGCAAGTAAACACTCTAAACCCTGACTTAAGGCTCATGCCTTCACTTGAACAATCACTTTGTAGCTAGTAACTTTTAAGCAAATAATATTTGTGTTACAACATTTTGTTCATAAAACAACCTTTTACATAAGCAACTTACAAATTTTAGGTAACTGAGGCAAGCAGTGTGTGCCCAATAGACAAAAGTCCACACATGCACCAAAAAAAAAAAAAAAAAAAAAAAAAAAAAAAAAAAAAAAAAAAAAAAAAAAAAAAGGGAACTACCACAGCACTTACAGATCTTATCCAATACCAGTACTGTGTGGTTCAATACAAGCACTGCAGTTTATTCACATGCTATCCATAGCAGAGCTGAAGTTTAATGGTGCACAAGTACTTCCATGTTAAGCCCACAACCTTCATACAGTTTGTAAGCCTTAATTCCCTTATAGAAATTATTCAAATTTGGAATTTGCTTTAATGCAATTTAAAAAAAAAAAAGCAGCACAAAAGCAGAACAGCAAATCCGGTATGTGAAGTCTCACTGAGAAGTGTCTTAGAACTTCTCAAAGAAAATAAGGGTCTATTTTATCAAGCAATAACACTTTAAAAAGCAAGTCACTTTGCACATGCACTATGCAGCTGCTCTGCACAGCACCACAGAGCAGGGCAGGCTACACTCACAGCACAGGCAGTTAACGCAGCTCCAAAATACACATGGGGTACTGAATGGGGGAGGGGACACATTAACCATGTTACGTAACTTTTTTTCTCTAGAAATATCTGTCTCAAAGGCATAAAAAAATAGGATGCCTGCATTGTTAAACACTCAAAAATGAAGAAATAAGCACAGCACACTGTGTACAACCTCATTATTGCCCTGTGCATGTACTGCCATCAAGACTTTGCAATGAAACACAGCCCATTTCTGCCATGAATTAGACTGAAGTACTTATGACAATAATTTAGCTACCAGTTGTCTACTGGAACATCTTGTCTGTATTTTTGTTGGAAATTTGTCCATATATAATCTACTATGCAGTTTTCACAAAACATTTTCACAGATGCAGAAAAAGAGTCGATGTAAACTATTAGGTATTTAAAATGTTGGAAATTGCATGACACCAACTTATAATAATGACAATTAAATGACATTGCAATACAGATTTTAGATTCCATGGATAAAAGCTTTGCCCATTTCTTGATACCTGAGTGCTTAACTATGCAGCCTTAGCAGAATCTCATTTTGTTGCTGTTTTTATTATAAGTTGAATTCCTGGAGTCTGCTTAAAATGTCAACATTTGAAAACTTGCAAGTGAAGAGTGATTACATTCAATTCCACAGATTCATACACCTAAAAGGGTACAATTAAAAAATTAAAGGAAGCAGTCATGCAGGATACTGGCAAGGAAAAGGGACTGAAGGAATTTTAGAAAAAAAATCATTCAACTCACCAGTCCATTGTTTGGCTGAGGTGAAAAAGGCAAACATTACTGAGATGCACCAGTGAAGAAGTTAGAACACAAATCAAGGCCCAGGCCTGCAAGCACAGGTGAGTAACTTAAGGCCCAGAAGCAATTTATGTGGCAAAGTTATTCAGATGTGTGCTTGCAGAGCCTGAGCTCAGCGCTTACCAGGAGAGAACAAAAACACCACTTGCACTTTGCCACTGACTTCGGTAAGAACAGGAATTCATCTGTGCTTAACAGCAACTATTTCACCTCAGAAAGATAAAAACCCTTCAGGACGCACAAGATAACTTAATAACTAATCCATTTTAACAGCTTCCAGTTCTACTTTTTAATTAGTCTCTGAAATATCTTTCTCTTACAGGCCCTTTAAACATCTTTTTTTTTTTACAAAAATTGCTGAAAACATAATCAATATTGCAACTAAAAGCATCCCTCTGAAGCTCCCCAAGGGCAGTAAACCTGCAGTACCAAGTGCTATATCTCTCTGCCTTGCAATGCATCAAGGATGCTTACGACACCAGTGACAAACCATTATCTATTTTATCAGGTAACTTTCTGCCAAGCTTGGGGTGACCTGAAGTGTACTGCACTTAACTCAGACCCTTCACAGTCCACAGCTGACTTTTCTGGCACCCTCTTTTAAAGAGTTTGGTGACCCCAACACTGTAATAAACCAAACTAAAAAGGAAAAGGGCACTATGCAAATTTGCGGTATGGAACAGGTGCACACATCTGATTGGACAACTACCAGGTACGTGTACGTAACAACAAACGCAGTATTTTTAAATCCAACTGAGTGGTGTGTATTCAAAATGGGTTTCAGATTGAAAATTATTGCCTAGAAAATGAAAGACAAGTAGAGGGATCATAAAGTCAGTGACTGGAAGACTTTCAAAAGTCCTTCAACAGCGGAGTTTGATGACACATAACTGATCTGTACACACTGACCCAAAAAAAAAAGGAGAGCTGAGAATTTGGGGGGAAAAAAATATAAAATTTGGAGATGGTTGTTTCATATGTTCTAGGAAAGAGGAGGCATACACCGTCTCATTCTCCAGATAACCTAGGTTCTTGGTGAGCAAAGTGTCGACAGGAGCAGCTGTCACGGGCTTGACTGAAATAAATAAATGTCAAACTTCAGAGACACTTCCTGAGGGCATAAACATTGTGCTCTGTTGTTTGGGGAAGCTTTATTTCCTCACAGTTTCCTCAATGAAGTTTCATCACTGATTTCACCACAAGCAAGATAAGGGCCAATTTTTTGGTTAAAGTCTAGATATTCCAAAATGGGTTCTGGGGGCCACATGATATTTATTCAGTTATCCTTATTTAAAAAAAAAAGAAAAAAAAAAAAAAAATAAAAAGAAAAAGAAAAATAAAGAAAGAAAGAAAGTCCTTCCTGTAGAGCAGAAAGCCTAAGGCAACTTGAAAGGCAAGGACCTCATATAAATGGCACTTCTGTAAGTTCACTGTCATTTAGAGGTGGAACACCCTACATTTTATTTGGCCTTGCTCCAGCTGTTTCATATATTTAAGGGGGGAGGTGAAATTGATAAAAGTATTTCAGTTCACTCACTCCTGTAAGATGAAGGTCTAGCCACCAGGCATCAACCTTATAAAGGAAAAGGGAGAAGCAAAACCAGGAGGGAATCATAACCAAAAGTGAAAATGGGAGGGTTCTTTAACCGCTTTAGCGAGGGATCAGAAACCTAAGTGGAAGGAGAGCAGCAGCGCAGGGCGCCGGGCCTGGCAGCACCTGCAGGGCCAGCGCTGGGCCCGGGCCTGGCCGCGCTGCCTCCTGACCTCTGTGCCAAGGACTCGCGGCCTCCTCTCCCGAGGACAGGGCGCAGGGGCGCTGCGGGCCGCGCGGCGGCGGCGC
>JAWLRI010000029.1:1080196-1096331 GCA_034781795.1 Crypturellus tataupa | reverse complement strand
CCCCGAGCCGGCGTTCTGGCCCGCCCGGCGCCGCTGTCCGGAGACCGAGTTCAGAGTCCTGGGGTTGAGCCTGGTCCTGGGGTTGAGCCCGGTCCTGGGGTTGAGCCCGGTCCTGCGGCCGGCGCTCTGCCGGGGCGCCCCGAGCGCGGGCCGCGCGTCGGCAGGGCGCTGCTGGGGCTGCACGTTGGACACCCTGCCTCGGCCTGCACTTGACGTGCCAGCACCCCCGAAAACCTGCCAGCACCCCTAAAAAACTGCTTCTGGGCAGCGTGACCACAAGCAGGCCGAACCAGAGCGAGCCGAGCCTTGCTGGCTGCCTGCGCGCTGCGCGGCAGCCCCGTGGCCACCTCTTGACCCGGCCATGGCGCTGCTGAAAGCGGGAGCGGAGCGGCTGGGAATGGCGCTCGGGTGATGTTTTGTGCGCATAGCAGCGTGTTAATTTAGTCATGGCTTTGACATGAATCTTCCAGCAGCTTTCGCCTAGAGTACTAAAGGTACTGAGAAGACTCAGGATCTCAAAGGCAGCTTTATTACAGTATAAACTAGAACAGTTAACTCTGTAATCAGATGTCTAATTTGAGTGAGACAGCATAGAGGTGAAAAGGACTTGGGAGAAAAGGAAAATACACTTTCCCTTCCCCACTATATCTTTGCAGGACAGATCTTTTCATGTTTGTTTTGAGTCCAGTAAGTTAATGACTGTTTGGTTCGCAGCAAACTGCACGGAGTCCCCCCCGTGTTCCTCAGAAGCTCCTTCCATCGTCTGCAAGGCCTGGCAATGCGTCTACATCCACCTCCTCAGCGCCCAGTCTCCGCTTGCTGCAAAACCCACCTGCTTGTTGGACACTTTCCTACCTGCCCCGCGTCCTTCAACTCGCTGCTTGGGCTTCTCTGTCCTGTGGCAGCTTCCTCTTAGCGCAGCCTTTGCCTTCTTGCTAGTTCATCCTGACCTGCAGAGCCGCAGTTAGGGCAGCCTTCCCCCTCCTCACCCAACCTCACCCTTTCAAATCAGTGAAAAGACAGACTATGTGGTGCAAACAAACAGATAAATAAATACTGTCATTGTGTCACAAATGAATAGATAATAGCAGTCCATTTGTAAACAACACAAGCAATCTCATTATTTTAATAATACCACTAAGGAAAGAAAAAATATGGAGATAAAACAGCATAACAATTGCCTTGGAATATAAATATAACATCCTATGAATACACAGAAGGCAGGGTTAGGTGTGAGGCAAAGACTCTATACTATCGAGCTTTATTATTGTCAAAGTGGAGTTTTTCTTCCAAATCAAGACTTAAAAAGATTCCTACTGTACTCACATTTTACTACCACGTGGTCTTGGGTCAAGTCTCAAGAAAAATAGCACGAACATGTATACCCTTCAAATAGACTGGTGGTGAAATTCAGAGAGCTGAATAAGAAATTACAGCTCCAAAAGGCCCCATTCAACTGCTTCATAAACTTGACAGCATCTGAATTCTTCTATTACTTTGTTTTTCAACCTTGAAGAGCTCATGATCCTTCCCATTTACACAGCTCTGATGAGGCCACACCGGGGGTATTGCGTGCAGTTCTGAGCTCCCCAGTACAAGAGGGACGTGGAGCTTCTAGAGAGGGTCTAGCCCTCTAGAGAGGAACAAAGATGATTAAGAGACTGGAGCATCTATCTATCTTATGAGGAAAGACTAAGCGAGCTGGGCCTGTTTAGCCTGGAGAAGACTGAGAGGAGATCTAATCAATATGTATAAGTACCTTAGGAGTGAACGTAGGGAGGATGAGGCCAAACTCTTCTTGGTGGTGGCCTGTGATAGGACAGGGGGTAAAGGGTATGAGTTGAAACACCAGAAGTTCCATCTCCACGTGAGGGAGGACTTCTTTCCTGTGAGGGTGACAGAGCCCTGCAACAGGCTGCCCAGAGAGGTTGTGGAGATCTTCCAAACCCACCTGGATGCCACCCTGTGCCCTGTGCTCTAGATGTCCCTGCTGGAGTCGTGAGGTTGGACTAGATCTGTAGAGGTCCCTTCAGCCTCAACCCTTCTGTGATTCTGTAAAGCCCTGCTTCTGAGCATGCCTCGAGTGATGCCTTAGGCCTGACAATGCCAGCAGATCATGGCCCCACTTGTAGGAGAGAGCCTGGGTGCAGTCAGCACGAGGTCCCGGATGGGCTCAGCCTGGAGGTACTCTTGTCCATGCTCACACACATATAGGCCCAAGCTCCTTCTCGGCCTATAAAGGGCAGTGAAAGCTTTTAAAATGTCATAAAATATGAGTTTAGTATATTATAGCATTCACTTAAGCCTCCCAAGATGTCATGAGATGCGAGTGTAGTATATTACAGCGTTCACTTAAGCCTCCCAAGCAACTTGTTTTCAAAGCCCTCCTTTGACTGAGGTTAGATTTGGGCCCAAGTTTCATAGCCCTTTCAATAGGTTTTAACCACAAAGCCAGAGACTGCTCTGGGGAATAGAGGAGGAACATTTTTCATTCTTTCTAGTGTGGTGGTGTCGTGCAGAAGAGGATCCAGGATTAGCTGGGCTGGAGAGTAGTGTGACTCTTTGCTATGGTGAACTGTGAGGGGATGAGGGTAGAGTTGTGAGTCAGTTTTCAGCACAGACAGTGTAAACAGCTCTTGGAGGAGTCAGGAGCCTTCAACCAAGGGCTATTTCTGAATCTTATGTGTAACTGTCACAGGACAGAAAAAAAAAAATCAACATTCTCTTCTTGCAGGAAAAGCAACTTAATGAGTTGTGCTGCTTCTCATGCCCTCCTCTGATGCAGTGTCTCTGGGATTCATTTAAAGGCGGAAAGCTCAGCAGGAAGAGCAGTAGCTTGTTTCCAAGATAAGCCCAACTGGTATCTGGACACTGTCCTTGCAGTGGAAAATTAGGCTTTGATTGTTTTCGGGTAGAAGAGAGAAGAAAAGCTGATTCATTACTCAGTGTTTTAGCAAAAGTGGAGTTTATTGGATTATTCTGTAACAGGTCAGCTCAGGATACATATGATGTTTGCTGAGCTTATTAAAGATTATTCTGGAGAGACTGACAGCCTATGGCTCATGGGATTTTAGTGTCTTGATAAAGGACTGATTTAAACTTCCACCATAAGCTCAACATTTTCCTATTGGCTAGCAGAGAGCTCAGAGTGGTAGCTATTTTGGATAGCTTCTGCATTCATAACTCTTCCTGTCATGTCTTTTACAGCATTCTGGATTCTGCACTAGCATTCAGATGCCAAAAATGTAGACACCGCAACACATCACTTAGGTGGTCCGGGATCTGCCAGCAGTGAAAAACTGAGGTCGAGCAAAGACCCAAGTCCCTCAAGACCTATGCCACTGGTATAATTATCCTGTGTTTTCCTCAGGGTACCTTCTGTTTGCCCCATAGCACAACAGTTGCCTTGCCTTACATGTGGCATCTTCTGGGTTACCTTATACATAAAGCAACATGTATAGCTTGCCCTATGTTAACTTAACCAGAAAGCTTGCCCCAAGAATGTCTTCATATAGGGATAGCATACAGTAGAAAATAAACAATCTTATTCCTAATGGGTAAGACCTGCATATTCAAAAGAAACAAGCACTACTGATTAAAGGTTTTCCTAAGCACATTTTACTTATATAGTTCTTAAAAATCTTTTTGAGTCCTTCAGCTCAACAATCTCCAGGAAAAACCTTGAAGCAGTATTGCCTTCCTCAGGCTATGGGTCTGATTGGTTTAGGGGTTTCAGTTGTTTCCTAAAAGATGTTTTCTGGCTGCTAGGAGTTGTCACATCGGTTTTAGTGTATTGTAGCCAACAGTTTGTGCTCACATAGTAGGCCTAAGCCTGAAAATTTCTCTAACAAAATCCAGTATGACTCAGTCTGAATGAATCATTCACAATTCCTCTTTCTCTGCTTGTGCAGAATTCTCACAGCAGATCGATTTCTTCATGTGTATTTGCTGTTCTTCTGGTTATTTTAGCATGTCTGATGATTTTTGAAGTTTCTTTTTTGTTGTTTGCTTTTCTAACGTATCACATGTTTATAATTTAAACTCTGTTATTTAGCTATGGTTTATCTATTGTTGTTGTTTATCTATGGATAGATAAGCCAAACATGACTTTTCCCCTGTTCTGTAGACCTTAAGGTTTTTGAATACTTTAGCTTACATGTTTAAAATTAATTACCTCTCACTGTTTGTGTCAGTGAAGAAGAAGAAAATCGATCATTTAAATAGGTCATGAAAAAGTGAGTATAAAAGCAGCATATAGAAGTGTGAATTCTTAAAAAAAAAATCCATACAAATGGTGGTGTATTTTCTTGACTTTCCCATCTCATAATATGGCATTCTCCCACACTGAGTGCGCACTTGTGTGTTGTGCCTACCAGGAGATAGTGGAATCCAGCACGCTGGAGAGTGAGAGAGCTCAGATTCCAACCTATGGCTGATGATGGTCTTGGCACATACTCTTAAAGTGGAACAGTTGAAAATGCTTTGCCAGGGTCATGCTTTAGAGATGCATCTTAAGTCAGGAAAAAAGAATCACTGATTCTGATTATGATGTAGAATCCTATATTCTCTGGAACCCCCTAATTCTTTGGCTGGTGTAAATCAGTACAGCTCATAGATTTGTGCAGATTTACAGTGCTAAAGCCCAGAAAATAGAAAGGATATCTGACAAACAAAGGATGCTATATTTATTTCATAAGTGAAAAATACTTCATAACTGAGGCACACCATTGGCATGAATAAGTTATGAAAAATCTTCACAACCAAAAGAACATAATCATCCTTCATGTATAACAGATTTGTTTATTCTGTAAAGATTCATTTCAGTTGATTAATTACCAGTATCTGCTGATGGTAGAGGTAACAAGCCATCTCTGATGAGAGAATCATTTGAGGACATGCTCAGAATATTTTATCACTGAGCACGAGGTGTGTGTATGCTTAGAATATTTATCACACTGTGTACTATGACTATTACATTTTTAAAACTCAGTACTGAATACATATTTTATTTCAGTTGAAGGAAGTATCTAAATTTTTCTTGCCTTTCATATTAAAGGCAATTTCTTTTTTTTTAATTGCATAAAAACACAGTAACAGTCATATGTTTGCATGTCAAGTACTGAACTGTGCTGCTGCATTAAATCATTGTTATTCTGAACCAGTATGAAATTTGCATAAGTGCAAATGCTGGTTCCTGACAATACCCTCAGAATTGTTTTAGCTTACACCACGTACAATCTATACCAGACAGATTGCTTGCTCACTGGCCATTATTCAAAAATGGAAGTTAACAAGATGGAGGCTTAGCAAGAAGTAAATTTCCCTCTCTTTATTGCTATCTTATTTATTAAATAAATAGGATTGTAATACAGAATTTAAAATAAAATATCAAATGAGACATTAGATCTCTTCTATTCCAAAGCATTTGAGAAGAGAAAAAAAATACAATAAACAAATCTGTTAATCACTGCAAAATAAAAAGCAAACATAGATTCTCAGCATCTCTAAATATTTGTAATTTTAAGTCAGATTTTTAACAGACAGTATTAATTTCTTACTGACAAAGTTAACCTAGTCATGGCAATATAGAGAGTTTTAAGCATTGGTGATCCATAACTAGACACATGCTGTACATACACTGAGTGCAAAAGGACAGCCAAAACTTCAGTAAACGTAACAGAACCTCTGCAAAGTTTTGTACAAAGCACTGAGTTTCTTTTCTTTAATAAACTTACTTGACTAAAAATATAAATATTTGGTCTTCTTGAAACTCAGTGTTTTCTTTCACTTTCCAGCCAAATAACATATTTTTTATTTTTCACAGACATGCAACATTCAATAATTATTAGTGTACATTTCCAGAGGATTCAATATGAGCTACAGTGTTCCAGAAAAGTGGTCTAACTCAAAATCCATTAAAGCCAGTTGGAGCTTTTCCATTCATTCCAATATTTTACTTAAACTCTGCGAGTATCACCTACCTAGGTATTTACAACTCTCCGTTATCAGGCTATCCCAGCTTTTGGGATTTGTCCTGGTAAAATGGACTAGATAAGGACAAGAGTTCAAGCGGCTTTAATGACTTTCAAAACTGTAAGCACTGATAGCAAGAGTGTGTTTACTGAGGGAAGACGGTAAGTTTTAATTTTCAGTGCTTATTTTTCATTTGATTACTAAAGAAATGCAGTTTATATGATCACTTTGCTTTTGTATGTATCTGGTCAAAAGTCAGCTTTTAGCCAGTTTCAGTGAAATTTGAAAGAAAAGTAATCTCAAGGACATTATATTTCCCCGGATTTTATAACAAGCCGCAGTATGATAAAGAATAAAAACCTCGTATTGCTTCCAATGAAGAAAAGACTTTATAGTAAACTGATCTTTTAACAGACTCCCAAGAATCCATACCCAATAAGAATTTCTATGAAAAACCTAACCAAAGGGAGAAAACTCCAATCTAGCTGCTCATCTCTCTAAAACTCTAGAAGAATCCATGTGAAATCAGTCTTGCTTATTTGCTCTGCCCCCATAACTGCTTCTTTGGTGGCTTGTTTCTTTTCTGTTTTCTCTTTCATCTTCCTTCTCTTTTTTCCCTTCTCATTTTATTTGTTGTTGTTTTCAGTTGGTTGGAATAGGCTTTAGAGATATGGGAAGAGATCTGCATATATAGTTTCATGCTTCAAGTGCAGTCATGATATTTCAGGATGAGCTGCGTGATCAGTGGTGACTCAGTGAAAATGTGTCATGCAGGTTTTGTACGCAGTCTCCCAAAGATTTCCAAACCCAGTGTTTCTGCACAGCAAAAATATCTCCATATTTTGGAGACTTTCAGCTGCAGCCATGAAAGTTGAACTGCAGCAGGCTTTCTGATTGTGTTTAGCCTACTATTACTGCTGGTGACACGATTTAAACAATATAGAAAACCTATTACTGTGCTTACAGAAATCAATAAGCAAATTCCCACTTGAGAACGTGATTTATCCTCTGTTAGATTTTGTGGGTGGATAGTGATGCGTGAGGCAGAAAAGAAGCAGTTTCTTTCCTCCTTCCTCTCTGGCTCTACTTTAGTAACTGGACTTGATACGAGTTAGCAACATGTCCTTCTCCAGGGGTGGAGGAGGAAACCTGCAAAAGGAGTTAGACTGTACATCCCTGCTGTGGGGAAGAGGACAGCTTTGTCATATTTTGCTTTACTGCTTTGCTTATATTAACATATTGTAACTTTAAGCATAAACCACTGAGAGATTCATGACCTGGTGAGGAAAACTATAAACTTAGCCTTGTATAGGAGCATCAAAGAGGCAATCATAAAATGCTCTCAGTCCTGTATGCTTACCTCTTCTTCTGGTATTTCCCTGTCCATGCAGAGTATGTACAATTCCCACTAGCCTCATTACTAGATTCAACCAGACAGCACAAATAGGTTGTATATATTGATTCAGAAAATACATGCGACTGCCTTTCTGGACTCCTTAGCCACAACTCAGATGCTAAGATGAAAATGACCTGTGAAGAGGTGGATTATTCTCCCCTAAGTGACTGGCATTTTCTTTGGGTGTGAATCCACTTGATTCCATCTTGACATGTTGGGATTGGACTTCATGATGAGATCCACAACTGAAAAACAGAAAATCAGAAGTTGTCTGCTCAATGATATGGGTTGTTGGAGGAATTGTATCTTTAAAGAACTCTTGAAGGAGCCTGCTAGTATCATTAGATTGTTAGACGCTCATATGGAATAGCACTTAATGTCTGGAAATCACAGTGAAGGATGAATGTCTCTTGACTTCTTGATTCTGGGCAAAATGACACTATATGCAACACATCTCACTCATCCTGACAGGGTGGCTTTGTTTCCCAAAGCATTCTAAGCTATCCAGTGGAGATTATAGTCTTGGTATATTTGACCCTAAAATGTAAACAAACTTAGTGACTATTCCTAGTATTTATATGAAGTCAAAGATCTTGGTATCCTGTAAGGTGGGACATTTGCTTAGAAAGGCCTTCAGTTTTAGAACACACTTTTCTTTTTATTCGGAAAGGTCTGCATTTGCTGACCTGCAGCGTCTGTTGCAACACCTGTTGTTCAACGTTTCTTGGACAGGAACTGGGGGGGATGAGTTGTCTGTTGTCGCCCTACATGCGTTTGGAGGTGACTTTTAAATGTTTAGCTAATCAGATCCTTTGAGAGCTTTATTAGTCCAAGTCAGAAAATTATCTCTGGTAGAAATTGTCCATGACTGATTACGTAGAAACAAGCTTTCTCTAGGCATATGAGAGGCCATTGGATATTTTAGGGATGAATTTCAGATACTTAGGCAAATATCATGATAGATGAGCTTTCAGTTTCCTTTCATGCAGAAAATCTATATTTTTGTTAATGAAATGAACTATATTCACTTCAGCTCCATTGAGTTTGAAAGGATTATGTAAATCATTAACATGAACCATTTATTCTGACCACAGCTATTTGGTCTAAAGTTGATATTTGGAGTCTGTTAATCATTACTAGTTGGCTATTTGCTACTTATCAGAAGATGATCCACTATTAGTCCGTCATCTTGCCAGCTTTTCAGAGTTCAGTATCTTTAACTGTCTTTGCATAACTAAGCTACATCCAACTTCTGTTAAATTTTAAGTGTCTGAGATGCGTACTCAGGTCTTTTTCATTACCTGTCTAGTGTCCTCAAAGAGATGTCTTAAATTCCCTGGGGGAGACCTATAAAAAAACCTTTTGTGGAATATTTAGGTGTGTTGCCAAAGCTGTATTTTTTCTTTTAAATGGATTCTGTCAACACTGGAGCTCCACAGAATGGCTCGGGTGGCCCTGGCGCTGCCTGGGCAGCTCAGTGTACCCACGGTGATGGCTCCGCTCGCGTCCCTGTCTGACCCCTTCCTGACAGTGCTGAGCTGCTTAGCTTGTGGCTCGGAGCTCAGCCAAGCTTTTAAGGATCAGAAATTGGCATTCCTTTGCCTCAGAGGACCTGATGCAGCAGGCACTTGGGACATTTAACACATTCTGTCACAATTTGGCTTGCTCTGCAGTTGTCATGCTGGCACATGACAGCCAGAAGGATCTTCAGAAACAAGCCTGAGAAAGGAAATGGTGCTGCCTCCTTTTCTTCTAGTTGGTCAATGGCTACTGATCTTCATAATTCCTGTTACATTTTTTTCTAGTACTGAAAATAATTCAGGACTACTGGACACATTAAAATATTCCAGTAGCCTTCTGCTTGTATTAAGGGTGTTTTTTGATACAGTCATACAGTAAGTCCATATTGGCCTTCCATCTACTACCTCTTGATATGCTACTGTCCCAGTCTCTTGATCATGCAGTTTTTCTCCTATTCATATTTTGACCTTCCCAACCACGGTTGTAAGTCCTTGAGTATTCCTCATGAAATTCCTTACTTGCTTACCTCTTTCAATGGATCGTATTCCTCAGTCTCACTTTTCTGGTCTCAAGCCCCACAGCTATCTCCCAGCACATCACGACTGACTTGTTTCTCCTGTACTGTAATTGGGCAGTTCTCTTTTTCTCTGTCCTCTCTGGAAGCAGAAGAGAGAGTTCCTAATTTTAGTTTGGATTCTAAGTGCTGCATTAGCCAACAACAGCAAAGACCAGTTATTCCATGGAAATGCTGATTGCCTACATCCCTCAGCTGCTGGCTCAACATCCAGCAAATATTTGAAGAATTTGTGTACCAACCCCTAGCAAAACCTTTATGAGAATTTGTAAATTTAAAATTTTCCAAAATTTTCATCTTGCCTGTATTAAATAATGTTAGTGACATACAGCAATGAATGCACATCCCTATTACAAGCATTAGCGGTCTATTAGATTTCACCCACCTTTTCCAAAGAAGTGCAGTGGATGCCACAGCTAACTTTCTGAAAAGTTTTCTTGCATTGGGAAAACATTCTTTCCCCTTTTCATCTTGTTCTCCTAAAAGGTTGGATCATTTTTGCTAAAACTTTCCAAAAATAGTTCACTGTAAACACCAGCCAGCATGGAAGATTCTGTCCCAGAATGCTGAAAACTTAGCTAATATGTAAGCAGTTGAAAATAAGATCTTATTATGGTATCTGTTGGGAAAACTTTGTATTTTAGCTCAAGTTATATGATAAGTAAATTATTTTTATAATCCTGACTTTTTCTTTACTAAGGTTTGTTTATTTGTTTGTTTTTGAGACTTATAAAATCTAAGTAGCCAAAAGTAGGTGTGCTAAGACAGCTAAAATATGAACTTTACTTGTTGTATGGGAGGTTCCATTTGCTTTGAAAAAGTAGGGAGATTATGAATATAGCTGAGAAAAAATGATATTTTTGTCAGAATGAAAATGCTTTGTATGTTCAATCTTCTAGAAAGATAAGTAACTACATTGAATGTAGTAGTAACTACATTGACTGTATGGACAGGCCTGACATCATTTCAAACAACCACTGATCAGAAACTGTATAGCCTAAAACAGAGGTGCATTGGTTCTTAAGGGACTGAAAGAAATTCAAATAAGAATATTTACTTTGGCGCAATAGAACCAAAGTTTCTGAAGCAAAACAGTTTTTGACGTAGTTGAAGAAGTAATCTTAAAACAGCAGAAAACATTACAGCTAGAAATGAGAACGGTACAGAAAATTGCTTATATTTTTGCTGTCTCATGCTTCAACTGGTGCCCATGAGGTACAAGGTATACTGAAGGACTGACAGCATTGCTTATTTAAAATGAAAATAACTCTCTACTTAAATTTATTGCTGTAATTGTATCCTTAAGTTTAGAACTAATCAAGGCCCTAGGATAAAAATAGGCTATAGATTTGTATTTGCAGATACAAAAGAATTATAAATCCTCCACTACTCGAAGAAAAAAATATATATATTAAAAGTTTTAATGCTAAAGTTTTGATCTCACATTCAAACCCAAAATCTAATACATTATAGATGCTATTTCAACAGTGGTGATTTAGCAATGCTCTGTGGAGGTACTCTATAGCTTTTAATGTTTTTCTCAGGGAATTCTGTTTCATTCTTCGTGTTGAACAGTGCTCTAATATTATAGCGCCCCATAAGTAGTTCCAAGGTAGAGATAAGTACCACCTCTGAGTTTGGAATGAGAGTTAGCAAGGATCACAGATCCCATCTTTAGATTTGCACGGTTTCATTATTGAATCATCGGTCAAGAGAAATAGACTACATGACCTTTTGAACCACTAATTTTTTAGCGGTTACTTTAGTTTTGATGTGCTGCAATGTATTTTTTATAGGTCTCCAGAGTGAAAGTAACATGTATGACAGTTTTCCTCTGTTACCTCGGGAAAATTCCCAGTTCAGGCTGCAATAGTCATGCTGGATTAGCAAGAAATTGAGGGAAAAGATTTTGAAGAGATGCAGAGATAAAATCTTTTTAGAGGTTAGTGCTACTGAAGAACATACTTAGCCAAGAATGAACCAAAGGCTGAAAAGAGAAAAAGATTTAATCAGTTAATTATAGATTAATTAATTGTAAATTGTATAATGCTCACTCTTCCTCAAGAAAGAAAACAAAACCATGCTCTAATTTTATCCTGGAGTCTTTATCATTAACTGTAAATCCTAGTTCTCATTAAAGCAAAGTAAATACAAAAATGTTTCATTCATATGTTTGAATATTTACATGGATGTATTTCTAGTGCTAAGAAATCCTTTTTTTTTTTTTGATATATCTCCTTCATGAATGGCTTTTTTAAAATATTATTTTAGTCGAGACTTCAGCTGGCTGCACATAAAGCTGAAGAAAATTCCTAAAAAATCATCTTTTTCTTGCAAATGTCCTTGCTGCACCGTGGTGGCTTTCTAAAGCTGCAGATCTCCAGAGCTGTTTTCCAAGGGAAGCTATTTCCATGGCCTGAGAGAGTGAACAGAGCAAACCAGGCCACAGAGTGGGAAAAGGAGAATGACTGACCGAAGAAAAACAACCACAACTACAAATAACAATTGCAATGAATGAACCAGGAAGAGTCTGAGGTTTTGTGACTCTTTCAAACTGCCTTTAGAGAGCAAAAGTAGATTCGGGTCACAAACATGTTTACTTACTACAATTGTATTGTGATGTATATTTTCCTTAAAGTCCCAGACAGGCAATTTCTTCCAAAGGCTGTATCACAGCATAAGAAACATATTAAAACTCAAGTTACAATTAATGATGCCACAGAAAGATTTTGTTAGGGAAGTTATTTGCATTCTTCAGGACCAGATTTAAGGGCCTTGATTTGTTTGAATTACCTTTAGTCTCCTTGGTATTCTTCTGAAGACTATAGGATCAATTGCTGGAGAAGCTAGAGAAAACTATAAAGAAAAATAAACAATTGGTTCAAAACTTGTCTACAGCATTAAGTAAATCCGATTATTTACCCTTACCATATGTTCTGGTGTTTATAATGGTCACCACTGGCTGTGACAGTATGGGCAGTCACAGCAACATCATCACGCTGCTGCTTCACTCGTGTGGTAGCATCGTCATAACTGATTCAGGGAAATGTGTCTCTTCAGCTGCGTAACCATGAGCTCCAGCACCTCTCTGATGATTTGCTATGAGCTTTGGGTAGACCAGTTCCCATTCATGTCATCTCCTTGTCTAGATAGCACCGTGTTCTGCTGTAAATCCCAGAAATTGGAGATAGAAAAGACTTCTTAAGTCATTTTATCCTGAGGATAGGATTGTTCTATTCAATGTGTTCAAAGTGGTTTGTCCAGTCCAATTGCAAAGGAATTAGATGATACAGATTTCAACATTTTCCTTGGAAATTAATAGGAAATTACACTCTTAGGAGAATATTCATAATATTCTACCTCAATTTTCTTTTGTTTAGGCCTACAATATTTTTGTCCTTATAGCTGAAACTTGTTCTCTGGGATTCTTCTTGAAGACAGAAGAACAGGGGGTAAGAAAGAGGGTATTTGTGGAAACAATGGTGAAGAAATCTCTGAAAAGATTATGAAGTTCATAAGCTTCTTTTAGCCTATGGGAAGAAATAGGGACAGTGAACAGGATGGGTGTATTTTAAACAGTGGTGTTGTATGTTTTCTCTCCCAATACAGGCTAGTATATCTATATTTTGTGAGACTAAAAGCAGAAAGCTGTTGCAAAAGGATGCCTGCTCCTTTTACCCCATTACATCTCACCCATATTCCTTAGACTGCTCTTAGTATCTTAGGATAAACAAAGTCCATTGGAGAAAGATCATGGAGCAAACAATACAGTAGGTTGTTAAAAACAAAAGCAGATAATAAGCCATATAATATTAATGGAATGACAGCAGTAAACACTTATGACCTAGTAAAATTGCGTTTGTAGATACCTGGAGATATAATCTTGGATTTCCATCATTCTAATCTCAAAAAAAAAAAGATAAAATGAAAACAAACAAAAGTCAAGATCAATAGTCAAAAGGCGAAGAAAAAAAGTCTGAAGGAATGCTGAAAACAATTGATGAATTAGAAAATTTTTATAAAGGAAAAGGATTGTTTTAGAAAAAAATCAGTTTAGTAGTCTGTGCTCTCTCAAAAAATGCGAGTCCAGACTGACTTTCAATGTAATTGAAAGGCAATAAATCTAAAACTACAAAAGAATTGTCCTTTTCCACTGCACATAATTACTTTTTAGAAGAACACTGCTGCAAAATGCTACTGTATTAAGGTAATAAGTAAAAGTCCAGGCTTGTTATTTTTTGTTATGAATACTAAGGATCCCATTTTGTAACATTACTAAAATAAAATTGTTGAGCCCACAATTTATGTCTGAATTTTAGAAAATGTTGCTTGAGCCAAGAGAAGATAACTTTTCTCCAATGATTTTTTTTTCTTTCTGGAATGTTTCTTTTGTCTTTTACTAAGCATTTTTACTTAAAACTGTGTCTTGCAGGTAATTTTTATAATGATTTGAAAGAATGACTACTTCTGAGTAATAAGAATTTTGTATCGGCTCAGATGGAAGGGCTGTTGTTATGCATTCATTCTGAAATAAGAGTTTCTTTTTGTATCACCTCATCTTTTTCCCCACCTCTTGAATGTTTCATTCGTCAAGTAGTTTCTTCTCTATATTTGGAGTTGATTTCCAACTTCTGCCTTACTTTGAAAGTACTTTCAACTTTGTAATCTTTTTGTTTCCACTTCGTCCTGAAGCCCCTGAGTTTCTACTATTTGAATACTCCAGTCAAGGCCATGAGACTGTCAGCTGTTGTTTTTGGTTGGTCATTTTATTCATTCACTCCATACTAATGGCAGTAGTTCCAGTGGAAAATGGGCCTTCTCTGTATTATGTGTGATATCGATTAGTAGGTTTTAAATTTGTATTTGCATATATACAAGCATAATATCAAGCTTGCATTAGTGTTGCAGACTCACTTCTCATTTTCTCACTTCTCATTTTTCTCCCTTCTTGGGAGTCCTTGGACCTTTCGTCATGGGTGTTGGTCTTTAGATCACACGTTAGCTACGCTAATGTGACACAGATGTTGCACTACTATCATCAACAGGAAGAAAAAAATATGACTTCTGACTCCTGAGCTTGGTTGTTCAGGACAAGCAGGGATCTCTATATTGGTAGTGCATTATGTTCTCTGAGAATTACCTTTGTACTGTTATAAAAGGGATTTAATCTCATGGAATTATCAATAACTAATTACTCTTAGCCTTGTTCATTAGCCAGGGACTGGCATGAAATGCCTCTTCCTTTCATCACTACATCACATTTCCAAAGCATGTGGCCCTGCATCCCCAGCTCAGCTCATTTCCTCCCTGGTCTAAGAAGCTGGGGCTTCTGCTAGTTTTGTTTTTTTAGGGTGCATTCAGTTTTCAACGGTGCTCAGCCCTGTGAAATGTCAGGCTGGTTTTACAGCACCGTGCAGTTAGACTTAGAGAGAAGTTCTGGAAGGCAATGCCAAAAGGGTCTTCAAAAAGGTCAGTTCATTGAGGCCATGGAGGGCTTTCACTATTCAGTCTGCAAATATGAGTAACAGCTTTTTTTGAAAACTTCAGAAGAAAGATTAAGGTTTCTACAAAAGTGCTGAAGCAACTTGTACTGTAAAATAACCGAAAAAAAAAGGAAGAAAAAAAGATATTGTAAGATTTTATATAGCTGCCATTTTAATGGACTTACTGTTTAGACCATGTGGATGAAAATGATGCCATTCTTCCATTTTTCCTTTTTCTATACCTGCATTGGTTAGAGTGTGGCAGCCAGTGGACAAGAATCTTTTCTGTGGTCAGTGATGAACATTCACAGACTTCTCTGCCATATGAAGTCCCAGTCCTGCCACTCGAAGTGGGGAGTGCATCCCATGTGTCCACAGCAGCCAGCAGAAACCTCAAAGGTCACTTTTGAAGGTATAAGCTAAGAATTTGGAACAGATTTACTATTATATTTTCCTTCTATCAAAATGAAGACATATTTCTATTTCTCTTTTTTTATATATATATTCATCTCTCTAATTCTAATATAATCTAAAATGTACAAAAGCTTCTAAAATATGACATAAGAGAAGTGATATAAAAATGTATTTTAATTCCTAATATAGAGGATTATAATTACGTGTTTCTATATTTTTTTCCTTCCCTGATGTTTTCCAGAATGTGCTATAAAAATAAAAACTTACCACTGTCTCCTGGCATGTGGTAACATGGTACTGGCTTTCTTTATTTTTCTTTTCCGGCCAATTCAAAGTCACTATTTTGAAAAATCAAAGTCTTTTTATTTATCTTCCTCTGGATCACTTTGTCCAGAATAAGTGTCCAATATCAACAAGAAAAGAGACGTAGTAACTTAGTGTGTCCCTTTGTTCCCTCTGTGGAAAATGACAGCCCTATACGTCTTTGCTCCCGCTGGTTGAATGTCAGACATCAGCATACCAACGTTTTGGAGTAACTTTCTCAAGCGCAGTTCATATTTATACAGACTAATTTATGTGTAACACAGGACTCTTAGAGCTAAGGAAACAGAACTCCTGAATAAGCCAGCGTCTCTGGCTACAGATAGCCAGAAGCAGAAGCCAGCAGAGGACTTACTTATTTTATCATTGGTAGCTGATAAAAAAAAAAAAAAAAAAAAAAAAACACAAAAAAAACAAAAATTAAGAATTTTTGTAAGCATCATTAGGTTGTTA
>JAWLRI010000029.1:1056738-1073447 GCA_034781795.1 Crypturellus tataupa | reverse complement strand
TACTGGTGTCTGGGGTTGTTTCTCCCCAGGTGCAGGACCGTGCACTTGGCCTGGTTGAATTTCATGAGGTTTCTCTCTGCCCACTTGTCCAGTCTGTCCAGGTCCCTCTGGATGGCAGCGCAGCCCTCTGGGGTGTCAGCTGCTCCTCCCAAATCTGTATCATCTGCAAACTTGCTGAGGGAGCACTCTGTGCTTCATCCAGGTAATAAAATAGACATCAGATAACCCCCATGTTGGAACCTTTTTGGATGAGAGTAGACAAAAAGCAATCAGAGAGAGAGGAATCTACTGTTCAGTCTCAACACAAATTCATATTTTGGGTCAAGGATTGTATAAGCTATTGTCAAGAGTTTTTGACATAGTCAAGAAAAGTTTGCCAAGGTAAGGAAGTAAAGAAAGAAAAAAAGAAGTGGTGAAGGAATGAGTCACCCATTGACTGATGTTCGATTAATATTTCTCTGCATCTCTTTCTTCTTCCTAGAGATGACATAATGGATAGTCTGAAAAAATAAAGCCACCCTTCATGTAACTATGACTGCTTCTTTCTTGTCTCTCAAAAGTTTACAAGGGTATTTGTGATGCAGTGAACTGGATAGGGGAACTGATGTGGGTTATAGCAAGCTGTCTTTTCTGAATAGTTGGTTTTAACCTCATTAATTCCCAGATCTGGTTCACTACATGGCTATAAAAACACTTAGGATGGCACAAGAAAGAGTTAGAAAATGAACATTTGCAGGCAGAAAAAAGGCAGAACCTCTTTTGCCGGAAAGTGCTTGTGAAATTATGAACCTACTGCTAAAGTTACCCTGATGCCAAAAATTTAATAAGATTTTTTTTTAATGGAAAAATTATTGGATATTTACATGAGCAAAATATATTATGTTCACACTTCCAATGTACTCAGATTTAAGTATTTCTAAAAGTGAGTATCTGGTAGAAATTTAATTACAAGTCTGGCAAGAAAGGCAGTGACCAGATATTTAAAAGTGAGGTTGGGTACCTCCTTCACTCCACAAATAGAAATGTGACCCCCCCTTGACTATACTGTCAGCTCAGCTCCCACTTACAGCCTCCAAGCTCAGCTGTGCTTCTCATCTTCACCAGTTTTGAGTTTTAACAAAGTCAGTGTCCCTTGCAACTTGTAGAAATGTGTTCTTACAAGGCCAGGAAGGGCTCTGTGAGACACACACATGTGCTCAGGGATTATTTGACTGACGCTGTTGGCTGGTTTTATAGAAATTTGGGTTTCCTGTCCTGCTGCCGCAAATATTCACTGCTTCCTGATAGCCTCCATATGTAGATTTTCCTTTGAAAGAAAGATGGAAGAAAGAATTAAAGAAAAAGAAATGTAGTGATAAAAGAGACATGAAATGCAAGCTGGGGCAGTGAAATGGTTAATTGGGAAGCAGTAACACAAAAGATCTCTTAAGTTATAGTGCACTCAAGAACAAATTCTTTCTGAAGGATGAAATGAAGCTGTTTTAGACCATCCCTTTGATTTTACCGATCTAACTAAGGAAGAGGTATTATTATTTTCATAGTAGGGGTTGATCTACTGAATTACACATAGCTGTTCTGTCACTCAAAATGACAATACAGTCAAGGGATCTTCTTTGATCTCTAGACAGTTGAGGTTTCAGACAGGAGTCCACAGAGAAGATAATTTATCAGACCCCAAACCTCAGAAAATCCACTGCAAAGAGAAGAGGCTATTATGGAGCATATTTGTAAGTCATCACTGAGTGCCATTGATTTGCTTGCTAATAACTATTGTGATAAAAATCTGGTAAAGCTTAGAAGCCAGTTACAAATTGCATTGCTACCATTACGTCATAGCTTAACTTAATTTACAAAAGTTTAAAAACAAAACAGTTTTTCACATAGGCTAGACTGACCAGACTTTGGGGTCATTTATACCAAGTCCCTCCATTAAATTCAGTGCAGTTATCCTGATTTACACCAAGAATAAAACCCTCTAATACAGCACCGTGATACTTGGAAATATAAGGGCTTATTCAAAATAAGAAATAAACACCTTTCCTCCAAATATTTGGATGATAAAGAATAAATGAGATTGTTTGAAGAGGAGGCAGCAGACTTACCAGCTCAGTCCATTTAAAACAGTTGGTCAATTTAGTCTTGGATCGTGATTCAAAGTTTCAGAAGTCGCTATGAAGTTTTCCTTTCTGCTGGCATTTGCAGGCAAATATTTATACGAGAGGCTCTTGAAGTGTGAATGTATTACTGACAGCACATAAAATAAAATAGAAACTGCCCTGAACTCTTGACAGTTTTTCTTTCAGTTAAGTTTGCAGAATATTTTTATCCTCTGGCATCTTACCTGTCAATTTGAATCTTCTAATGCAAATAGCAAACAATGGAAGAAGAAGTGCACAGCCCCATGACTCCGCACAGGACGTGTAAACCTGCCTTTTCCCTGACCACTGGCATTTCTGTTTACCTACTAGCACAAATTAAGAATTGTAAGCATGTCCATGTAAGCTTTTATATCAACACAGCTTTTCCTCAGCCTAATGCTTGCTCACTGCTACACGCTGGCTCCCAGAGGGGAACAGCTGAGGTGAAGTGCATGGAAAACTAGTGTTTCTGTTGCTCTCACATCAAATGATGGGAAATTGGGGCTTGGAAAAAGAGCCATCTCCACATGAGGAGGAGGAAGAGCTGAGCCCACGGCCGGCAGGGCGAGGAAGAGGAGGCCACAGCGGTGGCGCCTGCCCCGTTCCTGTCCTGACCCATGGCAGCTGCAGTGGTGGCACCTGGGGCAGCTCTGAGCATGGTGGCTGCCAAGCCGGCATTTCTCATGCCCTGCGATGACAGCAGCTGTGGAGCCAAAGTGGTTCTGCAAAAGGCAACCTTTGGGAGGCAAGAAGGAAGAGAATAAATCTATTTAGCACAAGAAGAAATGTTTTTTAAAAAAGAAGAAAAGGCGTTAAAGTGCAAAGTGTTAGCAGAATGGTGTTTATTTCTATGCTCGTGCTACTTTTGCTTATTCTCCTCCTGCAAGCCTGGAAGGATAGGCTGACTTGAACCAGCTTTGCAGCCTGAGTTTGAGTAGTAAATGAACGTACCGCGTTCATTCCCACGTGCACATCGTGCGCGTTGCTGCTCACAGTCTGCGCGAGAGAGCCCGGCCTCTCTGCAGGTGCACGAGTAGCCTGGGGATGCCCAGCTATCCCGAAGGGTGGAAAGCTTTCAAAAGGCCAAACACCAATTCATGCTCAGCTCCTGCTGATTTTCCGCACAAACTACATCCCCTCTGCATCTCCTAGGTTCCCTCCGTGGAAATCGTCCCCTGCTCTAGTTTAGTACCTTTTTCCCTGGTCTTTTGTGCTATTAATAGCTATATACAAACCTTTTATCTGGATTGGCAGTCATCTCATTCAAAGTAATTTATTTATACTGTGGTTACAGAGATTTCCAAGGTTATCAAACACTCTTACTGCTGCCCAAGCCAGGCATGGAAAGGCACCCACATCAGTAGGTGTATGGCCTGCACGTCTCTTCTGCCTCACATTTCTACAAAATAGAGAGCCCTTCACATATCCTGGAGAAAACTCTTAATAACTGGATGCAAAACATGTTTTGTTTTGCTCTCAAAGGAGTTCAGTCTCAAATGCACTAAGAAAACATTCACATTTCTTCGGAGTTTTAAGAGGGAAAAATATTTACAGCTTTGGCCACGGAGCCAGCGAAAGATGTGAAGAAAACAAACCGTCTCCAGTGGGCGACCATGCCCCCGTGAATCCCGCAGCTGCTGGCTGCTGATGGGGTCAGAATTCCCTAGGGCTTCCTTCACCACCGGCCTATTTTGCTGGAAGCCCCGAGTTGCCGTCCAGGTGGGAGGTCTTGGCTGGAGATGCAGTAGCCAGGGTGCACACGGTGCTGCGGGTGCCACAGGCTCCGTTGCAAAGTGAGGGTCCCAGCTACAAGTCTGCAGAAATGCCCATGGTCTGTGGAGCCACATGGGGGTCTTGGCAGCAGCCTCAAAGTGGTCACTGGTTGCATTTATGTCCTGAGTAAAGAGGTTATGATGGCAAAAAGCAAACTTTGCTTTAGCAATTATAGGAAGAGGAAGCAGGGAAAAGCAGGGCAAAACAGTAGCTGTTACTTCCGCGCACAGAAGGGATTGCACAGCACTCCACCTTGCAGGACAGATGTCCTTTAGCATCACAAAAAGAAAATTATTTTGCTTTTTCAGTACTCTACCTAATCATTTTTGCGTATTCATACAGCTGATGTCCGTGGGAAGGCTAGCAGGATTTGTTCTGGTAAGGATGAGTAATTTCTGTGTTCCTTGCATTCAAACAAAGAAGCAAAGCATAGAGCAAATTAAATTATATCTATCGGTGCATTATATATATAAAAAAAATACAAAAAAAAAGAATCTCAAACTCTTCTCTTTGTCTGGCTTCATTTCCGGAATGAAAGATGATGGCTTGATCTCTACAGTTACGCACCTCTTGCAGTAAAAGCCGCGGCTTCCACACAGCTCCAGCACGAGTATAGGCTTCCCCTCATATCCTGTTTTAACCCACTACCGCCAAGTGAATGTTTGATATCTGGGAGTTAAATTCTCAAGCAGAATGAGATTTTTGTATGCTGTGCAGTTGAGAACCCAGTTTAAAAAATGCAACTTCAAGTCTTGTGCTAAAATTTCACTCCAGAGGTTGAAACTTTTGAAAACAATTACAAACTCATGCTAAAATCGAAATATTTAGCAATATTATTAGCTCTCTTTTAATATGAGCACTTCTGTGGTAGAATATTGAAAATTTAAGCTACTACATAAAAGGCAGGTTTTTAATTCTTCTACTGTCCAATTTTACATTTCTAAACATTTTAAAGTATGAGCCTATATTTATTACTTTTCCAGCTCTTTTTGCAATATATTCTACTACAAATAATAAGTTAAAATACTCTCCGTGTATATATGCATTGCAGATATATCTTGAGATACCTTGACGGGATTTGAGAGAGAAAAGGTTTACCAAACATACTCCGTTGTTATGACCCGATAGCCCCCCGGCTTGCTTCACTTGACTTCTTGGGACACATGAGAGAGAGGTTTGCATGTGTCCTTCAACATGACACTGCAGGGGAGGTCTAGCCCTGTGGTCCTTCTGTTACCATCCCACCAGCCCAAGCACTCCTGCACTTCAGAGCACAGTGGGACTATGTTGGTTTGGTCCAACATTAGTTTGAGGCTGTAGCTTGCTGATGAATAAGGTTAGTAGTAACAGAACAAAAACCAGACAAACTGATCTCTCTCTGCTTCCTTTTGAAATCTGCAGGCAATCATTAGATGAACTAGGTAAGCCTAATTTAACGTGCTAGAGATCTTCAGCAATGCAAGAAGTCTGCTAGCACCAATAGGTCCTATTCCCTGGATAAAAATAGAGTGAGAGGACCCGTGGAAGGGCAGAAACAATAATATTGCACAGCAATAATATTGTCTGAGAGGCTGAAAAGAGCTGATAAAAGCAAGAGAACAGAAAAGATCCTGTGCTGTGGTGGGCTGTGCAAGCCTCAAGTACGGCCGCTGCTCATGGATGCAAGGAGGCTTGGTATTCTTTGACTGAGATTCTCTTTTTCACTTCTCTTTCCTCACATGGGGTACAAATGCTTTCCCAAGCTGGGCTCCTTTTCTCCCGTAGATCATCTCCCTGCTCGCAGGCGTGGAGTCATCTTTTGAGGGCACTCCTGGAGACTGCTTAGGGATCCCAGATATTCAGAGCGGGGCTTAAGTTGGTTCTTTTGATTAATTCTAGAAGGAGCCTAGAGGCTTCTGAATATCACATTTGTTGCTTCCTACAATGGTTGGCAGTGGGGTACAACTGAATAAATGAATAGAATTATATTTGATGAAATATGATATGACTTCTCATCACTGAATTGATCTACTGTCCTTCTGAGTGCCTCTCTATACATTTTTATAATCCTTGCACAGTGTTTAGATATTACAGTGACAGACACTTTCGAAACATTTCTAGCTAAATCACAGCTGGGGGTCATGGCACCACAGTTCTGCTTAATGAAGTGCCTATTCTTATTCATGAGAGTCTATTGTTGAGATTAGTAGATTTTTTAAAACTTTGCTATGACGGTTTTCTCTCCTATCTACTGACTAGAAATTTTCTTCTGAAAAATTTTCTTCTTAGAGATGACGTTAAAACAATCCCACTTCCTTTAGAAAACCTCATTACCTAGCATTTGTTTGTTCATATGCTAGTAACCTGAAAAAAATAGCAGGACTTCAAAAAGTCTTTCCATAAACATACTTTATAAGGCCCAGCAAGGCAATGTCATGGTCCTGGGCCGAGAGGATTCTCCACTAGAGGAGCAGAATCAAGTCTTACCTTTTCCGGTGCTATAACTGGGCTTCATAAGAGGCTGGAGAAAACAAGCAGCTTCAAAATACCTAGTATAGCACCCCTGGCAACTTGCCTAGGGAAAACATTTGCTTCCACTTTGAAATAAAGCTTTTTGCTGTAGTCCTGACTAATAACATCAGGGATAAAATCATGTGCTTTCATCTAGAACAACTTTCAAAAGGGCTTGCTCAAACATCAGCGAAGTATGGCCACACATCCCACTTAAATATATCACACGATAGTTTTTCTCGGGCAGTACTACGTAAGAGTTTTGAGGAGAGGAAAAGAAGAATGACTTCCTCTTTTGGAAGCAAAGGATGAATAATTTGAGGTAGGAAGAGTAAAATTACCCAATCTGGGCCATGTCCAGGGATATGTGTGTGCAATAAGTCACTGCACAGACACAAATAGTGGTAAGCAAGCAACAAGAAAAAAAAAAAGAAAAAGAAGAAGGAAAAAAGAACCTGCTGGCTGAAATTAGGGCCTAAATTATTATTTTCAGTATAATGAAGCAGTGATCAATTTGGTACACAATGTTAGGAAGGATTTGACAAAGAAAAAGTACTACTTTGAGGACACAAAGCCAACTCCCAGTTTGCCTTCTGAGAAAATCTCATGTACGCAGAGCTCAGCACCTCCAAAATTTTTTTGCTATTGCAAGGAAAAACAAGCTCTCTCTGCAAATGCAAACCCTTTCTTTACTGAAACCTGTAAAAATGCAGTCACCAGTCATAAGGTCACCAGGGATATGTGGCACTTCTACTTCAAGAGCTAGCAATACCTTTATCCCTTACTTGCATGTACGCTGTGTTTATATTATCATATATTGGGTCAAATTCATATTAAATACTATAGGTATTTAGATGGTGTCTGTTTATTGAACATATCCGACAATCAGATGGATCTGCATATGACTAAGGACACAAAGAGAAAAAATAAAAATTTTAAAATGTTTGGGTTTAAAAAGTATGTATTGGCACTTTTTTGATAACATTTCATTCATAACTTTTTATGTACAATGAGTTTGATCATAAAGAAATGAATTCACAATGTGATAAAATCAGTGTAAATTCTTAAAATCTTTCTAAAAGAGTATCTTTGGGTATATATGCACACATACATATCCACACACACATAATACAAATGTATAAATAAAAGCACAGAGGTTTTCAGATTAAAGACATCTGTGGCAAAGCCTTTGGTTTCCTTCACAGTTTTTCTAAGCCAACTGAGCATATTTTTCAGGCAAAATATTTTTCAGGTAGCTAGAATCTACTAAAAGTATTTTCTAAAGAAAACTAACCACTTTGCAAGTCCTATAGGCCATAGAAAATAAGCAATGCATATAAAAGCTTAGAATAGCAGAAGATAATTTTAATGTTTTTGACATTAAAGTTCAGTTTATAATTTAGAAATTCCTTCACTGAGTTAAAGATTTATTTATTTATTTTAATGCCACCATTTCTTCTTCTTCTTGTAGTCAGTACAGCCTGGCTGAAGAATTTATCCCAAATGCATTCCTGGAATATCCAGGAATGCAAATATGAGAGAGTGAATGAGAGGCTGCAGTGTTACTCAGACCAGCACCAACCGGAGTAGCAGCATGTGCTGTTTGTGGATCTAACCAAGTAGGTAGGCAGTTCAGATCTTCTGCAGGGAGCCCAGGCTGGGGCAGTGTCAGATGCGTAAGTCTCTCCCTGACTGAATAGCTCTTATAATTATTTTCTGTAGAAGATAACAATCAAGACAAATCTCAAAACACATTGAGAAATGAACTCTGGATGACTATGAGTAAACATACAGAGTTTCTCATCCTAACGTGCCCACAAGCTGCAGCTGGCGATGCAGCCTGGATGAGTTTTCATTTTCATGTGCAATGTCAAACACAGGACTCAGCAGTGATGCTCTGTCACTCCCAAGGCAGGGCACCCATGAAGACAAATGTTGGAGGTCTCTCTTTGTCCTACTACTGCCACCTAGGGCAGGATTCAAGTCTCTAAACCTGGTGCCAACTACCTGCCTCAAGGTATCAGAGACATCTGTGGGACCAGGGAAGTCGTAGAGGACTTCAAGAGTTGCCTTCCTCCAGATCATCAGCTGAAGACAGCCTGGAGTTGTGCAGCAGGAAGAGTCTGTGTGCCCTTCCTGCAGAGGGAGAGGAAGTCAAGGAGGAAGGATGATTGCACTTCAGCATTTGCCTACTAGTTGTGTTTGTGTCTGTTGGGTCAGACAGCTCTTGGCAATGCCTATATTATACCTGATACCAGGTCAGGGACCAGACTGGAGAAATGTTACAATAGCTTAAAAACACAAGTTTAAGTCTACCTTTTTCTTTCCAGTTGCTCCTAAATTCAGTCTATATAAGGACACTTCACTTGTTCACATAAACTTTTGAATTTATGTTCCTATGCCATCCTTAGTGCTGTCCCAGTGTTTCTCACGTCCATATCTTAGAGCACAGTTCCCATCCTATGGGTTCTTCTGTGCACCTGCTAAAGACCTTGTAGTCCTCATCCTGGTCCTAAACTTTTCCTTCCAAGAAGGGGTTGTCTGTCTTGTAACGTCATTCACCACCACCTTACCTCACGGAGCAAGTCAGCTCCCTTCTTCTTCAGCTTCCTCTTCCTCCCTTCTTCCTCCCTTCAAGAGGAACATACTCCAGAGCCAGTGTGTCCCCTGGGGGGATCCCCTGGTGCCCCTCATCCCTCTGTAGTCCCTAGGCCAGGGCCTGGCTTCTTTCTCCTGGTGGGGAGTCAGGAGGCCTTGCCTGCAAAGAGCAGATGCCGACACTGTGCAGGAAGGGACCATGAGCCATTGAAGAAATAGCGTAGGATTTATGAAACAGGCAACCCCTTCCTCAGAGCATAAGTTATGACAGATAATTAGCGCCAAGTGCCAAAAGTAAGTTGTTGTTGTCAGGACAGAATAAATATAATTGCTGAGACGCTAACGTGGGATTTCTCTGTGATTCCAGAAAGCTGCCTTGGAGGTAGAAGGAGGTTAGATCTGTGTGGTCCAGCCAGCCAGTGAGAGGGCTGGCTCCCTGTCCGCACCACAGACACTGGGGAAATGTACTGTTCTGGAGAGCAGCACGCGGTAAAGCCCGCGCATAATAGCAAAGTGCCATGGGCTCAGAGAGCCCCTTGAGAGATAAACACTGGTGGGTAAAGGTGGCTTTGGGCAGGGCCACTCACAGGTGTAGGATCAGGGAGGTGTCTGGAAGCTCTGTAGGCTTGAGGATGCAAAAGCATGCATTACCTGGCAAGGAAAATGTCTGCCTTCTGTACCTGGGCCATCCACATGGGGTTGTTCTTATGCTCTGCGCTAAGTTTAAGGTGATGTGGAGCCTAAACATGCTCTAGGAAAGCCAGAGCAGGACAGGATCGCTGCTGCAAACACCAGGCTCCTAGTCCCTCATCAGTGCCAGTCAACTCCTAACTCAGCTCAGAGACTTATGTGCAGATATTGTGTGATGAGATGCTAATTAACCCATGTTGGCCAGGAAAGCCTGCAAATCTGGATGGAGCTGGTGTGTCTTCTGATAATTACCTCTGAGAGAAGGAAAAAAAACTAAGCAAAATGCAGCAGCTATTCCCAAAGCATTGAGAGCAGAGATGCAAGCAGGTAGGTATTTTTCAAGGAGAAATGCAGACATACAGTTAGGGAGTGGAAAGAATGCTTGTCCCAGAAATATCTTTGATGGGCAGATGAAATATGAACTTAAGTAAAAAACTCTGCAAAATCATTTCTTTAAAGTGAAATCCATCATTTACAGAATAGCAGAACACCCTCCAAATTATGAGAATAAACTTTCTTGACATAGCAATGGATATGTATTCCTGGAGGAATATATTTTGTTTTGAAAAGGCCATCAAGTTCACTGCCTACAACAGTACTGCAGCCTGTGCCTAGTGCACCTGATGACACAAAAGCCCTTTTCCCCATATGGGAAATACCTCTGCCTATTATATATTCCACCAGGGCTCTGCCTAATTGAGATCTCCATCGACGTGCAGGAACTACTTCCGTAGGCATCTGTGTTCCCATGTGCTTTCTATCAATAATTGTAAAGTGGGGCAATCAAATGACATCATATTATATAGCATTAATAAGCAACCCCGCTGAGTGCGGGGTGAGTCAGTAAGCCTGTGAAATGTCGTATCTCTTATAGCACCTGATCTCTAACCCAGAACCCCCTCATCGCCTAAACCACAACCTCAGAAACCCATGAGCTATTGACAGAAAGGTTTTTATGGACTAAAAAATAGAGACTATCCCATAGCGCTGGTGCTCCCTACTCCCTACCACTTTCAGGAGGGTTTTGGTCCTTTCAGCTGGGGCTGCTGGAGGGAAATATGGCAATTGCTCTATGAGGAGATAACACTCTTGTGGGGAACTATCCATTTGGGAGGCTTTTGTTTGGGTAGAGAATAGCACACATCAGCTTGATCAAATAAAATTTTGCTGCTGATCGAAGCTTTTGGCACCCCACGTGACCTAGACTAACACCAAAGATATTCCAGAAAATATTTTTCACTAAGACAGAGATTTGATCTCATTCAAACTCAGAGATCCACAAGAGGAAAGATGTGACCCAAAAGCCTGTACAAGCCTTTACCGTGCAAGACCACAATATTGTTATAAGTTATTTAACACTGAATCTGCCACCAGGTTTAAGAGCCATATGAAGGTGCAGTAAATATGGATCCAGTCTCAAAGACATTACTATTGTTTCTATTGTACCTTAATGTGCGCACAGTGGTTACCAGGCAAATAAAACAGATATCGTTTCAGCCTGAGAGATTCTTTTTATTGTTAGATATAGGACAAGACGTTAAATCACAAGTCAGTAGGGGGCTGGAATAGATGAGAGTTTCAGCAGATTCTGTGGGTAACAGTAGCTTTATCTCCTTCTATCTAATACAGTCAGCTCTGTGCTCTAAAATAATAAGCTGGAAAAATTGTCAGGCTATAGGACGTCTAAGCCTGTCCTCATAACTTCCATTTCAGCAAATGCATTCTGAAAAAAAAATGGAAAGTCGGGAGATTATTTTTCTCAACAGGAGGAAAAAATAAAATTAGCAATTGCTGACTTGCTCACCAATAAAATAGCCAGGCAGTTTTATGGCAACAAAGCTGACAGGTCAAACTGTTGCAGTGTAGTGAATTTTTAAAACAGAGAGGAGAAGATAACACTTCAGAAAAAAAAAATCCAAAATGTGAGGAATTTATTTTCTTTTATTGCCTTAAGTAAAATCCCATTAAAACAGTTTTCTGATACATAAAACAGTCTCTAATACATTTTCCTAAAAAAAAAAACCTTCTCTTAATGTTCTTTAATGACTAAAATATCCTACAATTCTTTACTGGTATTAAGAGTACATTATTCTCAAGGTTTGGAGAAGAAAATGTATTTTATTTGAAAAGAACAAAAATTCATAAATGGATTTAACATTCTGCGCATGAAGAGTATCAGAAGAGACAGGGATTTTGTATGAAAAAAATTTGCAAGTAAAGCCAAAACAGAGGAAGATCTTCATAAAAGTGACTCACTAAAAATACATGAAAGAAACTATTTTTAAAATCATTCTTAGATGTTTTCTATATATCCTCAGAATTTTGGTTCTAAGTAGCACAGCTTTTCTTGTGAAGGCTTAACAGCCACACGCTGATTTCATTTATGCATATTGCTACACCAAAATACAAATAATTATATTAAAATGGATATAAGGTTAAGAGTACAGTACAGTAATCTAAGAGTAACTAAATTGCACACGTCAACACTATTTGTACACCAAGTATTGTGTCCCAGAAAATAACTAGATAAAATTACGGTCAAAAATAAATTCAGACAACTCAAAATTTAAAAAAATGCCCAGATGAACATCCAAAGAATCTGCTCTCAGCCTCACAGAACCCTCAGACAATCAGCATATAATTAAAACATTTTAGTAGTGATGGCTCCTGCTTCAACGACTTTGATTTTTAAAGATGTAGTCCATTAGAAGAGACTCATCTTCCTGATATCCTTGCTCTGACCTAAGCTTCATTTTCCCCTCTTATTTAAAAACACAGACTTACAAACAACTGGCAAATCTCATCTTTCTTTATTCCTCAAATATAGCCTCCAAGCAAAGTCGGGTTAGAAAGTCCTTCACTGCAAAAATTACCACTATTACAAACAAACCTCCTTAAAATCTAATAATTGTCCTAGTAGTCTGGGAAGAGAAGCAACAGAAGCTCAATTGTTTCAGGAAAAAAACCCACCCACAATGTCTTATTTTTAGTGGGTCTATTTTTAACATTCTAAAATTAGCGTTAGAATAACAAAGTAGTAAACCAAGGTCCTAGACTACTTCATTATCTTAGTTATTAGGCTGACAGCCTAAGTGACTCGATTAAACATCAATGACAGAAGAGCTGAAGGGTTTAAAGGTCAATAAATACTGTGATAGGAATCCTTCCCTGTAGCCTTTTGCTACAGACATGTGGAGCTTAAATGATGACGAGCTAATTACTCTTCTTATCTAATTAAACAAACCGCGTTGATCAGCTGTTCATTGATCAGCTGATCACAACTGCTCATTTTGAAGTTTGGAAAGGTCTAATAGAACCTAAATTAAATTATTAAACAGCATAAATGAAAGCTGTGTCCAACTCAATGAATTAAAAACATTTTAGTCCTAAATAGTAGAAGTATTTACATTGGTGAGCCAAATTCTGGTTCGCAGTCACACAGGACTAAGCCACTTGTATCACAAGTCTCTGTCTCGTGCGGATGTGTCTTGCAAGCATGAGGACATACTGGGGGAAGTGTCAAAGAAAACGGCCCGTAACTTTCTCTGATCCCTTTTTCCATCTCTCATAATCTCTCTGTTCTCTTCTACCTAGTGAGGATCTCTAATAATTACCCCTGCAAGATAAAATCTAAATCCTCTATGGATTTATAGGACAGCAGGTAGAAGTGCACAGAGAGAAGGAAGCTCTGCCAGCCTCCATGGGCACAGCGTAAAATATTAATTGGTCAGGTTAGGTAACATTGAGCCTTCTGATTTGGCAAAAATCAACCAAGAAATGAGTAGGATGGAATAAATCTCCCAGTCCTGTCATCCCCTTCCTGTCAGGGAAGGATTTGAATAAAATCCTAAAAGCTTTCATGGGAGGCATGAAGCCCCTTCAGTCCTTCACCAGCCTATTATTAACACTGCTTGTCTCCTATTCCCACCATTAATGACCTTGCAACTACTGGTATCAAAAAGCAGTGTATTCTTTCATACAGATGTATTTCCTGTGGTGGCTTTTCAATAGCTCTGCTGGCGATTTTTGCTAGTTGCCCCTCATTTATATAAAGGGAATCTGAAATGATATTTACATACAAATACGGATAAGAAGAAGAAAATGCAGCAGCCATGCAAGGAAAATGAGCAACATGTCATGCAAAAAAATTACATTCTTTTCTTGAATCTGTAAGGTTACGTGGCGATCAGCAAGAATAGGAGAAATAGAAAAGCAAAAAGTGAACTGGAAGGAGGAGGACAGGATAGGCTTGGATGCAAAAAAAAGAGGATCCTGGACATGCAAGGACAATAGAGTATGGGGGACAGGAAAAAAATGAAAAAGCACCAGACAGGAAGACCTTGGAAGAAAAAAGATAGGGCAGCTCTCACCCCAGTTTTAGCCAGCATTAGTCTTTCCTTTCCTCAGTTTCTTTTCAGACCCTTCCTGTATTTTGCCTGACCCTGGCTGCAGTGTGACTCACTTCCACCATGCCACTAGATGTTAGCTCGCATGGAAGAGTTTGAGGCTAGAAACGCACACATACACATGATAGTAAGATTCAAACAAGCAATATCTAGCCCATATTAAAAATAGTTAGGATATTAGTTTCTCTGCAAGGGCTGGAGTACTCCATTGGACCCCTGGAAAATGATTTCCTAATGGAAAAGGACTATATGCTAGGATTTAACAACACTGTCATCAAGAGTCTGCTGGTAAACTATACCCCATTATCATGAAATCTCCTCTCTGGTGGTTAGATTTGCAGGCAAAATTGCAGTCTGAAAAAATATTATCTGGCTGGGGAAAAGTGTTTTTTTCACATTTATCAAATGAATTAAGGAAAGGAAAATTTCTCTCTCTGGTATCACATGGATCTATTCCCAAACCTATGCAGCAAAAATCAAATGTTATAAGGAGGTCTATGTGTGTGCATGGCTGGGAGCATCTACTTAAATATTACTGACTCAGTTTCCACTCTGTGAAATGAACCTGGGATGACATGGCAGGGGGGCTCGCAAGGACAGTATTTCTCCACTGGCAGAAACTGAGTTCAGAAAGCATCAGCCAAATTTTCTTGGGATGGTAGAGAGCAGTTTGGTACTAACTTGGAGCAATTTGACAATACCTCTAAAGTCCCCAGTCCTTGTCTCCTTACTCTAGGTGGCTAATTGCTCCCATCCTCGTCTGCTGGGCTGTAGCTCCTTTGCTAGACTTGGTTGTAGGTTGGTTCCGATTGGCTTTGCCTATAAATTAAATAGTCCTAAAGAACATTTCCTGACACTAGAAATCAATCATCCATCCCTTTAAACTGTCTGAGGGGAAAGGTCAGTTTAAGATCGCTTAAACCCCTCCGAGTTTGGGGTTATTCAGAACATCATAGTTGTGCACTGCTTGCTGCACGTGAGATATCAGGGCACCAGCAGTGCCGTGGAGCAGTGGCAGCAGAAGTGGTGATTCCTGGACCTATATTCTTCTGGAGGTCCCAGGCAACACTAGGCTCCTCAGCAAAAAGCATAAGCTCTTCCAGTCTGTTAATGCTTCGGACCATAAGATGCTCACACACACACATATATTTACCACTGTACCGATATTAAGTACATTTTCTGTAAATGAGGAGTCCCAACTTGATGCTCTTGGCTTTTGCCCAATGTAAAATTAGAGCACAGAGCTGCACTAGCAGCTGGCTACGCTCTGCTGCCTCGGCTGGGCAAAGGACCAGAGCTGGGCTTTGCACTTGGCGTGTTTTCTATACCTCACACACAATTTTTTAGGCTTGCTCCCATAGGAAACTGAAACTGATAAAAAATAAACCAGGAATGACCTGAGAGGGACAAGGAAAATTTCACTTTCATTAGAAAGTGTACAGACAGGTTAAATTACTCATTTGCTAAGGAACTAAAATATTTGTGGTAGGATACCTGTATTTCTCATATAAGAAAAAAAAATTATTTCTAGGCAGACCTAAATCACACTGAAATATTGGTCAACAAATCTGTGTAATTGAATGCAAATATATTAATAAGAAAATATATCTGAACATGAAAGTCATTCTAATCATGTTTTGCAGTGTTCGGAGAGGCAGATTTGCAAATATACCATATTAGAAAGAGCATTTGAGAGCATGACAACATGTACCACATTTAATCGCCTCATAGACATGGAAGTCAGTGGCAAAGAGGCTGTTGCCTCTCTATGCATGATGGTGCTGTTCTGTTTATAGGCTTGGTCAGTGGATCAAATCTTCTCAGTTGCAGAACTGAGATAGCAGGCTACAGCAAAACAATTTTAGCACCGATTATTTGTTTTGCTCAGAGATCAGCATTTATTTTATTTCTTTCCTCTCCTCGGCCATTCAACCAATGCTGAGCTGCTATTGCTGTGATTCCCATAAGTGCATCGCTGTAACTTCCACATCACACCGAGAGCAATTATTCTAGCCAAAGTTGCATCTCCTTCCACCTGTATATATGTTAAATACAGGCCAAAGGGGACCCCCCCTAGCAAACAGATAGTTCTAATCTGCATATCAAATGCCTAAACCTCATCCCCAGACACTTTCTAAAGTGTTTCATTTTAACAGAAAACGGAGAGGCAAAGGGAAGTGTTGGCAGAAGCTTATCTCCTGTTGATACCGTAATTACTTCTACTGATCATTTCATTCACACGTGGACGGCACTCAAGGGCAGAATCACTATTCCCGCGGTTAAAACAGGAAATATGGAACACATACCAGCCACACTTCTATGAATAATCTGTGTGAGGAAAATCTGGACTGTTTCAGCTGAACACAGTAACCCTGATGGAGTCTGGCCAGCTTTTCCTACAGCATGATATAGTAAAAAATAATTAATAAAGCTATTCACTGATATTGATTCCTGTCTCTCTCATAGAGAGAAAAGACTATTTTTTACTGGTATAGGCACTAAGAACTGCAAGCGGCAAGGCTCTAAGGGAAAAAGAAAAAGAGAAGGAAGGAAGGAAGGAAGGAAGGAAGGAAGGAAGGAAGGAAGGAAGGAAGGAAGGAAGGAAGGAAGGAAG
>JAWLRI010000029.1:988064-1056638 GCA_034781795.1 Crypturellus tataupa | reverse complement strand
AGGAAGGAAGGAAGGAAGGAAGGAAGGAAGGAAGGAAGGAAGGAAGGAAGGAAGGAAGGAAGGAAGGAAGGAATGGAAGCTCCATCAGAATTTTTCAAGAAATAATTTCACTCTCAGAAACACGGACTAGGTTGAAAAAGAATCAAATCCATTGCAAACGCATAGTGCACCAATTTTTGCTGTAGTGTTTCTGGAATTTAGTATTTTGAAAGCAAAAAAAATCATTTTTTGACAGTAGATGAACATTTAAAGTGTAGAGTCTGATTTAATGCAAGAAATATTAAACTAATGCTTTCTTTTTTTGCTTGAATTTGAATTGCCAGACAAACTCTGACCGAGATGTCGTAATAAAGTCAGTTAACCAGACTCCATGTTTTTTCTTCTGAAAGGCTATGAAAAATTTCAAGCAAAACATCGCTTTATGCTCTCAAGCCTAGATGTAAAAAATCATACAATTTAACTGTCTGTAATTAAACAAAAACCCAGTCCATTTTTCTCAAGAGTCTTTGCAAAGCAGAATATGCAGCTGTACCAATAATGACTAAAATTTTATCTGACAACCAATAGAGTAATTAGTAAATTAAAGGTTGTTTGTTTTGATGTCTGATTTATTTGAGTGACATTAGGATTTTCACTCTAAGCTAACTCTTTCATAATTTGTGCCCCTCTGGATTTTATTCTTTTAAGTATATTACTCTGGAACACAGTTCTGCTCCCTTCTGCTGCAGGTGACTAACAGATGTAAATCAGATCTCAACATTTTTTCATTTCTCAAAGAAATGTTGCATTTGTCAGCTTGTTTAACACTAAAGACTTCAATGCAAAACCTGACTACAATATGTCAAGGGAAAGTCTACTTCTGGAGGAAGTAAAGTTACATAATCTCATTTTCAATTACATTTCATTTAGGGCATATTCTCATCATCACCCACTATTAAATACAAAGATTCTTGACAAGTAACTCCTTGAGGAAAACGTGTCATGTTTAAAGATATATAGCACACATGTTTTGTAAAGGGCTAGAAACCCTGCTTGAAAAAAACCCTACCAGCTCCATGCTTTGATTTTTCTGGGAGGAGCTTCTGCAAATCCATGGCTTGAGTATAGCTCACGTGCAGCATAGTCTGTCATGGTACATATGGGATGCAAGGTCCTCACTGGGCCATGTTTTCATGCCATGTGGAAATGTTTTCTGGGGGATACACAGTCACAAGTCAAATGTCTAGCCATGGAGACACCTTACATTTGTGATTAAATAAAGCTTTTTAATTTTAATTTTAATCAATCCAAGCTTTGGATGTTCTTAAATGCTGTGAGTTATAAAGGAGGCCCTGATGCAATCCAGGGAGCTATTGCTAAAATGAACTCGACACAGTTTAGTTTTGCAGCTCTCCCTGAGTGCAAGCATGGGTATGAACACCCGTGCTAAGCGGACGTATAGAGCCAAAGACTTGCTTCTGAGAACCAAGCTGCCTTCCTGAACAGAGGTGCAGTCCCAGGTAATGTCTGCCTGACACTGAGCGCACATGTGCCTGCTGGAGCGGTCAGGCTGGCTCCAGCCTCATTTTCCGCAAGGGAGGACGCGGGAGGAACGAGAGGAGCCCTCTTGCTCCAGGCTTTGCGCGCAGGCAGCAGTGAGGAGCCCCGCCGGGATGGGGCCCGGGGCGGCAGCACCGCGCCACGCCACGCGGGGGACGGTGACAGCGGCAGCGCTGGCGGCGCAGGTAGAGCCCAGGGAGAGCTGCGGGGAATTGTGGACGCAAAGACCAAACTGACACGTGTATAAATTGAGCAAGATTTTTAAGCTCTTTACACTAAATTAGTCTCTGGTGGAACTTCATTGGTGTTTGTGAAGTTACGCCCTGGATGAATTGGGTTCTTTGGCATGAAAAATGAACGCTGCCTAACTTTAAATAGAGCATGAGTTGTTTGCAGCTGAGCCAGGCTTGTTTCCTTTCGGAAAAAAAAAATTTCCTTGCAACCTTTGTGCCCAGTGACTTTGTGTCCTTATAAATGGGCTGACTGAATGGGACAAAAAGTGGTGGGGTACCACGACGCATATATATGACAGGCAGACTAATTTAAAGTCCTGACATATGAGCTGTTTTTTTCCAAGGCCATAGATTTTCATTAGCTATTTGCTGTGTTAATAAGAGACAACCACAGCAACAAGTGGTACAAATGTTAGCTTTGAAATACAGAGCACCTCTTAAACCAACAGAACTGGCAATAAATGGTGTGTGTATATTTGCTCATTTGGCAAAGGTAGAACTTCAAATTATGTCTTACGGCCAGTTGACATATACTGGACCAAATTCATCCCTAGGGTAACTCCACAAACTTCAGAGGAGCTACTCAGGGAATGAATTTGCAATTTTTCTCTTAATGCAACTCCATACTCCAACATAATTATTTTTTATGTGTCATTCAGTATGGTCCAGCTGATACTACACAGAAATAGGTTTGCAAAGACCTAGGTATTTCTGGCTCTTCCTCTGCGCCTCTTCCACAGTTACTAGCTCTAATCTGCTTGTGGGAGCAGGAACCGTTTCTTATTAGGTGTTTTATAGTTCTCAAGAAAATAGGTTTTGGTTTCCTTAAAAGCTTTTAAAATAATTAAGTGAAAGATAACGAGATATAAACAATGCATTTTCTACTAGAAAGATAACTTGAATTAGTGTCAGCAGAATTAGTTCTTTGACAGGTTTTGCTCATGCTGGGGTGGGAGCCCGAGTGTTGAGGCAATTCCACATATCGTATGAAGACATAGGTGGAACTGGAAGGTGGTTCCACACTTGTGACTTGCTTCTGGTTTGTCTTCTTACTTTAAAAAGTTGGACATATCTCTATAAGTATCGCAAAGTCCCGTATGGCTAAATCCTCCTTTTCCATTTGTCTCAAATATAAAATTTGCACGTATAAGCTTGAGTACACAAATATACTCTTACTGTAAAGCTCCAGGAGGGCATTTATTTACCTGCTGCCACTCTTTTTGATTATTCTCTGCTGTGACCTGGTAGATAACATAACTGCTTATGAGCAATGAGCAATTTGGTGACCTGGGATAGCCCCAACCTCTATCCCACATCCCTCACTCCCCGCAGGAGATGTATCCCCCACCTCGAGGGTCACTGTTAATAGTTTTGAAGTTAGATACGTTTTCTTATCCATCTTTCAGGCACCATGTATGCGGGAGTTCCAGGGACTCAGAGCAGAGAATTGCTAGTGAAACCAGGGTTATCCTCCCTCACATAAAACTGAGAAATCTACTACTTGCAGAAGGACCTGCTGATATAATCAGCACAACCAGACCCAAACAGATCTTTTAACCAAGAAAACATGAGTCCTTTTGCCTCTGCAGCAAAGAGTTGCACCAAAATCCTTTCTCTCTGGGAATTGCCTCCTCCTCTGTCTTTTGAGGTAACTTAGGTTTTATTGAACTGAGCTTGGTGAGGGCAGTTCATTCCTTTGGGCCCACGTTCTGTGGTTAATGCTGTGGTGCCAACATTGCCTTGGCAATCCTTCTCTTTAGGGGAGGTCTTTAGAGTGAGATGGGTGAACACTGGCCAAATCCCTTCCAGTCTAACAGCTCAGGAAACGCTCTGTCTTTTTAATTAAAAAAGATTGCAAGTGAAATGGTATCTTTTTCCCTTTTCTTTGCAATTTAGTGCATAAAAGCATGATGGGAAAATAATTTTTTTTTAATTGTATGTTGAATCCTACATGTTCAATATATGTGATCTGCTCAATCTTCTTTAGCCCCAGTGTCATTACACTCAGTCCAGTAGGATGTGAATCCATATGGTCTTTTTTCCTTTGGATCTTTTCTGCCGTCATTTCTTCAGAAGCAAAATTTGAATTCCCACCTATTTTCCAGCTGTGTGGAAGAGCAGTCCTAGTTCTGCAGCTGTTAGTAGACTTGCAGAGCCTTGTAGAAGCTTATTTGCCCCAGCAGAACGAACTGAAAGGGGGGGGCACAAAAGCAGTGTGTCTATTTAGACAGACATATTTACCTTTTGAAATGTCTTAGTGCTAGTGGTAAGAAGGAGAGGGAATGTATTGCTTGGAGCTGTCTGCTGGCCATATCCTATGCAAGTTCTCTCTCAAAAAAAAATGCATTCCTTTAAAAAATTAATTCCAAATAAAACAAATCCATGGATGTAGTTTATGAAATGCTGGTAGCTGAGTTCTTGTGTTAGTCATGTGGATACGCTACTGGTAAAGGAGACTTTGCATAACCTGCTGCAAGTATGTGACAGACAGCTTGTCAGGAAATGATCAGGATAGGCAATGATTTGGGACTAATTTCATGGATGTTTTCCAGTTTCTATTTTCTCCCCTGATCCTCCTTTCTCTTTCTCTGAACAAGAGGGCTTCTGAAATTCCCTGCTTAACATCTTTCACTTTGAATAAAGAATACGCTAAACATCCCCCCTGCAGCTGGTCCTGCTGAAATTGCTCCTCTTGGGGGACCAGCAGATGATGCTGCCCGGCTTGAGAAGGTCCAGGCGGGCAGGTTTCGCCCCCAGCACAGCCCACACCGAAGCCTGCAACCCGAGAAGCTCTTGCTCCTCCGCTCCTACCACCTTAAGCGCGCGCGCGAACGCACATGCACACACACAGGCAGAGGCAGGCAGGGACTTTAAATGAACCCAGATGGCTGGCACACAGGGAGTAGGCATCCTGGAAAACTGCCCCGGGGCGCTCTGGTTGCTGTCATCTTAGTCTAGAAACCAAGTGCCTTCAAGATGTCTGTGTTGTTTCTTAATCTGAGATCACTCCCGTTTGGGCTTTTAGCCACTTCCTGTTGGGAAATGTCACCGAGGCATCAGAGAGATACACAAAGATTGATTTGACTGAAATCAAACATTCCCTTAACTCAGAGGTTGTAGATTATTATACTTAATAAAGACCATATTGTAATAAAATCCAAATCAGATCCCAATTGATACACTGTACTTTTCTGTCTCCAGTACATGTACGGTTGTCTGATTGAGTGATTTGATTCTTGCGCAAAAGAAATTAATTGGCTGCGAGTAATATAAAATGTTGATGAAAAGTGTGAATGTAATGAATGCTGATAACTGGTTTAAATTCGTCTTTCTTTCTTTCCTTTTTTTTCCAGACACACTGAACACATGTTTCCCTTCTTTATTTCTCTATAAAAATATGCAAACAATTACCTGGCTTTGGAGACATAATTACAAAGAGGTTCATCTCTAAAAGGTTATTATTGATTTATAGAGTTCTTTCACTTAATGGAAGACAGACAGGAAGAAAAAGAAACTTTCTGCTTTCCCCACAAGTCTGCAAGGGAAATGTAAGATTTAGAAGTAATTTTTATACGATATACAAGCTATATGGTTGAGAGATGTTTCTTTCATGTGCACAAAATCATTCAGAAATTCGAACACAGCACGAGCAGCACAGCCATGTTCTCACAAAAGCAATTCAGTCTGAAGAATTTTGACGGGCCTTGATAGCCGGTGTCCATAGATAAGACTGAAATGTGCGGGACAATTTGTAACCCTAGACCAGATAGTGCCGGATTTTAAAGGCAGGACTGTGAGCAGAAGTGCACCTAAGAAGAAAAGGATTTGACTTGCAATTCATAGCTACCAGACAGAGGGTTTGTTTTTCTATTCTGTATAGGCATAAATTTAGAAATAAGTGCCTGTAGCAGATGCTGGCTGTTTCTCCATATACCCGGCCCTGCTGCAGCTCACACAGGGGTCTTGAGTGAACAGTCCACTGGTGCTGGTGGCAGTGGGATCAAGCCTTAAGTTAGTACAACACACCAAGCAGTCTAGGGGCGTGGAGAATTTCCTGTGTAATTTTTTTTTGTGATTGATTTCTATTTGAAAAACTCAATGCTACTGCTGTCTATAGACACAGGGGCATCTTACAGCAGCCCAACTCCCCACCCAGCTATGCACCCTTTAACCAGTGACTGCTATGCTGTAGTAAATGCAGATGCTATAGCAATACCAAACAACAACTGAATTAATTCTCACAGGGAATTTTTCTATCAGGATACAGAGAGCAGTGTCTGGCTTATCTCGTCTTCCTGTGTGGAGCAAGGCAAATTTGCTCTTAAATCTGCACTCTGCAATAAATGCTATGTCCCTGCTGAAGTAAAATTATTCATCAGTAGCTGCTAATACTATATATTAGTTGTCTGCTGGCATTTAAAGATAATTAAATATGAGTTTCAATGACAGGGCTCTTCCACACGGAAATTCCCATTCACATAATGTCATCGCCTCTTTCCCTGTCCTGACGCAATGGCGCTGCTGTGACCGTCCAGCATTTGCTCATGCCGCTGGCACAGCCCGGGGTCCCGTCAAGCCCTCCAGGTACCTGCTCCTGCAGAAAGCCTAGGGGCTTTTGGAAGGAAAGCAGGAGCTTTCGGAGCTAGGAGAGCCCTTGTGGAAAGCGCATTTCCCTTGCCCCTGCCTCACAATTAGTATTGCCTGAATCTGATAAAGCATCTTGTAAACAAATCCTGTCTGAGGCAATTTTAAAGCAGAATCAGATTAAATCAATAGTACATCATACACACTGTGGTTGCAGTTGCTCTTGATCACTCTTCAGCTGGTGTTGTTCTTCTTCCTAGAAAAGGGAAATTCTCAGAATAACGATCTTTTGTTTGGGCGTTATGGAGGGAACTGAAAGCTCCAGTTTATCTCAGCTCTCTGTAGGCTGCGCTGAGCGGCCGCAGTGCTGCAGGGTGCATGTTGTGACACACAGTCTGTGCTCCCAAGAGCCAGCCTCGCACCTCAGCCCCCTCGGACAGCAGGTGCCAGCGCTGCTGATGCTGGTCCCGACCACCTGGCCAGAGAGACCCAGAGTTGGAGAGCTCATCTTTCCCTTCCTGACCCTCTGAAATGACTGACACCCAAACATCCCATTCAGAGAAAAGCAGCTCTTCCTGTGCAATATTATTGCCCACATTCAGGCTGGAATTCAGGGGAAAAGGAGGACTGAGCTGTGAGCTGCCATGCCTGCACCCAAGACACTACAAGCTGCCATCACCACTGTAATATGAGCAAATAAGACAAGCAGTAACTCCGCTCATGTGAAGAATTCTCTTCCTTTTTGCATCTATGTCTAATTACTGCTCTGCTTCGCACCTGATTATCCTAATTTAGTCGAGAGCCTCAAAGGTATGGACTTCTGGATCCTTCTCAGAAACACAGAAACTAATTGAAACCCTGGTACCTGAATAATATTTAAATATTTAAAAAGTCTGAGGATCTAACCTGCCAGTAACAGCAGATAATTTTGCATCCTATTAAAAAAAGCATATATAAATGAAAATAGAGTTCAGAAAAGTCAACTCTACAGAGTGCCAAAAATGCAAATTAAAAAAGAAATAGAAAGTATCTTCAGTGGTTCCCAAACTTTTTTCCTTTTTTTTCTTCTGTTTTTTTTTTTTTTTTTGATTTGTCAGGTGCACCATCATAAGTGGCAGAAATATCAGTCACAGCAACCAAAAGCAGCAGTGGCAACAGGTACTACGACTTTGAAGCACCTTGCGTGTCTCTGGGAGTATCTGTGCCATCCTATGCATATCAGAGGCACGGGAAGATCTGACCTACCCAGAGCTTCACCCTAATTCTGCCCCTCTAGCTCAGCTTAGGCAAGACAGCAGTGTGTCCCTGTATCCTTCCGCATGCCTGTGTTGATGTGCAAAGCTTCTGCATGCCCAGCATGCATGTTGGTCCATGGGCTGCACAATAGACTACTGCCCGTACTAAAGGCACTGCTTCATGTTATTGTGTGAAGTCAGAGAAAAATATTGACTCGCTGAATGAACACCTACAGCATCTCTCAGGAGGAGAGGTTACAGACTTCAGAGTGGCCCACAGAGTCCTATTCCCTCAAACTAGATCTGAGCTGTGATTCCTTTTATTGTGCTATCTTAATAGCAATCATTGATCAGCCAAGCTAATATCATGTAATTTTATTTAAGGCTCATTTTCAGACGTGGTTGCAGGTTTTTTTTTTTTTTTCTGCTTTCTCATTTTGTCTCTAATAATGTCAGAGGAAAGTGACACACAGGACATAAGTGGTGACAAAGTGCAGTTTAGGCAATAAAGCATATTAACAATTAATAGCTGACAGATAACAGCAGACCAGTTGATTAAATAGATTACAGAAGGCATGGTGTTTGCTGCCTAGAAACTTGGTGCACTGCTCACATCTGTTGCTTGGGAATTGTTTCAGGAAAATGAGAGTTCTTTTTATCATGCTAGTCTGCTAAATCAGACAAGCATTAGGAAAATGTGACCACTTTGTCTCCAAACATGTAAGAAACGGATGCTCCTGATCCATTTACAACTAGGAGGAGGAGGGGAGGAAAGGCCAGAATCTCTGGTTCATGTTATTATCAAGATATGGAGAACTCACAGGATCAACCCCAATATTTGGAAAAGACAGCTTCTCTCGTTGGCTCTTCCTCTACGACTGGAAGCGTCTAAAGCTGCAGAAGGAATAATACAGACGAAAATAATGACTCAACTATTTAACTCCTTCCTTAAATGGGAACTCTTGAAATACTTCCTTCATTTATCTGTCCCAGCGGCGTATGAGAAAAATGGCTTGTGGGTTCTGCCTGGTGCCACGGAGATGAGCGGACGCACATGGCTCGCTGCTCTTCTCTAAGGATCTCTTTGTTCAGCCCTGTCCCCGGGGCACATGTTCGATGTGAGGCAATGACAGTTTTTGTTATCACACAGACGTATCGGTTTCAGTGACAATCACTCCCTTTTCAAAAAAACATTATTTCTCATGATTGTCTCCCTCTCGGAAAATGTGGCCTTTAAAGCAAAGGAGGAGAGAAGAATGAAGGGGAGACAACGAATGTCCTGGCGGCACAGACGTTAAATGGTGTGTTATGGGGCAATCAGTCAATCAGCTGGAAGGGGGGATAAATCAACATATGTGTGCACAAAAAGGAAACGCTGGGCCTTACATTGCAAAAGGAAGAGGGACTATGTTGTTGTGCCTGTGCAGGTATAAAGATATTCCAGGAGAAGCACTGAATGCACCAGGAATAAAAGGAGTGAGGAAGGCAGAGGGGGGAGGGAGGTGAAAGACTAGCTAATAACAACATGTTTTTTCCTTCCTTCCTAACTCAATGGCACATGTGACTTCATGAAGCAAATAAGTAATGAGCATCTGATGTAAAAGTTCCCCCCAAAAACGCTCCTTAGCAAAGACCACTGGGTAAACCATGTCATGCCCAATTTCTGCAAATGCCTTGATTTAAGGCAGGCGCAGGACCTGAAATTCACACCAGCTCTTTGTGTGCTGGATTCGCACAGACACCAGGCTTGGTGAGAAGAAACTGCATACTTCCTATTTTATTTCACCACTGCTCGACCTGCTTTTCCTCAGATTTAAAATTATTTGCCAGGTCAAAATAAACTCTTCAGAATCCCAATGTGAAAAATATACCTAACAATTCAATCCTTGTAAGTTGGGAATTGGAAGAGAAAGTGCAGTAGAGTCTAATTAAATTATATAATAAGCAGCTTAACTTGTGGTTTCACTTTGGTTTCTGTTATTCTTATTATCATAAGCAGTGTAGCTGGCAGCTAGGCAATAGGCAGCTATTGCAATATGCAAAGTAGAGATGACAAAACAGGAGATTGTTTGGGTTTTGCAAAAGCTTCTCTGTCAGAGCTCAGTTTTGCAAAGTCAAATCCAAGGGAGGGTTGAGCCAACTCCTATTTAATTCAAAAATTTCATCAGAGCTCACAGTGAGTTCTGTGTTTGACCTGTCTTTATTACAGACAAAAATCAAAGGAGATTTGGATTTGTAAATCCTCATCTGTCAGGTTCTGGTTTGCAAAATGAAAAGCAGCACGGGCTTAAACATGGGTGAAGCAGAGGATATTATTCTAGTTTTAGCTTTACATCATTAACAAGTTGGTTTATATCACATAAAAAGACTGCATTTCTAACAAAAGATGCTGGTCCTCTCACCTATGCTGTGCTGCAGACCCATTTAGCCTGCCACATTGCTGGGTCTTATCATGACCTATCAAATTCTGTAATGTTTTGAGAAGGGAAGAAGAATCACAACTGCCTGAGAAGTGGAATAAACAGCACAGTCACCAGAACCAACAGTGTTGTCCTGCCTTGGAAAAAGTCCTTAGGTGGCGATTTGAGATCTAATTTTTCAAGACAGAACTAACCTGTGAGTCCTGTAGTACAAACACACCTACAGCTCCATGGGTTTTTTTTTCGTTTTGTTTTGGTTTTGGTTTTGGTTTTTTAATTTGAGTTTCTATAGTCATAACAGATTCAGTTCTGAATGACTGGCAGTTCAGTGCAAGATTTCTTGAAGGCAATGCTCAGCCACGTATCTGAGTATAGCAACGCACCATCCCATTTTCTGGCCCCTGAAACAGAGCTTTCTGGAGAGGCCTTGGCCGCCATGTGGAGGCTGCTCCCTCCTTGCAGGATCCGAGCTGGTGAAAGGCCTTGGCCTTGGGCGGCTCCTCACATGCTGCAAACAGCCGTGGCCTGGCTCAAAACCTCAGTGAGTGTCTGTGGGTGTGAGCGGGGCCGCAGCGCACCTGAAGGGCAGCAGGAACCCAGGCCACAACAGCCCGGCCTGGTGAGCGACAGGATGCTGCTCTTCCTCTCAGCGATGCTGGGGTATAGGGACTACATTAGAAATGCATCTCTGTACGGGGAAAATAAGAGCAGGCTGATTTGTTCCCTCTTACACATATTTTCTCCTCTTTTCCTTTGGAATGAGAAATCTTGAGTGCTTTTGCTGTTGTTGTTGTTGTCCTCAGTAGCTACCTGCAGAGATCCCACAAGGTTGGCACTGCCTGTCCTGGGATAAGGGACCTTATGCCTTCACTTACGCACATGCACCCAGTGCTTCTATACATGAGGGGCCCATTCCATAGCCTTGCTTATAGCTACAAGAGTCAGATAAACCAAACTGACTGATTGCACATGAAGCAGGTGAGGAAGTGCTCAGGAAGGCCATTCTGGCAGGGAGGTTGGGAAGGTGGTGCCGATAACACGTCCGTAATTACTGACACGGGATCCTGCAGCATCTTGAGCCAGTGCCATTTTTGTGAGTGATAACTCATGCCCTAACACAGATAGGCTAGCAAAAATTCACCCCCTGTTTTACCTTTATTGTCGATAAAGCTGACTATTATTTACATGCCCTTGAGTTTCCTAATAAAGTGAATAATCATCAATTTGAGCAATCAAAACAGAGATCTTTCTGAAAGTTTGGTAAAAATGCTCAGCATGCCATAGAAACAGGTTGCGCTGTCTGCTTAAATCTGAATGTGGATCTAGGGTTTCTGTTTGGCACTATTTCTAGTTTTGAAGACTGTCTCATGCAAGCTTCAAGTCAGAATAATTCCAGTCTGTCTAGTGGTCTATAAATCCAAGTGCCCCAAATACAAATGAATCACTCTCTTCAATGCCCCAGGGGTTTGACTACTTCAAACAATGACTGAAGTCATCAGCAAAAGACGAGGTCACAAGCCGAATGAGGAAAATATGCTTTTTCATTTCTACCATAAAAAAATTGAATGCATTGTTTGAAAATGTCAGTAGATGAACTAGACTAAATGGAAGCAGACTTAAGTTGCACTGTGACATCTCATGCTTCCTCCTCCACTCCTATTTTGTTTAATTTGACAGCTATTTACCAAGATACACAAGATCAAAAATTCTAAGCTGCAAAGGAAGAAGGTTACAATGTTTTCTACGCTCTGCCTTGGTACTGTGAGATCTAATGAGTACAGGTAGTGAGTCCGGGACTCTAATCCCCACGCTGCCTCTCTGTGCTGCAATGAACAAGACATTTAAGGCCCCTGCCAAGCCCTTCTTTGTAACAGATATCTGCTTACAGTGGTGAGGAGTTGTATCATGAACAGTTCGTTTTGGGCAATATTGCAAGATTCACAGAGTGCGTGTTAAGCCCTGGAGAAGTTGCCAAACAACATAAGAGTTCACCGAATATGCTGTTCACCACCCTCAGCCAAACCCTCGGTGGTTCCAAATCTCATACAGCCGCACAAATTATCAGGGTTGCTTAAGAGAAAACGGTTTAAACCTGTTTTATGTATTGATGTGTATTTAAAGAAAATCAGTCTAGTCAAGCTAAGCTACTTTAAAATATTTTACATGTACAATCAAGTAAAAGCATAAACGTGGCACATTGTGCAGAGCAGTAGTGACTTAAAGTAACTTACAATAAAAACAATTCTTTCTCCATAGTAGTCAAATCAGATATGACCCCTGGATTTTAAATCTCCAGAGGATAGGAAAAAATCATCCTGGGCCTGAGTAAATGCACTGGTTGCGAAACTTTCCTATCATAATTCAAGGCCAAAAGAGTACAGAAAGAAATGTATTTTTTTTCTGTTTAATATATGATCCCTCAATGCCATGTGCATTAGGCCTTTTTACTTTAGGCTTTATGCTATAAATAGCAAAATCCCAGTCTTAGTTGTCAAGCTGCTACAGAAGATGTAGTATTAGAGATCAGTCTGAACCAAACCTCAGAAGAAATTTTGGTCCCTTTGAAGTGAACGTGTGTGTTTTGTCAGTGGCTTTAAGGGAGCTTGCCCTTCTAGTGTCTTCCTGTACCCTAAGCCTTAAAATATGGGTAAGCTTCACATCAGTGGCTCACAGGGAGACTTATTTGACCCTGGGAGCATAACAAAAGTTACTCAAATGGAAAATGCAGACTTCACATTTGAACTTCTAAACGATCCTTTTTTTGGATGAAACTAAATGTGAGATGTCAATTTTTTACCTCATCACTTGGGAAAATATTTAAATCCAGCAGTTTATTGGATATTATTACCTCTTGTAAATCCAAATGTATAAAAAGGGAGCCTAAATCAAACAAGCTCTAGTCACGTTGTTTCATCAGTAAAAAAACAACTTTCAGAATATGTGCAATTAATGACAGTTTTCACTTCAATGCCAAGAGGCTGAGTTTGTTTTCCAAGACGTACTTTTTGTAACATACAACTCTTCGTACAGGTGCCAAGGCAAAGTTCAGATTACAAAGTACTTTGGACCACATCTAATATTCCCTGTCTAAAGAAGTGCCACGAAGCCTAAAGGCGTTTGGGAGAACAAAAGATTCAAGATACCTTTTTCGCCATATCTATGAGAGCGTGAGAATAAACTTCAAACAAATGTTGTCTGAATAACATTGAACTGATTTTGCCTAGAACGCATGAACTCAATACAAAAAACAGCGTGGTCAAGTTGTTAAAAAATAAGCAAATAGAAGAAAATGGTTTTCTAAAATTAGCATATTTTACTTAAGTTTAAGTATTGAGAAGCTTCCACTTTCCTCTTGTCAATCAAAGGACTTTTTTGAGATTTTGGTATATGCTTTACAAAAATGTAAAGATCCATTTCTCATTTATTGTTTGATTCATGTTGCTGAGCTAGAATGACTGCTGCTCATAGCAGGTATTGTGATTTCCAGTCTTAAATTCCTAAAAGAAATCATTGGATGTGGACCCATGAAACTCCCCTTTAAAGGAAACTGGAATTTTTTTTTCTCCTCCATTTTTCTTTAATATCCAAGAATACTGGAAAGCTTGCAGGGAGAAAAATAAAAAGAAGCTGAGGAATGCATCTACACAGAATAGGACATAAATCCCCACATTCAGTTAAACTACCTATAGGTACAATCACTTCTAAAATCCAGCCTGTGTGTGTATGAAGGTAATTAGCTTGTGTATTATTGATACTGCTCAGCTTGCTAAAGTAAGTAACAATCTTATACTTGGAATGTGGTCCTGACTGAAACTGCTCTGTCAAAGAGAAAAGATTTTGCAGAAATTGCTACCTTGGATGTGAATCTGTTTCAAAACAAAATGAGGAAATGAAATCTTCTCTTTCTCCCCTTTTGAAACAAGCATTTCAATTTCCCAGAAAGATGACACTCTATTTCAAAGTTTTAATTGCATATTATAACAAAAAAATAGGCTTAACAATATTAAAAAACAATATTGGAACAAACATGTCTACCACCTTGTGCTCTAAAATTTCCATTTCTGAGAAGTATTTTGAGTTTTCATTCCATTCTTGGATGAGGACAATTTTACCCTTTGAAATTCCACCTTGAAATGGAAAACCTGGCTTTCATCACATGAAAACTCTATTTCTCTGGCTTATCCCATATCTTTACTCAAGGTCCAAGATATGCAGCTATTTAAACTTGCCTCTGCAGCTGAACTGTGGTTGAAGAATATAGTTGTAAATTTCATGGGCAGCAAAACGTGTCTGCAGTATAAAAGACAGCCCTTGGTAACGTTAATCTTCCTTTAGTTTTACTGAGTAGGTGAAAACTAGCGCAAGAGTGTTTTTAGTTTGCCTCAAGCTTCTTTTATGTTCTGTATAGAAAGATTCTGGAAAAGAAAAAGACCAAAAATGTTCCATTTTGGAGCTCCACCAAGGCTCACACATTTTTATTAGGGAGGGAATTTGGCCCGTTCTTCCCAATGACTGTAACTGTTGAACTTCAGAACATGTGCACACGAGCCCGATTTAGTATTTAAATGATATGCAGTAACCATCTTGTTAAATGTAAATTAAATGCACACTTGCTCTTTAAGACAATTTAAAGTGTCACCTTTATATTTAAAAGACTGTGACATTTCTTGAACTCACAGCCACATCTTCCCACTAATAATGCCAAACTGAACTGACTGGGCTAAATTCAGCTCTGGAGCAACCAAATGCAATGTTCCTGCTGTCAAAGAAGTTATACCCACTTACACCAAAGCGGATTCCAGGCTTTCATTATCTACACTTAAACCTAGCATAATTTATTTGAAAAAGCAGCTTAGAATAGTAACATTTCAGCTGTTATTCACACTATAGGCACAATGTTCCCTAGTAACGTAAGTTGGTTTAGCTCCTTTGATTGCAATGGAAGTACCTTGATTTATGCTGGATGAGAATGTAGCCCTATCTGAAAGGCAAAGAGAAAGAAACTTAAACTAAACTTAATTGCTTTTGGAGAACCGAGGGAAATCATGGAGACTGATGACATAATTAACAGCAATTAATATGCTCCAGCCTCAGCTAACACTCAGGAGGCAAAGGCATTGGGTTCACAAAAGGGAAGGATCTCTTAGGGAGAGATGACATTGTGGTGAAAGCCCTGGGCACACACTTAGAGGCTTTGGGTTTAATTCCTGCCTTTGCCATGGGTTTCCTGGCCAAAAGAGGGCTGGGACTGAGGAGAAATTGAGGGGGAGCTACAGCTGTGGTCTTATTTTACGCATTGGCTTGGAGATGCAGCCAAGGGCAGGCAGCCGCAGTGCGGATGATGGGACCCAGGCGCCTCAGCAACCCACAGCCCAACGCGAGTGTGGGGCCAGCACCACAGAGTCATGGCTGCAGGAAAATGCGTAGCATTAAGGCACCCTATGCTTGTGCTCAACAATTGTCTCTCCAGGCTTTTGTGTCTCTTCTGTTGTCTCCTTTGATGGTTTAACTAGGAGGGCCTTGGGCCTGTTTCACTCTACAAAAGTCATGTTAATCCTTTTGTTCTCCAGCCTTGTCTCATTAGACTGTGAGAGACTCAGGGCAGGAACTGTCCCTCAGGATGTTTCTGAGCAAGGTCGAGTATGAAGCATTGATCCTTGCTAGGGATTTGGGCACTACAACCAAGGCTTCAAGTGACTTAGATGTCCAAAGAGGCAAATAAGCACATAGCTTCAATCCATTAGTTTTCCTGCTGTCTCTGAGCTGGAGAGGGGCTTATGTGTCCCCTTAGGCCATGAACTGCCTGCAGAAATCAGATTCCATGGCAAAACAGGTGAAAACAAGCCAGCAGCAACTAAAGTGTGAATAAAATATTAACATAAGCAGTCATATAGAGTTCAGTTTGTGCTATCCCCAAACTTCTCCCTCAATAGCTCTCTCTACATGGGCTCCTCTCTTCCAAAGCTCCCTTTTTCATATGGCCTGAAATGAACTGGGAGCTCTGTTTATTGGTAATCCCACCATTTCCAGAGGGATGGCTTGGCATGGATGCTTACTGCAGTGATGTCCACAGAGGTTAACGGGAAGGAATGATGAGTTCCCCCAGTGCTTTCTCCTCTGGCGACATAAAAATTAGCCTCTAGCATTAGAAGTACCACGATCCCCAAAACACACTGAGTCTTTCTTAGTTAATACATGGAATTTATCTAAAATATATTGGGAGGAACTTCTGTGCCAGCGTATGAAATTAGATGCTAAGATGTATTATGAAGTTTTGTTGCTCTGTTTCCTCTCACCTTAAGACTCAAATTAAGAAAAAAAAAGTGTTTTTCAGTGTGGAGGGCTTTAAAGAAAGCTCATTCATTTTTGTCAACATCTAGAGCTGGTAAATTGGCAAATTCATCATCCCATTATAATCCCTGCACCTGTTCCAGCTTGCGGTCTGCAATGTGTTTTAGCTTGTGCATGGTGAACGCATCTGCTTAACAAGGACAGTTAACTGACAGAATTTGTTTATAAACCCAGTGAAGAGCTAAATGAGGTAAACTGCATTATCTTACACGTTAATTGTATTTCATTGCAGACAAACATTTATTAAAGATACAGACGGCAAACCATACATTCTAATTGTATTTACATCCATTTCTGGTTTTATCCCAGTTTCCAGAATTTCTTTCCCTGTGATATTTCAGGGCTTTTAGACACAGCCTAAGATACCCCTACAGGAGACCTTGCTGGCAGTGTCAGCTATGCACGCATGCACAAATGCAGAAGTCTGACAAATTATTTACAGGGATAATTTATTAAAAGAAAGTTGCCATGTTCTCCTGTCTGGAAAATGTCTGTGAACAGATTTGAATTTCTGGGAATCTGACCATCTCTTTGAAATGACTTTATCAGTGCTTGCTGTGAGCAGTGCACCTCGGCTGTCGGGACAGCGATTCCTGTGGCCACTGCTGTGGTGCGGAAGGGCCACCCTTCCCAGACCCCATGCACTCACGACGGGCCAGGCGTCATGCAGCACCTCTCAGAGAAATGCCAGTGGGCCAAAGCATGCTGGGTCCCCACACAAACAAAGTCTGCAGTGGCTGTTTTGTTATTTCTGCCAGACACATCTCGTTTCTCAAATTTCTTATGGTTTGAATAGACGGGCTGACCCAGGATGGTTTGGGAAATGAGGCAGAGCTAGTCACTGCGCATCCAAATCAGAGCAAACACTCAGTGTGTAGTGCAGAAAGCAGTGAATAACACCTAGGAAGTCTGAGATACAACTATAAATTAAATCCAGATTTTGAGTCCTAGTCTAGCAGCTTAACCACAAGAACCTCCTCCTTCTCTTGTCTGTTTGGGCTGGAACTTGATCTCTGTAGGATATGTTATTATCTGATACTGAGCTCAATTTTACAGAAGAGGAAGTAAGGTCAGTTTTTCAGCACAGTGAAAAACTTTCTCCTATACCTTTCATTTTACATCTCTTTTTTTTTATTATTTTTTTCTAGAATCTAATGAATCTACTGTTCTAGAAAGTTTAACCACTCCAGAAGCAGGCTCAAAATTATTCAACTATTTAAAGATAACAATTAAATTTGTAGATGCCAAGTTGTACAAATAAAGCAGGATGAAGTTCCTTCAGGTAATGCTATGGAAAAGCAAAGGAACATCTAGGGGCAAGTGTAATATTCCTTACAGGTACAGTTGAAGTAAGACATCATTCAGTGTTTCCTTACACAAACTAATGTCTGTAGAACTGAAAAGTAAAGTTAGAAAAAAAAATATAAGATTTAAGTTAGTCTGGAGATAGTAAAAGTGGAACCCATAATGTTACAGTTGTGGAGACAGTTTTCCACACTTTAATTTTTGCAGTTGAAGTGTCAAATTCCACAACTGCATCCAGCATTCCTGTGTGTTTTCCCACTTTAAGACAATTAAAAGCCTCAGTAATTTCAGAACTTGAGTGGGTCTCTTTAGCATTGCCACAGAAAAGATACATCTGTTCTTGGTTTGTTGGTTTCACTTGAGAATGCGTCAAAACCCAAAAGAGAAGGAGAAATTTTTGAAAGATACAGTTCACCGTACTAGCCATTATGTGGCATACAGGCATAAAGCCATGTGAACCTACAGCCAGCAAATAAGCCTCCAACTCCTGCCTGGAAATGCAGCCAGACTCACCTGCCCTTGATGAGAGACCCAAATCATTTCTGAAGTAAGAGGACCTTCAGGCACTACATTTGGTTTTGAAGGTCAAGCTAAGAATAAAGGTGAGACCTCCACAAAAGTTGAGATTTGGTTCTGATTTTACTGCTACTCTGGGGAAATTAAAACATTTTTGGAGTAAGAAGGGCACTGAGAATGAAACAGAGACTCTGGCCAGAGAGGGTCTAAAAAATAAATCTGCCAGGCTGAGAAATTGCATAGCATGTGGCTCTCATCCACTCTGCTCTTTGCATCAAATGCAAAGAGGCTGCAGAATTAGATTCTCTAATCCAAATACTTTAGGACTTGTTCTCTAATTTCCCTTGGAAATTCATTAGTTTTCTTAAATGAGTGGTAATGCTGCTTGCATTTTTTGGTTATGGGAAGATTAAACGAAGGAAATCTTTGCCTAGAATAATCATAGTCACTTAACTTAAATTTACTCCATTCCTCTGAAATTTTGAAAAAGAACAGTTCTTTGGTCCCTAAAGTTACACTGAAGTAAAGCTCAACAGCTTGCTAAAATATTGCTATATGAGTAGAAATATTCAGCACTGAGGAACTGGAGTAGTGCAGGAATAAAAGGTTGTTTGTTAGCACTGGCTGGCACTGGGTTTTAAGCAATACCGCTAGCTTGCCAACAAGCTAGCAGTAACAAGACTGATAACAAGACTTTCTGAGTATCTTCCAAAGCTTCACAGAAAGATGTGCTTGCTTAGTATTTTACCCTTAAGATCTTAAAAGTTTTCCAGAGAGAGGTGGCTTTATGTACATGCAAGCATTCCTCACCGCATACACATGCATGCATAGCAGAATGAAAACTAATATTTGGCATAAGAAAATATTAATGTTTAATATGTGCAGATTAAACGCAAACAGTACAACAAATGTTTTAGCTTCTAAATTCTAAATTCTCCCCTGTAACACAACAATGATCAATACCTGAGTTGGACTTGCCTTGCACTTATGTTTTAGCTATTTCTCAGAGCTACCAACCAAGCGGGAACTCAGAGCACGATATCTGCTCTTTTATATCCTTCCTTCTGCCCTATTAGTAAAGATTTAATTCAGAGCTGAGAGAATTCTTGTTTCTAACTATGTGTGAGGCTTCTGCTACTTGCCAGCATAAAATTTAGTGCAAGCAATTCTCCTCACAGTGCTGCAAATGCCTTTCAGTCTTGACATATAGCATCTCTTGGTGCTCTGGTCTGGGCTCTCCAGGGCAGGCAATGTGCCCCAAAAATTGCGTCCATGGAAATTAAAACAAAATGTATGGAAGTGGGATCAGAATAAGATCTGTAACCCTACTTGAATCTGAATTTCCAGAAGTAAAAAGTAGTGCGTTCTGGCACACAAAAAAGTTGTACTACCATGGCCGAAATCTTGCTTCTTAACATGTCCTGTCAAAACATAGGGTGAAATCTTGCCCCTTCTAGTGTCAGTAATAAAGCTCTCTTTGCTTCAACCAGTGGCTTTATGCAGTATGGGAACAAATCTGTCTTATATCTCTATTGTATTTCCAGACTAATATTTAGGGCTTGCACTGCAAATCTGATTCATCATGGCTGCCAGTTTGAAGGCAGTTCCAGATGTCCGGAAACCCCAGGTTAACACAGAAGATTCTAAAAATCCAGCAAGAAAAAAAATATATATAGAAAAAGAGGAGATACCTAGTAAGCCCTGATATATAATAATGCTTTGCCTATGCTTTGCCTCTTCTTGAAGTTCTCCAAAGTTAATGTGATAAGCAGCGCTCTAAGAATCCCAAACTTAGAGCAGACTAGGTAAATAAGGAGTTGCACAAAGAAGGGTTTATACTGAAACCCAGAGCATGATGACATGGGATTAGTATACTGACCCTACTAATAACACCCAGCTGCTTCAGGTGTGGTACATGCCACCCCAGAAACACAGATAAAACCTCTCTTCTTTTGTACTAAGTGGATTAGCCTTGGAATCGCAAGGATTTTTCACTGCTCAAACAGTAGTTTCAAAAGACAGTGCTCCTAGGAGTGAATATAGGATAATATATTTTTTGTTGTTTTTTGAAGCTGTGATGCCGTATCAGAATGCTCAAAGTAGACATAGCGGTTTCTTCAAGGCACTCAAATCAATTTTTCCTCCTCTTGCGAGGTCAGTCCTGCAAGCTTCTAAACACTCTGACCCGAGCCATCAAATTACCTGAGTTCAGGCAGGCTCCTCAAGTGTTTGAAGTGACTCAAGGCAGAGACCTCAGTGCCTGTAAGAGCTGAGCTGCAGGAAATTATTTCAGTGAATTATCTGCAGCTTTCCACAACTCGTGGAAATGCTAAAAGAATTTAGATGTCTGAATTTCTTGGTCAGTGAAAGGTGTTGCTCTTGAGGTGAGGTGGGAAATGTTAATGTGCCTGCTCTAGAGCCTCTCCCTTGATCATGCCCAGAGACAGGCATGATAATTGCCTCTTAAAGCAGTGGTGGGAATATTGCAGTGAGAATATTGAGCGGCAAAGGTACGGGAAAAGTGAAGATTTTCCACCTATCCTCTGCAAAAAGAGGAGAGAAATGAATTTTAAGGAAGAAAAGGAGGACTGAGCCCAAGCATATCAATGTCCTTCAGGATGATTTATTTAAACTGGAAATAATTGCTGGATCCAGAGCAGTGCCTGGTGTTGCCACTCTCACAACCTAATGACCAGGGATTTGGCATTGGGATGCCTGTTTGGCCCAGGCAAACAGGGCTGGCTCCAAGGTCGGGAGCCAAGAAACCAAACCCCACACATGCAAATCCCGAAATGTGCATCTGATTTCCACCTCTCAGGCCCATCGCTCTCAGGAACTTGTGGGCAATGTAGTTACAAAAGTTTCCAGAAAAAGAGGAGAGAAAGGGTCTGTGAGCAGTAGAAACAGATGAAGTTTGCTTTCTACATCTGTTTTGTATCGAGGGAGCTATTACTGTGAGTAAAGTCAGCTGAGACATCCCAAGTCATTGCAGCTTGAATATTTAAGCTAGGCTATAAATATCAGATTTTTTTTTACAGTGATTATTGTTTATGCTTTCTTCCTATTTACTCTCCTTTGATTTAGTAGCACGGGGAAGTTTGTATCAGTTTAATATGTCATTTTGAAACAGTCATCAGTGACGTTATAGATAACTTTTTGCGGATTAAACATTTCAGGATTGCGCCGTCCATCTCCTCTCCGTGCTGTAACCCCAGGTGGCTCAGAAGTTCTTCGGGTCAAACTTATTATATACTATTCACTATCCCAATAAACAAGTAGCGTGTTGTCACATTTGGAATGCTGCGTATTTTTCTAGTAATTATGCCTTATTATATATTTACTATTCAGAAAATGCAGGTGTGGGCTGTTGAATTGGGGCCAATGAGAATTCGCCTAACTGGCAGCAATTCCTTGGTGAGTCATGTTTCACTGTCTGTTGGTTTTATAACTGTTTTCACTACTAATTTAGCTCTGCGATGCAATATGCAATTAGTTCTATTATAGAAGCAGCTGTATTCAGTTTTACAATGGCACTTTCCCCTTTGGCTTGTAGCAGAGCCTGTTGTGGTTCTGCTGATTTGATGACTGAAGTTGTAAAGTGGTATCTGGATGAGCCACAGCGAGCCAAGAGCCCCATACAAATATGATTCTTACTTATACGCCACTGCCCTAATGCTATTTCTTACAGCCCAATTAGAAATGTGGTCACAGAGCAAGCTGTTTCTTGCTAGAGTAAGTAGTATTGTCATGCAGCGATTTGTTGCCACGCTGGTATCACCTCTGGAGCCTCGGAGCATATTATAAATAACGTTTGCAAGTCGGATGTGAAAACAATAAGCTTATGCCTGAAAATTAGTTTCCAGGCTTCAAAAATTAGTTCCTGAGGCCCCAATGGGGCTGGCCCCCTCGCCAGGGCCAGGCTCCATGGCCGCAGCCTGCAGCGCCCCGGCCTCCTGCGCCTCCTGCCGCTGCACTGGCCAGTGCCACGGGCTCCCAGATGACACCAAGGGCTAATGGCTCCCAACTGTCCCAAGGGCTAAGGGCTCCCAACTGACCCAAGGGCTAAGGGCTCCCAGATGACACCAAGGGCTAAGGGCTCCCAACTGACCCAAGGGCTAACAGCTCCCAACTGCCTCAGAGAGCCAATGGTTCCCAACTTTCCCAGTGGCTAATGGCTCCCAACTGCCTCAGTGGGCTAACAGTTCCTCAACTATCCCAAAGGGCTAATGGTTCCCAACAGCCCTCAAAGGCCAATGTCTCCCAGCTGCCTCAGAGGGCCAGCGGCTTCCCAATCGCAGTTGTCTCCCAATGTCCCCCAGTTGCCTCAGAGAACTAATGGCTCCCAACCGGCCCCACGTATTAATGGCTCCCAACCGTCTCGTAGAGTCAGCGGTTCCTCAGCTACCCCAGAGGGTTAATGGCCAACAGCCCTCAAAGGTCAATGTCTCCCAACTGCCTCAGAGGGCCAAGGGCTTCCCAATCACACCCTGAGGCAGGTGGCAGCCGGGGGCAAAGAGGCTCCGAAGACTCTTAAACCCCCCCATAACCCCGGTGACATGGCACCCTGTGCACCTGTGAGGGCCGGCTGCCGTGGCTGCTGCCTCCACCGCAGGCACCGGGGCCACAAACACGCAGCGGAGCAGCTGGAAAGTAAATACAAATATTGCTTGCGCTAGCTAACTGCCCTCACTGTCAGCAAGTGCGCTGTAGAAATCAAATGCATATTGCGTGTTAGTTTAATCTGTATTAAAGCCGCTCTACTAAAAGGGCGCCTCTGTTTAAAAGCAGGGTTTTGAGGAATCGCTGCAAGCGCTCTCTGCGCCTTTCTACTGTGTTACAGCCCATTTTCACACCCATACATATGTTATGGTTTTGTTGCGTGTCACACAAAATGGCAATTTGGTGGTGAAAAAATGGGAAATCATGACATTTCACATGTGTTTTCAGTAAAACAACAATTTTCCTTGAAAAGGGCCTCTTTTTTCCCCCCCTTCAGAAATAGGGCTATTTACAATGAAAATGTTCCTGTTATGGTGGAGTAATGACACAAATAAAGGAACCAGCCTGAATACTGTGAAGAAAACTTAAAATACCTACGTTTCGAGAGCTTTGAATTTCATGGCTGCCTTTCACAACCTCTAAAGAGCTGGGCAGCTGGCTGATGTGTGCCAGCAGAGAAGCTGGTCCCACAGCATGTGCTTGCTGCAAGGATCATTTCTGACCACGATTCCCTGCAGATATCCTTCTGATCAGACTAATACCATGGAAAACTATTTTCCAGGAACTTTTCACTAGGAAAAACAAAGAAACTCTCTGCTCTGCAGAAAGCAGCCATTGGGGAGAGCCAGGCTGACTGAGAATTGGGAGTCTGCCCAGACCTTATCATTTTCTATCCAGAGGCTGACTTTCTGTTAGAGTAAACAGCTGGAGTTACGCACCATTTTTCATTGAAAGCATGTAAAACAATAATGAACTTTATGGTTCTATAAAGATTTGCAAAATTATTCCCAGGTCTAAAGTTTAATTGTTTAATGTCACCAAATGACTTTGCAATAACTGAGCACTGTGGCGTGGCAGAAGTTAATCACTCGACTGAAGTGAATTAAGATTTTCTAAAGCTGCATTTATCACTGTAATTTCAGGCTAATTTCATTTTCCATTCATAAAATATGATTTCAGTTGCTCTATCTCTATGAGCTGTGGAGAGGAACGTGCCTGTTTTTTAAAACATGGCTTTGCCAAGCAATGTCAAAGGTGATGTAGAAACGGATAACAGGAAAATACTAAGCTTGTTTTTGTATCCTTAGCTTGACTTGCACATGCCTTAGCACTGGAGATCATGTGTTGTTTCCTATTTTAAAACACGGTGGACCAAATTTTCAGCATTTGCTTTGATTTATCTATTTTTCCTGACCTCCCACCTGGAAGTGGATGCTGCAAGAGGCTTGCTTGAAACAATAGTTAGTTATGACAGGGTCACTTAAAGCAAGGCCTGGGAGCCTGGAGGCCCATCTTTAGGGGCTGCCTACCTTCAAAAATAGGTGAGGAACAACCCTCTAATTGACTTTTATTTTCAAGTATTCAGAAGAGGATCCTGTTTGCTTAACTTTAGCCATCTGAAAGTAACTCGAAGTTGTATATATCAAGGAAATTTGTCCAATGCATTTGTCAAAGCAATGTCAATAGTGTAAAAAATGAGCGTCTAGAGGATGGTTTCTCTCATCTGTTTCCACTGTCTACGGAGGGATCCCCAACAAAAGTTACCTTAAAACCTAGCTTCTACAGGCTGAAATCAACTACCTGAACCTTGCTGTTCCTGTCTCAGCCCGGGTCACGTATTCTCTGCTCAAGAGAGAATTCAGTTTTCCTCTGCCTGAGTCCTTTGAGGCTCCAGCTCAACTGGTGCGTGTGACACTGACCACAACTTGCAGGGCAAGTCCAATGCAAAAAGCAGTTCAGAGGAGACAAGGCTGATTCTCCATTCAGTTGGGTGATAAAAAGATTCAAACACTCGTCCATCAAAGGAAGGAGCCAAGCTCAGGCCTGCTCTGAGCCCTTCAGCGTGCATCTCCCCTGAGCCCTCAGGCTACACCTGCCAGGTGAAAGAGAGGGAGGTGAGAATACCTTACCCTTTCCTGGACATGCAGCAGGGTCATCATCTCTAAATCCCAGTTGCTGGCACAGTCATTGGGAAGGAGCACGTTTCTGCAAAAATCTTTTGTCAATGTGCAGAATCTACCTCTCAGCTTTCTAATTATGCGCTGTAGGAGCGAAGATGGAGCCCAGTTTACCATGAACCTCAGCCATGGTCCCAACAACTCTGCAGAGTTTCCCTGCTGACTGGAGACTGGGAATTAGGCCCAAAAGAGGCACAGGGTGCCAGGCACGGCCCTGTGTGGAGCTGTCGCCCGCCTGCCACGATCAGCTCCCTGTTCATTGGGCTGGCTTTCCGCAAAACTGCTAGGAGATACCCAACCCTCCTTACGCTCACCAAAGGTAGTGAAAGAGGATCTGTCCTAACAACTATCCTTGTTTTTAAATTGAAGTTTTTGATATCTTTTACTCAAATTAAGAGTCTCTCCAAGGGAGGACTGCACTGTTCCGTTTCCGATTCAAGTTCAGATCAAAATCTGGCAAGTGCTGCCCTCTCCTCACCAAGCCCTTGGGGCACTCAAGGTTTCCACAGTTAAATTCCTTCTAGTGGCATTGATGGACAACAGAAGAGACAGAACTGGCTATGCAGACCATAATGAAAATTTTCCCAAACATAATAGGTCAATAAAAACTGAGATGCAAATCAATGTAGCAAATTTGGTATTTTTGTAATATTTATTGAAAAGAGGTCATCTTCCACCTCCATTCTGCTTCTCTGTCCTCTTTATGAAGGTGTAGGAGATATTACTGACTGTTTTCCATTTGTAGTGAATGTTAGTGTAGTCAGATGCATTATGGTAATGCCCAGACAATTGTTTATATGACATGCAGGGACCCTCTACAAAGAGCTTGTAGTCAGACTATTTACACATACGTAACATGCTATTCGTGCCTCAAATTGCTTCAAAGACACAAGGTCTGCCAGAACTAATAAGAGCTAATTAGCACTTCAAGTCCTTGTGCCCAACTTTTCCATCCCAGCCTTTTATGGGCCTAGTAGAAACCTAGCCTGGTTTTAGTGTCTTTTGCACGCATTTGTTGTTTCAACTTTGGTACCCCCTGAACAATTTTGCTCACAAATATACAGCATATTCCTACACGTGGCAGTTATGTGTGCTTGTGAATTATTATTTTGTTTTTTTAACTTTGATTTTGCAAATAATGACAGAAACAAGTTTCCAGTGTAGGACTCTTAAAATGTGAGGAATGCAAGCATACTAGTTGACAAGATGGTGCCAAAATGTCCCAAGCTAAAAATATACAGATTTGGATTGACTGAAAAAAAAAAAAAACAAAAACGCAAAGCCATTTCAAGGCAATCATTTGCTTTCAAAAATATTGCCACGTGGCTAAAATTAGGAACTGGCATCTTGCAATAACTAAGCAGCTTTCCTTTTCCTAGTTTGCATCATGCATGCAAGACAAATCATCTGACAGACTCAGGATCATGTACCTGTGTAACAGACCCATGATTACATGTGACAAATTTCACCTGACAAAGACCTAGTAGGAAAAACTAACCCACTGCCTGATACACCATTTCCATTCATTAGTTGGAATGGGGAAGCTATCAGTCCCTCCCCTGAGAATGAAAGGGTTCTGCTAAGAAGAACAAAATGAATAACGAATACCATGAGAAAACACACTATGGTGCATAGCTTCTATTTTGCTTCAACTTTCATTATACCAAGAAATAGAGAGTTAGGCTCTACTTACACTTCATAGATAGAGTCAAGAACACAAAGCAGAAAATGCAAAATTTAATAACCATATCTCATTTAGGTAGAAACTTTGTAAGAAAGAGTTTGAAAAAATAATTCAATCAGTTTCACATGTTTGCAAGAAATTGATGATAACATTGAAGATATAAAGAAATGCTAGCTCAGTGAAGGAGCCAAGTGTTTTTTCAGAAGAGTGACTTATTTTACACATACTTCATTCAAAGTTTGGATGAAAACTGTAGAAAACAAAACCTCAAGAAGTTATTTTGCCATTACCAACCCACTGTACAAAGAGTTAGCAATTTCATCTGCCACATATTAATATTGCACAGCTTTGAGCAAGACAATCTGCCTCTGCATTTTTCTCCTATAGTGGAAGGCACAAAGTAGCATTGCCAGCATGTAGTGTGTGAGCGGAGAATCACATGACACCTTTTGTCACTAGGTCTGCGGTGTTTGATTATACAGGCATCCATGTACTTTCTGTGGGTTGTCGTAGCAACAAGGAAAGAGCCAAATGTAACTCAAAAGAAAGCTGCCTCCCTCCCTCAGTTTCTGTGTGTGATTGAGCTCTGGGGAAACTTGAACGGAAGTAAGACATAAGATGTGTCAGATAAGAACTAGTAAGTGATCTTATATGTAGAAATATACAAGCAATCTGTGCCTGGACAACTCTTAATTACTGAGACCTTCCAGACTCCCTTTCCTATTCTTCAACAGGTTTAAACTTGGCAGACCTCCACGACCTGATGCATAGTAAGAAATAGAAACACCAAATATCATAAGACTCAGTCCTCTGAGATTCTAACTGGAAATCAGTATGAATTAGTTGCTTAGTAAGTGTGACAATAGAAAAATAGAAAAATTTAAAAAAAGATTATTCTAAAGTATAATCAAATGAGGATTTACTGTCAATACACTTTGTTCACTAGGCTACACACATCCAAAAAAGTCCATTAGAAATTAAGATTATAGGTATTTTTTTTCTGTCCTTGAAATGCTTTGATATTTTCCTTTTGCTGTCCTGCAGCAGAATTATTTGAGACTGTTCAGTATCCTACCAAAGTCAATGGAAACTTCCAACCTCAGCTTTTCTTCGTGCCAAGTAGCATAACACGCTCATTTCCCCAGTCAGGTCTCATGGCCCATAGAATGACAATTTTCTTTCTTGTCCCAAAGAATGGCAGTTTTCTTACTTGATCTGTATTAACTTGACAGATTGCTTGTCCCAACCAACTCCTTTCACCCTGTAGGTTTTCCACTGTGCTATATTGGATAGGTTTCTTTGCAAATGAAAAAGTATGTCTTTCCACAAAAGCAAGTCCCTCTCATGTTTTAAGATCCTTCTGCCAAAAAAATTCTATTCACATATCTCAACATCATGTTTCTTTCTATTTTTGATTTTGGAAACTATTGGATCCTTTGTCTTAAGTTCCACCCCGATCTCCCACAAAGAAATCATATAAAGACAAAAAAATTACCGACACAAATAGCTTAATTTTGGCAAAACAATAAGCAAGTAAAAACATTATAAAAGTTGAATAACCTGTCAGTTCATCAGTTGGACATCCAAACTAGACCTTGCACTCATCTAAGGTTAAAAACAATCCCAGAAAATTTCAGGTAAGAACTATTTTGTGCTGCTAAAGTTATTAAAAAGATGGCCCAATGGTAAAGAAAGGAAAAGTCAGGTTTGGGGGATTACAGAAGAAGGAAATAGGTGCTGGAACAAACCCTCTGATCATGTAGTTGCATCATTTTTAAGGTGTTCAAATGCAAAGGGTTAGTACAACTGTTCCTTACCAGGGTTTGGAATAGATGACCTGAAAGGTCTTTGCCAAAGCTATTATCAATGGTACTGTGATACCTTTATAAGACAGCTTTTGTACTCCAGTAACTCAAAAATGGATGTTCTTTTTAGAATGACATTTCACAGCCTATAAATCCTAAAATGGACTAATGGCTTTGACTTTTGGGGTAGAAGATTGGTCTTAAAAGTAACGGGCTAGCTTGTGCTCTAAACTTTTGAACCTTTATTTGTTGGTTGAGAAATGGCTTGCACACTTCCCCTATCAATAATGGTGGTTCAGAAGATGTCATTAAAGTCGAGAAGGTCAACAATCTGTGCACCACAATTTAAGTAAATGGGCTTTAAAAGAATGCCTCTGAACCAGCCCACGCCATGGCATTCTGACATTAGGTAGATAGATACATTTCTTGGGAGACTCTAAAAATATTTGGCTGTGTATTTTCTCAGAGACAAATCTGAACTTAAAGGTACATCTTCTTATGATTATGTTATTTTTATATGTATTTTTTAATGAAGTCTAAGATAGAGACAGTTTGTTGGCTGGAAATAGGCTGCTCCTCTTGGAACAGAAGACAGTAAAGAAGGTTGAGAAATGATGAAAGGAAAAGAGGGTGCAACGCCTTACACTACTCCAATCTCTAGTGCTTTAGGCACTAATTCTGGCCTTGACTACAGTCAGGAGCAACCTCGGGGCTGCCCTAATGTGCAGCAGTGCAGAGGGCTACTGAGAGTCTCTTTTACTCAGCAGCTCCCATGACACTTTCTCAGCGCTAATTCTTAACAACTTCCCAGAGAATATGGCTCAACCAGCATGCAGATTGTATCAGATTCATGATTTTTTCTCTGACCTTTGCCAGGGCTCGGATAAAGACAAGTTTGCGTAACGGTTGTAAAAACTAAGACAAGTGAAAGGAACAAACAGGTGTGGATTTAGTGAGGGGGCTCGAGGGGCGCTCAGCTCCATCCTCCTCTAGCGCTATGTCGCAGCGTGCCACTTCAACAGCAGCAGAACAGAGCCCCATCCAGCCCATGGTGGCATCTGGCCCAGAACAAATAACAGCTGGAGAAAATGTGTGCGTATTTTTTTTGGTTGCTTTAACCTGAATATTTGCCTTATAAAACTTCGGACAGAATCTAAAGCTACTTTCACTGTCAAGGTAAACATACCATACGTACACATGTCCCTACTCCTGCATTCCTTGTACATTCCTGGCACCCACAAAGTCAAGGAGAATATGAGATGCAGAATGAGTACAGGACCAGGCACATCATTTGAATATTTTAAGGAATGCTCATAGGTTTTTACAGTTGATGTCATATTTTCTACACCATCAATATGTATTAACAACAGTCCAGAGCAGCAGGAACTCATTTCCTATTCATGTATGCTAATTGCATGGTGCTGGATAACAGGGATTTCTTCCCAAACTTAAAGTTTTTTTTTTTTTTTTTTTGAGCAAGAAAAAGGTAACAAGAGTGTGTCTATGAAGTACATAAATGAAGAGGATTTGACAGAAACACTGAAATATTTTGTACTTCTAAATTTGTCTTCCATGCCTAAAAGAAGCAAGCCCTGCAGTTCTTCCTTGTACAGATCACAGTGGATGAAATTCATCCTTGCTTAATCTGAACTCAATCTGACTTTGAGGTAAGCCTGTAATCCTCTGATTTATTTTTCTTTATTGTTTCAATATGTTAATTCATTCTTTGGAGCCTCTGTGGAGCCAGTTCATTAATAGTTTCCCAGGTGTGGTATCTGAGATCTTAGAATTACAGACAAGGCAGCATAACAAAAACTTGCTGTATGAGACAGGAGTATACACAAATAGGTCTCATCTTGGTAATAGCAATGATGGACTTAGTGCATTGTATTAAAACATATTTATCTTATGAAGACCAGTCAAAAGGTGGCCTTATTTTTGGTGCAAAATGGTAAAGTCTTAGATGCTGGTCTTTCTTTTCTGAAAAAAGTCTTGGTTTCCCACAGACATGCTAGGTAGGTTGAATCCTGCTAGCTGTCGTGCTTTTTGTTTAATGCTGGTATTAGTTGTTGTTCAGGAAATAGGTGGGAGAAGGACTGTGGTTGTTAATACAGCACAGCAACAATGTTTTAAGAGGTATATATATATTTTTATAATGGTTTTTGATTTCCTACTTTATAATTCTCCAGCCACCTGACCTGCAGATTTAAAAATTGGAAGTCAGGAGTTGTACTGACAGATCGTCATACAACTATGTTATTTACATTTTCAGATAATGCACACAACAAACCTGTTTTTCTCTCTGATTTACAGATGCCAGCTAGGAACATCTATCATCATTTTATAGGTCATCACATCATCGTATGGATATAGACTCTGTTTTTACAAGCTCCTTGATTAGATTACTAGTATTAGATTATGGGGGCTTTGCTGATGCTAAAAGCCTATTTACTTATAATTATGGAAATAGTGCCAGATAGCTACTACCTCTTTTCTCTCTTTCTCTGCATGCTTCGAATTCAGGATAAATCCTACTTATCTGTTTGTCTTAAGAATCTTTGTCATACATCTATCATCTTGGTGTCTAACCACTAATATTTGCCAATATTTGTAAATTTGGTAGTGACTATATTTCAACTGCATCCCACCCGTGAAAGAGGGCTTTTTGGAAAGACAATTGCATTTAGCTTCAAAATTGCCAGTACGCTTAAGGGCAAGCAGGGAGATTTGCTCTGCAAACCCAGTGCAACCAGAGAGTCTGCGAAGAAATCATGCTCCGTCCTCACAGCTCCAGTGCTGGCCTGGGACAAAGGCCATCCTTTCCCTTCTCACATCATCTTTGTGCCACACCATTACTGCACCGGTACCCTGGAAGCTCTGCTCTCCTTTGGTTGTTTTCCTCATCGCTACAGATCTCCTCATGTTATCTCTGAAATGTCTGTGCCCAGGTACACCACGATTTGCCTCCCTTCCTGCCCCCTCCCTTTCCCTACTGCTTGTACCAGTCCAGGGGACGCATTTCAGCAGACTGCAGGAAGCAAAGTGACTACTGAGATGCCTGGATTTTCCCTTCTCCTTTCTTTTATGACTTTTTCCACCTTTTTATCTTTCCAGGCATTTTCCTCTCTTGTACTAGGGATGCTCTCAGGCACGAGGGTGGGATAATGATGCTCCTCTTCATGTCTGTCCAGGTAATGTCTGAGGACATATTGTGATTTTTGAGTCCAAAACACCATTCTTCTAATTTTCAAGAAAACAAAACAAAACAAAACAAAAAAACCTTACTTGCATTCGAGCAGACATACCTCAGCATAGCTAGGAATAGCAAGAGAAGCAGTTTTTGCTTCCCCGTGGCTCCAACCGGGTCCCATATGGTGAAGAACAGTCAGAGAGTGGCTGGGGTGCCCTTACCCTCAGCCATGTCCTGCCCAGAATGGCCAGGTGGGCACCTGCAAGGCTCTTTCTGTGGGAAATCCTTGGGAAACTCTGCTGTTCTAGAAATATCCACAGCAGGAAATTGTTGTGCATTTTCTGCTCACGCAGAGTATGACATAATGTTGGCACAGAAATCAAAGCAGGATAGAAGGTCTGTCACAATAAGTGATTTTTAAACTAGAGAAATTAGGGGACAAACGTTTTTAATATACATTTTGCCGTATAGGCAGAGACAAAGAAAAGAAGCGATGAGAAGACAGTGTTTAGAAAGAAGAAAATGTGTTTATCTCCCAAATAAGAAATATCTGTTAGTATAACAACATGGAGAACAATATTACTTTTCTCTGCTAAGTCATAAGAACAACAATTGCAAGCACAATTGGACTCTCAAGCAAGGATAAGATTGGAATGCCAAATCTACCACAGTAACTCAATAGCATCAGTGTCTGGTAATGCCTACCTCTTTTTGTTTGCAAATGTGTATTTGTGTCTATCTGCATGTAAAGCATTTATATCTAATTTTGTCAATTTATGGTGCAGATATCACATTACCTTAGACTTATAGCAACTTCGCTTATAATTTTTGAAAGATTATTACGTGTGATTTTCAAAAGTATCAAGCTTTTACAGTAAAACTTTATTTGACTTCACTGAGAGCAATACTAGCTTTGAATCAAGTACATCAAGCATATCTAGAAATAGAAGACTGTTTTTGAAGATTCAAAATGCATTTCATATTGATATTGTAGTGCTTCTCATTCTAAGTTCTTCACAAACATTTGGTAGAAAAGCTTCATATCATGCCTAAGTTGTACCCTTAGGCTGATCTGCTAAACGCCTTGTCTGCAATCCATTTTTTATTTGGCACTTCTTCTCCTCAGTCACTGTTGTTCTTTCAATGTTTCATCCAGAACATGCATCTCTTTCCCCTCCCCAAATTCAGAATTTGCAGTCCTCTTTCAGTATCCAGAACACTTCTCTGGAAATGTTCTAATGCTCATATCAATGATTGCAATATTCTCTAAATGTAGTATTATTTGCTGAGCATTTGGGTATCTTGAGTGTAAATCTTCTAACTTAAAATTAGTAGAAGTATATATGAACTTCTGGAAAAGGATATGAACATCCTACATGGCACATCCCGCACAACAGATGTCACTCTTTGGGTCAAGAGATTACACTGGAGTCAACCATGACCAACCCTATGCTCCTCCAGCTAGGGGAGAATCTTTTCTATCATCTGTGGCAGGAAGTTTCTCTGCTTCCAGCTTCTCATGGACTATAGAGTTTCGTTAACGTTGGTGACTTTCTAGTGTTTGTTCCTTCTTGAAGGTTCTTCCTGCTACAAGGCTACAAAGGAAGTCTTCTGTCCGAAAGGAAGTCTTCCTCTCCTCCTATTTCTCATGAACTCAGAGGCTTTGACAGGACTTCCTAGGCACAGCTACCAGAGGACAAAAAAAGTCTTTGTATGATTTAAAGCCAGTGGCTGAAAACTATGCGAACAACAACTGAAGAATATGTTGAAACTTCAGAAAAGTACAACTTTATTTTGCTTACAGATCACACATTTTAGAGTTGTTTTCCAGGGAAGCTGTACATTTACCATAAAATGAAAGAAAAAAAAAACTCTAGAGCAATTTTTATTTGCCTTCAATATCTGTCAAATAAACTGTGTTAATCTTTCCTCTCCAAATAACCAAGTTTGCAACCAAAGTTTGGCATGTTCAGTTTAATTTAGTCAAAGTGTATGAGAAAACTTGCACGTAATTTAGTAGTCTAAAGTGCTTGTTAAAAAGGGAAGAGCAGGTTTAATTGAGCATACAACCATGTCAACCTGTCACTCTGGGAGCAAGTTGCATCTGCAGATTGGGGCTGGTAAATGTTACTGTAGCTATGCACCTAAATCTTGCTTTTTGGGAGGAAAGGGACTGATCTGGCATTTTTCTGACACCTGAAGTCCCACAGACAATGGGGAACATTTGGGGTGTGCAAAGAATTTAAGTGTGAAGGGTACACAGGGAGATAGCAAAGCTTTATCCCTGTCTTGAGGCTGGGACTTATCAGCTTAGTATAGAGAAGTGAAGAGAAACATCCCAACTCAATACTTCATCTTTGGCCTGGCTTTCCATACATTCTTAGTGGGGTCAGAGTTAACCTAAAGGCAATATTTTCCATGAGACTGGAGAAATCCCACCAAGCAGGAGTGGCTTGGGATCTGTTTTTAAGAACTCACATGAAGCATAGACTTTTGGTGAAGAAACACAGGATACAGGATTTGGTGACGATACAGCTAAATATCTAAAACAGTGCAATATACTTGTCAACATAATTGCAGCTGTTTGTCTGATGATCCTATTAAGTGTTACAATTTATTTACCTCCCTCCTTTTTTTGGTTTTATGTAATTTTGGATTGTATTTTTAAGTAGTTATATGTGAATTATAAAGAAAACAGGTAAGGAAAATTATAGTACAAATACAATTTGAACTTACTTCTTAGATTTAAGAAGATATGATAGCCTGATCCCTCCTTCCTCCTGCTCTATAAACAAATCTTGGTTCTATTAATGGAGGGGGAAAAAAATAAAGAGAGAGAGATGCATAGTCTTAAGAAAGCTATTGTATTTTTCAGAAAGTCATATAATAATGACTGTTGTCCATAGCACAAAAATAGCTGTTGGGTCTAAAATAATTGCCCTCCATCCATCTACCTGTAGTGAAAGACAAGCTTAAATAAAATAGAAATAGGGGCATGAAGCATCGCCAATGGTGGGGTTTCTCGTATTGCTCAGGGAGCCAGCAGCAGACTGGGAAGGGAAGCAGCGTGTTTTGACAGCAGTACCTCATCCACTGCCCTCTACCCCGCAACACCTGATTCCTTGTCTTTGCATTTTCAGTATCCCCATGAACACGGCGGTGCATTTGCAGCTGGCGCCACAATAACCTTCTCACCTTTCGTGCAGGAGGTTGCCTGCCCTCCGGTTCCTCACAGTTATGGAAGATATTCCACAGTTTTGTGTTTTCTTGGAGGGACGCGAGGCCGCCATGGCACGGCCCCTCGGTCCTGCGTGCAGAGGGGTCTCACGCACAGAACCACGCAGCCAGCCTTGCCCCGCAGCAAGGGCCCGCGCGCCCCGCGGCTGCTGGCCGAGCTCCCCGCGCCTCGCCTGCTCCCCGCGGGCAGCCCCGCAGGTCGCGAGCTGGTGCCTGGGGAGCAGCCAGCACAGCCCCGCGAGCAGGAGCGGCCCCAGCACCAGGAGAGCCCGTGCAGGACACCCGTGTTGTCCCCGCAAAGGCCTTCCCAGCCTGGTGGCAAGAAGCCCCTTTAAGCTGTGGTGGCCATCCAAGGTGCTCAGCACCTCACACGGCTAAACCTCAAACCGTGAGGAGATTTTATGTCAGGATAAGCGCTTCGGTGGTGTCTTATGAATACACAGGGTATTGCTTATCATCAGCAAAAAAAAACAGCTAACTTGGAAAGTCCCTCTAGAGCAAGGCTACTTTTTTTTTGGTCCTATTAAGGTATTTGCATATTTTTAAATACAATCACAAAATAGCACAGTAGTTCTACTGTCAAATACATTCCTTGAAAGAACAAGTATTTCTGTCCCCCCGCACCACCACCCTCCCGCATTACCATACCATTTATCTTTTACTTAAACCCTTCCTCTCCAGAAATAATACAAATCAAGCCTCTGGGGCCTGTTTATATAATGGGGATTTATGTCATTTCAAGACAAATGGCATTTGCTAAGTTTCAGGGAAGCACCTGTATTAATTGTATTTCCTGCTCATGTGTTGCTTTTGTTTGCAATAAAAGAATTCATCTCAGGTGAGTTAACCTTGCTTTTAGAGAGGGCACCTGCAGTTATCTTAGTGCTTATTGTAAATCAAAACATGTTGAGCCTTTAAAGCAGTGAAATAAAGAGGTGCTGACAAGAGGGTATGCCAATAGGATTAGGAGCTTTTCTCACCGCTTGTATTATCAGGATGGAGAATTGAGTCATGTTAAATTACAGGGGGAAGAGATATTCCCAGAAATTCCACAGATTGGAGATTGACTTGCTCCTTCAGTAAGCCTATGGATAGGAGGGACATTCTGTGTTCTGGGAGATTAAAAAAAAAAAGAAAAGAAAAAGAAGAGAAAAAGACACCTCCCTTTTAGCCTTAGGCGTCTATAATTGACCAGGATTTTTCTGCTTGTGATTTGATCCATCCAAACCCTGTTAGAGGCACTTGCCCCCAGCTGAGACCAAGGCTGAGGTGAATAAGAATTAGGTGACTCACTCATATATACTATACATGCATTCACATCTATTAGGATAAATGACATGTCATTCAATTTAAGCACAGGCAACTGGAGATTGTCATATTTTGAAAATGACAACTGTTATTTATTTATTGAGAATATTTATACAGGTTCTTCCTAGGAACAGAGAATGCATTTTTCAGCAGCTCCCGAGGCACCAGTGAATCAGGCGATTACACAAAGACCGGAGGCAATTCCCCAAGCAGAGAAACAAAGCAGAGGTGCTCGTGGCCACGAGGCCTGGTGCAGCAGAGCCGAACGGTGCAAAACAGCACCAAAGTCATTAACCTAACAGTTTTCTATGGTCATTTTAAAACCTACTGATAGTGATGATCTGACCACTGCTATATTAATAAAGTGCCACAGAAGGTGATATTTGAGGTGCCAATAGGCAGCTGTGATAGAATCCAGTTTTTAGCAATGGAAAAATTGGAATTGGTGCCATCCTGATTTCCTGGCTTTCGGGACAGGGAGGCGGGTGGGAAGGAAAGGCTGGGAGGGGTCTCCTTCCCTGGCTGCACCCTGGTGCATCCTTCTCCTTGCAGCAAGCCTGGCGGGATGGATTGCAGGTAGAAGCTGCAGTGGAGGAGGGCTCTAATTAAGCCCTGTCTTAAATTAGGGCTATCCATGTCTGCCTCCATGGCCACTCTCGCAAAGCATCACTTGAGAAAAAATGTCATTAGAGCTGTTCGTTCGGATAAGCATTGATCATAATCATTTCCACACTGCCCTGCCCTTTTTAGGCTTACTTCAGATAGATAAATAAATTAAAAAGAAATGTCCACATGGACATAAAGAGACAACATCTGTAACATGGCCGTGAGTACTCCACACTATGGTATTCTCACACCAGTATGAAGCAAGGCTGAATTTTATACCCATTTGCAGTCTTCAGGTTGAGCCAAGTTCTAACTGCTCCCTTAAGCTCAGCAGGATTTCCCCCAGAAGACACAAGGAGCTCAGTTTAATGCTCGATGCTTAAATTCATTTGGTACCATATTTAACTTTCTTTACAGAATCTAATCTGCAAAAAGATAGACTGTATTTCAGAATCTCAGAATTCCTGTCTTTTTCCTTCGATGTTATTTGGAAATGTTATTTTTTTTCCGTAACTCAGGACTCTGACCTGTGCACATTAAATGGAAAATTAGAGGTCTCCTTACCATTTCTAAGTACAGTTAATAGGTACTTGTGTATCTTATGGTTCAATTATACAGTGATATAATTTGTTCCATGTTAAAAGACCACATTCACCACAGTCATCATCTTGTTTGGTCTTCTTACTTAACACTATATATTTTCAAAACACTTGAGAGAAAGGTACCGTGGTAGTGTGAATTGCTGAGTACCCTCGAATGGGAGCCAAGGCCAATCAGCTGTTTGGAGAAGAAACTGAGCATTTACTTTTCAGCAGAAGACGTGTTCTCTCCACTAAAAAGGTTGCCATGAAGGCGCCGAAGGCAAAAGTTTCAGCCGTGTGTTGACCAAAGTTTGCTACCCAAACAAATATTCTGTGCCTCTGCATCTGTTATGAAATCAAAGATGCAGCCCCTCCGCTGGAATAAATGTGATCAAAAGTGCCTCTACAAGACAGCCTGGCTCTAAAATACTGCCCGTCTGTTTTAATGCTTTACATTACTAATTTTCCCGAGGATATTCTTTGCAGAGTCTGGCACCAAAACAGATAAGAAAAACAAATAAGACAAGGGAGTGATTGAACTTCAGCAAACCTGTTTTGTTTCCCCACATGTTTTTCCAGTCAAATACTTGAGACGATGAGACGGACGGAAAGAAGGTTTTTTAAAAAAATGTTGATGATTGAATTTTATTTTTAAACAGGAAAAACCCTGAGGTAACTACAAGTAACCTCGGCTGCATTCACTGGGTGCAGGTGGAGGCTTGCAGAGAGGCACCGTGGTGCTGTGTGCGGGAGTGGGGCCGGGAGCAGCGCTGAGGGGCAGCGCAGCCTCTCGCGCGTCGAGTCACGCGGAACGCTCCGAGCGGCTCAGCGCAAAATAACGAGAGCACTTCAGCCCTCCCACCCGAGCGCAAATAACCGGCTTGTCAGTCCGGACGCAGGAATTACAAATTTTTTTTGAAGTTTCTTTTTCTTATTTCTTCCAAGTCAACTCAAAAAAAAAATTGTTCTTCAGCAAAAGGATAAACTTTGGATCCAAATAATTTAATTCTTCCTGAAGTGTTTCAGTAGTAGGTATTATTGTTCACATGATAAGAAATAATGAATTACATCAATTGAAAATTCAAAATGACAGAAATTTCAGAAAGCCAAAGCATTTCCTAAGGGGAATGTCCCACTAAGTTTGTTTTTTCTGAATTGTTCTGCCCCTTCTTTTGGGGTATGTGCTAATAGTTTTTTGTTTTTTATTGAAATCACCATTCAAATTTATCTGGAATTTTTAAAGATTTTCACTTGGCTGGCACAATTTTTTGGGAAATACACAAAAGCTTTGGGAAAACGATCCCCATCCTGCGTTGTTCCAAAGCCAGAGTGCCAACGAGAAGACCTGCAGTGGTGGCTCTGGTGCTCTCCATGCTTCCATGAGGACCTCCAAGCGGCGAGAGGAGAGCCGTCATGAGGACGATTTTCTTCTCCCTTCCATCCCAAGGGGGTTCTGCAGCACACAAGCTGTTTACTTGGTTTTGGCGGGAGGACCTGCGGAGGGCATTTAAATTTTGGTCATGGTTCAGACCCTCAGTTTGTCTAACTCCCATCCTGCTCCCTTGAAATGAGCCGGGAGGCACCAGCCTGTGCCCCCCGAGCTCATGTCCTGGCCGTCCCCCTTGGGCCACTGCAGAAACCAGGGATGCCCTGTGTGTGTGTGTGTGTGTGTGTTCTGCATGTGTGTGTGTTCTGCATGTGTGTGTGTGTTCTGCAGGGAAGCTCATGCAGATCCAGTTTTTCACACTATTTCCAAGGTTCTGGTAAAGAAATTGCAATTTTTTAAAAAGTGTTGACAATAAGTTGCTTGCTTGAAATCAAAATGTAATAAAACATCAAATGTTGCTGCAGACGTTTCCAAATTGCTTAGTTAATTCTAGAACAGGCATAAGTTATGCAGACAGTTAAAAAGATATTTCGATTACCTGCAATATTTGCTGAGGATCAATATCCTTAAATGATAAACAATCAGCTTGCTCAGAGACATCAGCTGCAACAGCAAAAGTGTTTGTAAAAGCCATTTGCGTTTGTGAACCAAGTTGCAGTTTCTTGCCTCATCCTTTCTGTATTTTGTACATTATTTCTTAAATCTGATTATTGCCTTTTTTGGGTGATATATTTTCTGATGACTGAGAAATGGTTACCACTTCACTAGCTGATTGAAAAGTGCATGCAGTATTTATAAGGTCCAAAACGACATAGAGTTTTTGCCTCAGACTCTGTGCTTTAAAAAAAAAAGTTAAATATGTGGGAATTTTTGCAAAGTTGCGTGTTTAAATCTTTTATATTTTTTTTAGAAAATAATTAAAGAAATGACCATTAATGAGAAGCAAAAGCCTCATGAGGATGTTTAATCTTACCATCCTTTCCAAAACATTTTTAGCTACCAGGGGTTTTGGAGAATACAGATTTGTTAGTATCCTGGAAATTCTCTTTGTATTGTACTGTATTGTATTATGTTGCATTGTGTTATGTTGTATTGTGTTATGTTGTATTGTATTGTGCTGTACAAGCAGTATTTGAACTGAAATATACCGATTATTAATTTCTTATTAATTCACAATATCTTCTGTATAGAGTATAAACCACATTCCATCCTCAAATAAACTCACAGAATCCCTAAAAATTATTCATCCTCTTATCATTGGCACAGTTGTCTGGTACTAAAATCTGTCCTTCCTACTTGTCCCTTCCTGATGTAATTACCGGAATATTACCCAACGGGGATAAAATAGTATGTGAATTATATTTATTAATCAGAGGTAATAGACAAACTTGTTCTATTATCATACACATGCTTATATCTAAAACAAAAGATGAAACAATTGGGCAAAAGTGATAGAAAAACATATGTATTAAAGCATTCCTCTACAGAAAATGACCTGTGTGAGATTTGGCTTCTTCTAGAAAATCCTGCTATAGTCTCTGTAGATGCTGTAATAAAATATATGTCACATTAAAGAGTTTATCATCAGAAGTGTCGTAGCTGTGAGTCCTTCAGAAAGCAGCTGATCTTAAAATCTCCTGTTTGGCACAAAGCAACCACCTGTCAATATTTCAATTACTCTTCTCCCTGCCTGATCACACTTCAATTGTTTTCCAATAATTATTATAATCGCCCAGCACAAGGCAACTGGTTGCTTTAGGGTTTTAGGTGAGACGCAAAGACACAAAGAAAAGAAAATGCCTGGGCAGTTGTATATGTATTTCCTCAGGGCAGTTCCTTATTTGAACAGCTGCTGGTGAGGCACAAATCAGCTTCAGATCTGAGCCAAGTCTGGGTAGGATGCATCCTGATTTCAGGTTTTTTTTTTTTTTTTTTTGGGGGGGGGGGGGATGGGGGGGGAGGGGCTGGTGGGGGTGGTCTTAATTTGAGTCCTGCACATGACCAGGCGCTTTCCCTACTGGAAATAATTTCTCTAAATTAAAGGTTGCTGCAGTCTTTCAAGCCTGTCAAAGATCTCTTGTTGGACAGGCTCCTTAAAAAAAAAAATAAAAAATGACTCAGTGCCTTGAATCTTAGCCTTGAGAGCCAGATTTCACTTGATGAAAGGATTGGAAAATCATTTGCCAATCAGGATGTTTTTCTCTGTGAAGAGTCCATGGGAAGAAAAGATTTTGGTTTTGTTTCTGTTTGAGAGAAATAAATGAGTTGGATAATAAATGAGCATTGTTATTTCATGTGGCATTATTCTCAGGAAAAAAAAAAAAGAAAATGCTGACCTGCCCTATTAAAAACTGCAAAATGTTTGAAAATATTCCCAAAAAGTCAACAATAAAACTGAATATTTTTAACCTCATCTATTACTATTTTGCACTGATTTTATGCACATGTAAAGTAATTTAAATGAGTAGAACTTCACTGAACTTGTTTCTTCAAATGACTGTGATTTTTAAAGTGATGTTATAAATAACACTAGAGGCAAAATCCTGAAAATCTGATTTATTCTGTTAGGATTTCAGTGAAGGCAGGAATTCACATTTCATTATAAAAATGCTGTGGGGGTGTTGGATACTCTTACGCTAGTCTACCATGGTAATAATATTAACGGTCATATTTATGACAGAGATGCAAAATAACACATATGGGAATGGAGGAAGGCAGAAATAGTGGTTCTTACATTCAGTGTTTGAAATATAAATGAATATAGCAACTCCAGAAAAGGACATGAAAAAGTCCTCTTTGAAAACATGGCGTAACCATAACCTCAGAATTCCTGACTGTCACAGGGTAGAGTAAGACCAATTTTAGCAAACTGAGTTTAGCGATCTCACCTTTCCTCTTTTACATGACTGGTGCCACCATATGTTTATATGTTTCTGTGAGTATGGGGTCTGTGCAGGGAGTATCCCAGGTGTGCAGAGCACTGTATGTGCCTGGAATGAATGGGGACCCTGCTGAACATAAGCAGTATTTTTTGGAAACCCATGGAAAGAAAGGCTGGGGCAGGTTACCACCACCTGCATTTTTAAAGATTACCACCACTTAAAGTAGGACTATGTGTACAAGCCATCAATGTACGACTCCCTCCTAGCTTTCACTGAATGTTCTGCTGTTTCTTTTGTGGAATTAGTCAACAAATATTGTCAGTAGTGACAGAATGTTTTTAAAAGACACTAGGCACAAATACCTACTTGGAGACATACGTAATTGTTGAGTTCCTTGGCCGCAAACCTTGGGAGCTCCTTGGCCATGGACCTTTGCAGAACTGACTATCAGAAAAACAGATTCATTTCAAGATCTCTCAGTAATTTACAGGTGGAGCATGAGAGTCTACATAGTTTTTTAAGTTCCTATTTTTAATGCACATCTTTGGAAAATACAATTATATTCTTCGGAAAATACAATTATATCAATATTGTATTTATATCAGTTGACATGCAAAAGGTAGGTTTCCTTACATAAACTGTAATTTTGTGAAGTGGTGCATTTATCAGGAGTAGTTTAAGGTAATACCATTAATTTGTGAAGTTAAAGCATATAATATTGTAAACACGTTCCAATCCTGCTTGATTTGCAGTGTACAAATAGGCCATCAAGATTTACAATAATCCGTTTGTCTTTTATGATAATAGCTTATAATTCATCTCAATTGCGGCTGTTTTTTTTCATCTGCCATTTTACACTTACTCACCTGACCTCTGCTCGCCTACTTGTTGTCTACTTTGAGCCATTTTAAAGTTTTTCTTTGCTTTTCCTCTGCTAGTTTGAACTACTGCTAAGTGACATTACTGTGTTGAGCCATCTTTAGAATTGTTCTTTCTTTGATTGTTTCAAATTGGCCCGTACTTTCTGCACTAGTTTTAGTTTAGAATTAGGCACCTACTTAAGTGCTTTGCTGAACTTAGGTGTCCTCTGTGTAATTCTGTTTAATCTTTTCCCTGACTCACAGTTTCCCCTCACGGTCTTGAGATGATTAGTCCTATTCGCTTCAGATATAGACTCTTTCAGCAATGACAACTTTGCCATTACTTTTCTTGTTGAACTGATAGGAAAAGGTCATTAACTTGTTGTCCATGGTCTGCCCCTGGCTGCCAATGAACTGTTCTCCACAAATCAGGGGTCAAGAGTTGCCTGAATGTGCAGCTTGTAAACCCCCTGCTCCAGGAGTTGCAATCTCCTCGCTCCTACCACACCATCAGTTATAAATGTGTCCCCATCAGAAGCACAATGACATGGAGCCCCTGCTGTAAGTTCCATCGAGATGAGATTTCAAGAAGTGAAGCTAATAGCCATTGTGAAAGCTATCAGAATTAGATTTAAGAAAACAATATTGCTCTGTCTGCTTAGGCCTTTTATCCAAGGAGCCCAGAGCACATTGCAAACACCAAGTCAGTCACTTTTCACTAATGCTACTTCACTGCCCCAGGTCTCCATCTCTAATACTACCCACCTCTCCCACATTTTCAATCGTATTTTCACCTTCATCACTTCTCCATCCTTCCTCTCTGCCACATACATGCTGCAACTGTCCATTTACTTCCATAACCCTCTGACCTGTTTCCAAATGAAGGAGGAGCATTGCCTCCTTCACAGCTATCTCTGCTGGGAAGGGAGCCCTTTTGCCCACCCGTGGTCCCCAGGTGCTCTGCAGTGGAGCCCCTGGTACCCCCAGCGGTCCCGGTGGGCCAGCCCTGCCAGTGGTGAGTGAGGGTCAAGGCGGCTGTGCTCTGCCTACACTTGCTGGTAAACCACTTAACTTCACTAGCTCTTAAACACGAGCAAATCTCCTTGTATAGCCAAGGCTAAGGAGAGCAGAGACGCTGCGCGAGATGCTCGGTAAGTGGTTCCTATAGCAACAGTATCCAGGTGAGAACTCCTGCACTGGCTCCCCCTCCCCCTTTCCTCGCTCGCATTTCCTTTCCTTTTCAGATTTTTCTCTCGTAGCAAGGGGTAAGCAAAAGGGATTCTAACCAGACAGTTTAACAGCCTTACATTACCCACACTAGACATGTGCTAAGTGCTTTTGCTGAGAAATGGCACTGCATGCCCAAGAAATCAGGTGTGCATTTTTTGGTAAGCTGGGTATCGGTGACTGTGGATGGTCAAAAAAATTCTGGACAGAGGAAACATTTTCATTTTGCAAAGGAAAATATCCAGTGATTTTTAAGGTTTTGGAAACATGTTCATAACCACCTTGCTACTAGCTACCTTGGTCCTGCTCTGGGTCCCACGTGTCCTGTGAGAGAAATTATCACCCCCTTCCACACAGCACAGCAAAATTATATTGGAGATCTAGGCAAAGGACTTACTTAAAAGGTCTCCTGCATGCAGGTAATGAAACTCTAAAAACAAGTTGTTCAAGAACAACATCTGACAGAAAAAATGCAGATATCACCTTGTCCATCTCCTTCCTATGGACGCAAGGACGGTGCAGCGTTTATGTAGAGAGCTCCCTCAGGACTTCCAGTGAGGCTAAAGAGAGGGTGCATCCCCCACACACTGATGTCCTCTTCTGGGCCACGTTGTGGCCCATCCATACAGATGGAAGGGACTGCTAACCTAAGTTCGACCTGCAGTTGGATAAGCTTAGATTAGCATCACCATCAGTTCAGCTAAGCTAGTCGACCTAGCCTAGTTCAAAGGCATTTTAAAAAGATTTAAAGAGTGCCCAAAACTTTCTTTTGACAGTGCAGTTGGAAGATAACGTTCTGCAATGCAGAATGATAACAGACAGCTCTCGGCATGAAGGCACCATTAACAGAAAAACTGATATCAGAGCAGCGCATCTGACTGCAGCCAGCAATATTCTACAGGTGGAAGAGGACCTGTAAGTGACAACATCTCTTAAGTACCATTTAGTGCAGTTTGTCCAAAATTAGAAAAAAGAAGAAGAAAACTCATAGATTATAACAAACCTCATTTGCCATAGTCTTTGAATAAGTCATTGATGCTCAAGTTTGCCCCCTGCATTAAGGTTTTCTTTGCAGATGTAGGGGCTGGAAAGGTCCTCTTCATTCAAACAGAAAATTAAAGCTATGAAAGAATGAACAATAATAGCTGTAAGTAAAACACAAGGACACAAAACAAACAAGCACAAATGGTAACACTGAATTTTCTGAAATATCTACTTCACTTCCTCATGGAATCAGTGGGAATCTTTCTACTGGTATTAAGGAGTACCTTGTAAGTCTAGAAATTTAACAATTTTATTTTTGTTAGCAATCATACCAGTTATATGTTACTTGCAATATAGGAGAGAGAAATCACAAGAAGCTGCAAAAACACCAATGTCAGTGATGGTTGATATTCAGACCTGAAGCTCCTCAGCATTTACACCTTTGACATCCTCAGAATATGCTACTCACAGCAGTTATTTGAGGTTAGTAAATCACTAATAACTGTGTACAGGCCCCTAGCCAATGTTCAGGATGTCCCATTTTCCTGCCCCACCAATCTCTGATCTGCACTTGTTAGGCCAAAGGAGAGTTTTCCTCAGCACTACATGTTTGCTTTATGCTCAAACTAAACAGCTGGTCTAAACAGTCATGGATAGACTAAGAACAACAAGGACAGGAAGGGCTCTGTGTGAATGTATTCAGCACTTACTTCCCCTGGGAATGGTGTTTTTCTTCAGGGTTCCCATCTTAGCTGGCAGTAAAGAACATCCTTTGACATTTTTGGAACTTTAGATATTTCACACAGTATCATTGCATAGGATAATTCATGATGGAAGGGGCCTCAGGAGGTGTCCAGTCCAGCCTGCTGCTCAAAGCAAGGTCAGCTATGAGATCAGAGGGGCTTGCTCAGGGCTTTATCCAGCTGGGTCTTGGAAACTTCCAATCTCCAGGTTTGGAGATTGCACAGACTCTCTGAGCAACCTGTTTCAATGCTTGATTAAAATCTCCCTTTCAAGAACTGAGATAGGCCATTCCTTTGACATTTTAGGCACTTTGGAGGCTGCACAATCTGTAGTGGAGTATATTCAGCAAGAGATCCCCAGGGAGTATCTAGAGAGATTTACCAGCTCTGAGTCGCTATTAAGACCGTAGGCAGAAAGATGTGACTGCTAGTGCGCAAAGGGAAGATACCAAAGGAAGATCCCATGGAACCAAACACATGCTGAGGTTGTGTTTCCTTACACGAGCTGCACACAGTAAGCTAAGTCAGTATTTAGGCTACCACCTTATGCATATTCTTGATTATCTTCACAATTTTTCTGTGTTCACAGCTTAATTCACCTTTTCATTTTGGCAGCGGATCATAGCAGTGTGTGCACTTTCCACAGGACATTTTCAGCTTGCAAAATTTTTGTAGCTGAGCAAAACCTTCCACCAAACATTGGCATCCCCATAACACTAATTAGCATTCAAAGATTTCCTTAGGTCTCTTCATCAGTTGTCCCGCCTGTATTTTTTATTTTCTTTAAACATCATGCTTTCCCTGTCAGGTATTTTTCCAGACACTCCATTTAAACATTTAAAAAATAAGAGAGTAGGAAAGCATAAAGCTATCTGAAACTCATTAGGGATGGCTCCATTGTCTTTGACTGTGTGAAAAAATTTCTCTAATATGTCTTTCCTTTAGACTTCCATATCTAAAGTCTGGTACTCTAAATTTGTAGTTGCTGTTCCATATCCAAAGTGAGAAGATCTCTTTCTTGGGAGAGGAAACAGGGAATGGTCTTTTACTCTTGTCTTAGGTAACTACAGCAGGAAAAATCTTTACCAGAGGATCAGATGCTTCTGGAGAATCTCTGGAGCTCAAGGTTTCCATGTTGTGGGAATCAGGCTCTGACCAGCTCTTCATGTTGTAGTCAGAGCTTTGATTAGACAGAGCTATAAGGGAAGCATCTTTTATACAGGAGTTATACTATTAACACAGGAAATTCAAGCAATGATCACACACCTTTGGGGAAAATAGAGTTCCCATAATGATGTAGCTCCATAGACCCCCCCTACCTCTCTGCTGGAGATAGGAAATACATGGCTGCACCTCCTACCCACAGCAGGTAAAGGTTACATGCTCTCTGCCCTATTCATATGACTATTCCCTAACCATTAAATATTCATCACCTGGAATAGCTTAAAGTAAGCTTTAAATATATTGCATCTGCTTTTTCTGGCTAGAAAAATATGCCTGCAAAATATGGCACCATTTCCTTTTCTATTTATTTGGGACTAGCAATGGAAGGTTTCGATGAGAGGGGAGAAGGGGGCTCTTGAGAAATGAAAAACAGCAGGAGAGTTGGATTTTCTTTTCTATGCTATGCAAATAAAATAAGTGACATAACTCTGAAACTGTGATGATAAATCTGATGCCCATTTCTTTATAAGGCTCCTTTCTACCAACCTGAAAATATATACATGCATTACAGTGGAGATAAATTACTCTCTATAAATGAGAATCTCACCAATTCATTTTTCTAGCTTATCTGCCTCCTCACCATTAACATGATTGTTTGACAATTGAATAATGCCTAAGGATATGCAAATAAATGCAAAAGAAAAAGAAAGTAAAAATCATCCAAAACTGAAGTATTGGCATTTTTCTTCACATGTTTATAAACACCCAACCAAGTTAATGCTGTTAGGTTCACAAACTCATTCTGCAGAGTATTACAGAGGTGGTCAGCAGCATTGCATTGCAGGGAGAGTCTGGGTGCACTGCATCACTCACATTTACTATGCGAACTAGGTGCCTGAGAAGAACAACATTTGGATTCAGCTATGCTGGAAGCCTGCCACAGCTTAGAGAAAATGTGTATGAAATGGCTAGAATCAGAAAAGAGCCTTTAATGTTCCTGGGCTTTTCAACATATGTTTTTGTCTTAGAAGCTGAATATCTTTATCTACTCCAGAGAATGTATATAATCATTTTGACACAGAGGGAGCAGAGGTTGAGAATTACCATAAGAACAGCCACACATTTACTATTTCTAACTAGTTTGTTATGAACTAGTAGTTCCTAAACTACCAGGAGCTGAACAAGGAAAATTTTCAGTAGTTCAGAATGCAGATCCTGCATTTGCTTCCCTCTGGAAGAGCTCTGTGCATTAGGAGCAAAAGTTCCTTTGACTTTCAGACCATGATGTTTATGGCTTGAGGTTTCCACAAGAAAGCCTCAGGTTCGTGGAGGACACATAGTCACAGTTATCTAAATATTCTTACTGCGCTTTTGTATTTGTTGGCCCTCATGCAGTATTGATAGATCAGTTATGTTTTTTAAACTTCCAGGTGTCTTTTAACATCTCTGTAATCTTCCTTATTCAATTCTCTTCCATCAAATCTACCTCCTCTGGATCAAAGATTCTCTTCTGCTGCACACCCGTGCAACACCTGCTGCAGGGAAAATCAGAAAGGCTGGGATTAAAATAGCTGCCAAGATGATCAGCGATTGCTCCTGACTCAGAGCCGAGCATGGAATGGATGAGTCAAAATTCTCTTTGATTTTCCTTCCCACCAGGGAAAAGTGTTGTTGCCTCAACTGTAAAAGAAAGATTTCTATCAGGCTGGCTCACAGCCAATTTCACGGCTACATCTAAGCGAGAGTGATGCCTAACGTGCCTCGCGGTGCTGACAGCGTGCGCCTTGGAGTCAAGCTGACGTAAGGGCTCTGCGCGCGAGCGCTTCAGAAGAGAGGTTAGCTCACTAGCAAAACTGTATGAGGAGATCAGGGGGAAAGTTCCTCCTCCTCCTCAAGGCTTTGCTTCACCTCTGCTGCAAAACACGCCACAGAGTAAGGGTAAGAAATCCTTCCCGCCCTTAGCGTGGCACATGCAGACCTGGCAAATGTCAGGTGCGGGGGGGCTCTGACGCGGCGGTAGAGCAGCCAGCTTGGAGACAAACTTTCTGTTTGTGACCACATTCGTTCAGAGTTCTCCACTCAGAGTGATACAAGTCACTTGTCCACAGGTCTGGCTTGAGCACACCTGGTCTGCTCTCTAATTGATGAGTTCATGTGATTTGTTGGTTACAGAAAGTGCCATGGAGACCTACATTCAGAAGTTGTTGCCGTATGGCACAGCAAACTTGAGAGAATTAAGTTGATAGATAATATGAAAGATGTGTAAAATCTAACTTCGGGGTTTTTTTTCAGATGTATGTGGCACCTTCTTAATTTTCATCTGCCTTTTTTCCCCTAGGTTTACTCTGGCATCAGCAGCAGAAGTGCCATAACATCACAAGACAAATGGTTCTTCTGGTAGTTTGAGCCCAGAAGAAAATGCTGGAAGTATGGCAAGGAAATCAGCACTACCTCATATTGCGACTGAGCATTCTGGCACTCAGAAGGCTGTTTGCTGCAGAAAGGGTTGTGTTTACCAGGAATGGTTACCATGGCTGTGAGCGCCGACTTGGGCCCCGAACATCAAGTTTGGAGAAACAAAGACACATCCATTTCCAAGATACTCTATATTGCATATGAATCAATGACAAATTAGCACCATGGCTTGGAACCTCTAACTATTTTAAGGAAAATTTGCTTAATTTTTAAAGACTTTGAACAATTTAAAGATTATGGAAATAATTTAGATGTTTCCAGGAAGCACTGTTGTTTATAGGTGTTACCCAATACCAGATGTTCTCAAAGGTTTCTGAATTCCCACCCACACTGAGAAGCCATGGCTCCTTCTTACCCAAGTGAACCAGAAAAAAAAATCATGAAAAAAGAATATTCTTAGAGGAAGGTAGTATACACCGAAATGAATACTGTTATGTCTTGCAGCTGTCCATACTTACGGACTAGGTTTTCAGAAATCAGAAGCACTGTCCTTGACTCAGAGAATATATTCCACTGGATTAAATTTACTAGGCCTATTCTTTCCCCTCCTCTGTCATTTAGGTTTTCATTTATTGAAAACATTTTTTTTTTGTGTAAGGATGTCTGAGGTATAGACAAATAGACTTCATAGGGAGTCACCCTACACCTGTCAGATTATCTTCATAGATTATTCTATGAAATGAATTCTGTAGATGTTTTTCCATATTGTAAAATATATGAAGTGAATTCTGTAGACGTTTTCCCATGTTGCAAAATATGTTTGCAAGATATGCAAAGTACCTTGGAACTGCAACTGTATTTAGAAAGTGGCTTAGAGAAAGTTTAATCTTTCAAAATAATTTTAATAACATTTTTTTTCAAATCTTCAGGAAATTAAAAGCAATAGAAAAGAATTTTCTCACCTCTGGTATCATGGCTTATGAATCATGCAAGGTTACATGACTGTGTTTTTTTGATAATCACAGTAAATCACTATGATCTAATATCTCTGACACTGCCTAGAGCATTTAGCGTTCCAAGCACCTGATAGGTGTAACACGAAGGACACACTCACTGTTATTCCTCTGAAATAGGAAAGCTAATTAGTACTTTGCAAAACACGCTAAATGAAGTTTGCTCTCTTGCAGATAGTTATTTTTTCTTAGTTTTGTGAGGGTGAAATATTTGAAAATTGCATGAGACAGGCAGTTCTAGCACTTGGACCAGGAGCACCAAATATTAGTAAATCATTCTGAATGGATTTGAAGTTTAACTCTGCAATGTTATTCTGTGTGACAGTGGAACCATTTTCATTTTCTCCGATTTGCATATTCACAGAAATGAATGGTAGTTATTGCATAAAAGGGGTCTATTTAGGAAGACAAGGCACACAATATTTTTGAATGCTTTAGTCAAACAGTAGAGTGGACCATGAAGCTCATGGCGTAAGTTCACCTAGAAATGGTTATGGCAGAAAGCGGAACTGGCCAGAGGCAGAGAGCCAAAACAGAAGAAAAGCAGAGCTGGTCAGGTCTTCCCTGGGAATGCTGAGTTTGCGCAGGTGGTAGAGTAGAAGTACATACAGTACTTCACTTACTTCATGTAGTAAGTGAAGTTGTTCAGCCTTATTTCTTGGCTAGTTCACGCTGCATTAGCCCCCGTAAGTTACAAGCCAGTTAGGTGAGCACAGAACCTACTGTTCAGGGCTCGCTCTCTGTCCGTGACCCCTTTACGTGAGGGCCTAGAGCCTGGGAATGAGTTATAGTTGCTGTGATATTACAATTTATGCAAGTAAGGTGCTAGGAGGAGGGTTGAGGAGGAGGGTGACGTCTTTCATTTGCATTGGTATTTCTGCTCATAGTTTCCTGACATAGTCAGCTTTGTTGCTTTTGGGAATTCCATACATTTTGGTGCATATTTGAATGAAATAAATGTGTATTGCCATAGAGTATATAGGCAGGGCTTGTTTCTTGGGCTTGATGTCTTAGCCCCAAAACAGAAAATAGACTGTGAATTTATATTTACAGTGAATCAAAGGAATGAAACTTATTTAGATGCATTTTTTTAATGTGGGTCTTATTCTGCTGTCAGTAAATGATGATGGCAATGATGGCAGGAGCTGTAAAAACATCCAGAGTGCTGCATCTTCAAATTCAGACCAAGTTACAGAGGGACATTGGCTGCTGCTCTAGGCAGGTGTAGTAGCGTAGTCTCAAGTCTTAATCTGTCCCGACTATACTTAATATCCAGAGCATTAAACAAATTGTGGAGTGCGAGTTTGGGAAGAAAAGGCATTTGAGTTTGAATTTAAAGGCTAGGGTAAAACCCGGGTCTCCACTCAGAGGCAGCAACATCTGTGATAATCAGAGCTGAAAGGGAAGCTTTAACCTCTGGGGTTGATGGGGACCGAAATGATGAAAGGATTTTTTAGATGTGAAAAGACGGATCAAGAGTTTTACTAAATCCTGGGTCGGAGGGAAGGTTGAAAATTGCTTTTGCTTTGAATCTGGGACTTTTCAGCCTAGAGCAGGTGTGCCTCACATCTCGAGCATTTCATGCGTTTCCATTTCATTTCCTCTATTTTCAATTCCCATTCCCTCAGATTTTATTTACATGTTTCTTCCAACAATATGATAGCAAAAATAGCGAAGCTGAAAAGCTTGTCTCTAAATGCCTGATTTAAATAATGCATCCATTAATTTTTGCACCAATAGTGGTACAACATAAAATAGTACATTATTTTTCAGAATCTGATTCTGCAAACACTAGGCCATTTGACTAAAATATTCCTAATGTATAAATAAGGTTACTCCTGTGCATTAGTGTTTTCAGGCTCAAAGCTTTAATGTGTTATTTTAAAATACAAATATTTTCCAAGGTTCAAAATATAAATGCAACTCTGAATTTTCACTGAAATGAAGCATGAAAAAAATGATCATGAAGGTTTTTATTTGTTCTGCTGAATTGGAGGAGTTTTAACGATTTTAACATCCTTAATACATACCCTTAATATATAGATAGACTGTTACATGGATAGCAAGTTGTTCCTATGTAACTGGGTTGGCTGATTACAGTGATTATGCTAAGGTGGCACAACATTATAGCTACATAGCGAAAATACTTGTGCCGAGCCCACCACAGACTATTGCTTGGAGCCTTGAATTTGTTCCTGGAGGTCAGAAATCCCAATTCACATAGATGGTAGGTCTTACATTTTGTTTAACAATAAAGCTGAATATTGTCTAAGAGCTTCTTAAAATGAAATTAAGCTCTGTGGGCATTTCATTTAAATTTTGTAAAATTTTAAGACATTCTGTTATGTCCTATACACTCTAAATCCAAGAAAAAAAAATGTTTCAAAACACATTAAAGAGGTTTTGACCTGTAGATGCAAGCTTTTAGCCCCACCAAGCTTTTCGGTGAGCCTTGTGTGGTGTTGGAATAGCTCATCGCCTTTGCCAGACCTCCGCTCTTCCATAGAGAGGCTGTTGGTTCTTGAGAGATTGTTGCTTCATGGAGAGGTTGCTGGTTCATGAGGAGTTTTCCTTCCATGGAGAGGTTTTTCTGTCCATAGAGAGCGCAGCCAGCTTTAGGTATGTATTTAACCCAAGAGAAAGAGCAATGGGAGGATTCAGATCAAAGGCACCTCCTACTCACTCAAGGACAGAGTCTGGGCACCCGCAACCCCTAACATCTTTATTTGCAGGCACCCCCTGCGTGGAAACCTCTGCAGACTTGTGCATGCCGTGGAGTGCTGCCAGCGCAAGGCCAGCTGGGCTTTATGAGCGCAGGGCTCAAGTCGTCGGCCCTTATGCTGGGGCAGGGACCAGAGCAGAGGAGCTGGGAGAGGCCGGGAGCAACCCAAGCTGAAGCACTGCTGGGGAGCGGGGAACTCTTCACACATGAGGCTAAAATCAAGAATTACTCCTCACCTCTTCTTTGGGGTGGAAGGTAGATGGGATGTTGTGTCTACCTCAAAGTGGAGGTAATACTATGTTTCAGAAAGTCGAATAACGAAACCCTACCTCTTGGTTTTCCACACCCAGAACAACAGGAGGCTGCACAGAGCCGATTCCCGCTGGACGTCCCTCCACGGCAGCGAGTGCTGCTCGCCAACAGCTGGCGGGGCTGCTTGGGAGCCCCGCCGTCACCCGGGGTGGCCGAGGGCTCCGTTGCGCGCGTTGTGCGGCAGCTCCGCACGGGCAGCGTCCGCGCGCCGCAGCCGCCCGCTGGCAGCCGCTCTCCTGCCGCAAGGGAGCCCGGGGAAGAGATGCCATCAGTCCACTGCGGAAAGTGCTAAATGCTTTTAGCAGGCAGTGACCACCCTTAATGATTTCCCAGAGAGGAAATGAACCTCCAATCAATTATGACACTTGATTAGGTTACTTAAATCGCTGAATCTCCAGCAAAATCAGCAGCGCCAACTCGCCGACGCAGTGTGTGTGATTCAATGGCCCTTGTAGTAATGCCGCTCTGCACACCTCCTGTTTTATGTACATTGCCTTTGCTGTTATTCAACTTCCATCTCATTATCGGCAGCACAGATTTCCACCTTGCAACTTCAGAGCCCTTTTAGAACATCGCTTCTGGTCAGGGGCCCGGTGATTTTTAGGCAGATTTTTTTCCTTGAGATGCTAATGCATTTCTTATGCAAACACACACGTGTCTGCAATTATTATATTGGCTTTGCTCCATCTTATTCCAATGAAATGGAAATGCAACTTCAAAGCTATTGAAGCAATCAGTGAGTATCAAAGAAAACAGTGGCCTCTGATAAGAAGACCATCTTAACAGTAAAGTCTTACAGGAGTTTCTAGTGATCATTAATAGCATGTAGCTCGCTCATTTTTTAATTGCAAGAGCACCAGTGGTAGCAGTAGAGTGGAATATTGAGAATGTCACACTTCCATATCCCAACCATGATCTCTTCTTTCTTCCTTGACCCCTTCCCTTCTCAGAGGTGGGAGATAAGAAAGGACCTTGTCGCTATTCTATGACTATTTTACAACCCTGAATTCCATGCTCTCTCCTGCGTCTTCTCCTCTTTGCCATTTTTCCTGTTTCTTAGTGGGAGGGAGTTTTTAATGCCCCACACTTCACACGGAAAACCAGCAGACAGCTCCATCCGCTGAATGCCCTCGCGGAGCTTTGATGACAGATGGCAGGATGGACAGTGAAGGGCACAGGGGGCTGTAATAAAATACAGACCCACCTGGGCCTAGTCCCAGGGCGGGCAGTGTTCGTACCTGTCCTGCAGCCTGGGAGCCCATTAAAAGGCAGGTCTGCCAACTGGACAGAGGTTGTCTGGGCAGGGCAAAGCAGAAAATTAAGTATCTCTTGGGATAAGATTTCCGCTAAATAATTCAGAGCCAGGCACTGCAGAAATCCTGCGTCCTGCATGTGGGGTGAGGGAGCCCCAGAGTCAGGGCAGGGAAGCCCTGCCCAGGCTGGTGCTGGCCCGTGGCAAGGACTGGCAGCCTGGGACACGGCCGGCTCAGCCTCCAGCTCCTCTTCTCCACCATAGTTATTTTGAAATGTTTAGCTCAGACAGGTAAGTTCCCACAAATAACTGTGGCATCAGCAAATTAATATTTTCTATTTCTAAATATTTCTAAAAAGAAAAAAAATGTTCAGACGTACTGTGACTCTGCTGTGCCGACAGCAGGATGTGAGTGGCGCTGGCAGAGCACAGTGTCCAACCCCAACATCTGGTGTCGCTGCCACACATTGCTCCACCATCCAGCATTGTCAGACTTACACAGCCCAAACTGGGGTAGGAATCAGGTCTCGAGATTCCTACTATTAGCTTACTTCCAGATCCAGAGCAGGAACACACTTCTGGTCATTCTTTCCTCTTCACCTTCATGTGCAGATTCAAGGACAGGTTAAGAGACAACCTCTCCGGGGGCCGCTCTGCCCATAGACCTCCACCGTCTGCTTTCTCCAGTGTTCATGGCAAGGGTGTCTGATACTTCCACACAGAAAAAGAGGCAAATCCAGAAACTTGTTTAGAAACAAGCATTTCACTCAAGAAGGCCTACCCACCATAACCCTTGCTGCTGGGCCTACATGGACACCGGCTTTCCCCTGCTCTGTCCGGGGGCTCCTAGCTCTGTGAGGACAGTGGGAAGCGCAGGCCTGGGGAGTGCTGGAGGCTTGTAAAGAGGGTGCAGAAAGGTGAGGCCACCTTCAAGGGACAGACAGGCTGATGTACGGACGAGGACAGGCCCGGGCCCCGGCTGCCACGCTGTGTACCACACCATGATGCCTGCAGCTCGCATCCCGAGCAGATCCCTTGCATCTGAGGCCCACTCCGAATTCCGTGTTACTTAACCTTTCTGGCCCAGGGGCTGTTGGGGCTTTTACCTCTTTTGCCTTTCCACATCTCTCTTGCTGTCTCTACAGTTACATTTTCCTTTCCTCATATGTTTTTCCAAACACACTAACGCAATATCTGACTTACCCCATCCCTTCCCAAACCAACCACGTGTTTGTTTTCAAGATTTTCCGTCAGTAGGTTGAAGAGGCTCAACCTGCCTTTCCTGAACGTCGGGCAGTTTCTCCAATCACTTGAAGTCTCCCTAAGAGCAATCAGTGATGACGATTAACGGGGCGCGCTACAGAGCTCATGCCCAAGTGCCTCAGAAGGTTGGGGCTTGTCGCGTATCGCAACTGGAAAAGTCAGCAGCTTGTGGTGTGGAGACAGGGATCCTCCTGTGAAGGCAAAAATGCTTCTCTGCACCATTTGCACCACGTATTCTCCCTGCACCTGTGTTAAGTGCAAGAGTAATGACTGTCACTTTGCCTTTCCTTCTTGATGATTTCTGTAAGTTCATGCTCTCTCACAGGTTTTAAAAAAGAGTCACAGGATTTAAAAGAGATGAGTTGTTCCTGTTCTCCAAACTTCTTCAAACCACCAAAAGGAGATTTGTTTTTACTAGCATACATCTGTGGATTTCTTTATCAGAAGACTCCACTGAGGCCAAAAGAATACAGGATTTCCAAAAGCTACATGACACATTTGTTGAGGGAGCAGCTGTTAAGGACCATATAAAAATATTTTCCCCACTTCAGAAATTATCTCAATCACAGATTTTTTGAAACAAGCAAATTTTCTGGGGAAATATCAGTGTGTTTGTGTCCTGCTCTCACACCTTCCCTAGGTGCCTGTCAGACACTGGATACTGCACTATATGGATTGTTAGTCTATTTAGATGAAGTGAAAGGAAAAATTAATCACTGATAAAACCTGTCCACATTTTCACGTTTTTCAAGGCAGCTGAGATGATTAGACCATTTTGTTTGACTTCCTGTGCATGACACAGAGTTCAATTCTGGTCTGTCTTGAGCCCAAAACCTTCTGTTTGAGTAAAGTGTAACTCAGGTTTAGTTTAAAACACATTTTTCTAGACAGGCATCTGTTCTCAAATTGAAAAGATGGAAAATTCATCACTTTCCTGCATTTGTTCTTGAGATGAATTACCCTTACTGTTAAAAACTGCATCTTGCTGCCTATGCCTCAAGAAATCCCTGAACTGCAGATTGCTGGAAACTGGGAGAACAAGCTTGGAACGTACCACCAAAAATCCCTCACGCTCACACTATTTATTTGAAATTGTGCAGAGACTAAGTGCAGGACATGAATTACTGATTTGGACCTCTGATCCGACCTGTTACAGCTGTGCTTGTGAAATCAGAAATTTTTGTATTGTTGACAAAGCTATCATTTTGGTGCACTGTAAAAAATATATATATATATATGTATATATTTACTTTTTTTTGCTATAGGGAATTTTCTCTTGATTAAGTTTTGTGTCTCTCATTTTCAAAAGCCTTTGTGGAAGAGGTTCCACTGAGATTGGTATTAGACTCTTCCACCTACAACTGAGTTCAACAAAACAGAAGAGGAGGTCTTGCCAACGTGACTGTGCAGACGAAAAGCCACTTCTCTGTTCCCTGTTAATACAGCTGAGGCTCACAACACATAGTTTCCAACAAGATGGGCTTCAACCACTGGACTCCAACCAATGGTCCTTGGAAACCTCAAATGTAGCAGAATTCATACAGCTTGCTCAGTATTTTTGAAAGTTGCTAATGAGTTTGAATCTATTTAAAATGTTGCACTTAATCCCCATATCTGCAAAGTGTATGAGGAGCAAAAGGGGACCTGTGCCCCTTACGTACGGAATAACCAGTCAAGCAGCGTCCAGGGGCCAGCTCCATCTGCAGCACAAACAGCTCCATCAGTGCCATGACTGCAGACCTCTTTTACTCCATATTCCAGTTCTGATTCCACACCAATGTGAAATTGAGATATATTCTTTGAGATCCACAAAGTTAAAGCAGGAGGAGATAAGGAACTGGCAAGCAGGTTTGCTGTCTTTGGTCATGGAAGAGGTTGCAGTTGGTGTAAAAGAAGCTCACATAAACATCAGCATATCATTAGCACACAGTAGATCACTGCAGTGCTGAGAAACTCAAGATCACCACTCGACTGTCTCACAGAGGAGGCAAGGTGAACTGGTTCTTCATGCCTTTGAGTGTAATGCAGGTTTCCACAAGATCCATATAATCTCTTTTGAAGGCTTCCCACTGCAGCCTCCTGTCTGTCTGGAGCAGCAGCAGGCATGTGCTTGGAGACTGAGTATCCTTCCTAGGAGGAGTTCAGTTCCTGCATCAAGCTGGACAACGCCTCTCTGACCTTTTCTGTCTTAGACAACACAGAGCATCTCACAGGGTGTTGCCCTGCTACGGTCAAATTTGTCACTGGAAAAAACTGTAAGGGCAATAATGAGCAATAGCTCTGCAGGGATCACTCATGGTGATGCATGCTGTCAGTCAGAAATCACTGGATAGGGTGTTTGTCAAGTGGGGGAGAGAGCTCATTTTGCATCAGCATTTGCAAGCTAGACCCACTGCGTTTCGGCCCCTGAGGCTGAACCAGAACCTCCCTTGTTTCATCCTAAGCACTCTACTCAGCTCCTTTTCCTTCTCTTCTGACTCCCTCCTGAACGCTCATTTCTCCTGCTGTTTTCCCAATGACCGTCACAACCCACTCCATCCTCTCCTGTATCACACACTGTTGTTGTTTTTGTCCCTCTGGGAGTCTCAGGGCAGGGGGCCGTGCGGTGTTTGTAACAGCACCACACTTACCTGCAAGCTTAAAAGTGTATTTCCTCAATAAACAATGTAACCTGCAAGCCCCCAATATCTGTATAACATCAAAGCTATTTTTAAAAAGAACAGCAATTGCTAAATATGGCATTGCAACTACAAAAAGGAGCCTATTTATAACTGTAGTATATATATTCTGTTTAAGATGAGTCACAAAGGTTCTGCAGCTCCATCAGGCTTCAATCAAATCCCTACCCATTGGCTTTTTTATCACTCTTTTAATTGTTAACCTCACCTCACCCATGCCATACCCTCCTAGGGGCTGAGGCAGCAAGCACCAGCGCCGGGGAAGGGACGGTCTCTGGCACAGCCTCTTCTGTTTTTTTCCCCTCTTAGAAGGGGTTTTGTCCTTTCCTTTTTTATCCTGTAGGCAAAAGTGAAGAATTTTTGCCTGGCAGCTGCAAGAGATGAGCTCCAGGGCCTCTTGCTGCCACAGTTTGCTTGCCCTGCTTTCCTGCTGGGATTTTCCTCCGATGCAAAGTGCCAGCCAGAGCAACACTACTAGGGTGACAGCTCCTCCAGGGAAAGCTCCAGCTCACCCCCGTGAATGGTGAGCAACTCGTGGGGCAAGGCCGATAGCTAGGATAGGGAGGAGGAAAACTAACAAATTCCAGAAAGTCAGATCGTTTATTATGAAGCCAATATAGGAAGGATTTGAGAAAAGGAAAGGGATGGGGAGAGGAGGTCCTGCAAATATGCAAGGGTGAGGCGGGGGGACTTGAAATCCCACTAAATGAGGGCATATAATCAGATTCATGCAAATCACTTCACATACCTTCATTTATTAAAAGTATTAGGCTGCATTACCACTTGCCTTTGGTCTTCTAATTTGGTTGCTAATGTCTAAGACAACCGTTGAAATTAATTTGAATTTCATGTTCTTATATAATTACTTAATGAGTCTCACATTCGCTGCCCTTAGCTCTCCATTGACAAAGGAGCTCTCTACCCCCGTGTATGGGGCTGGAATGATGACTGCGGTTTTAAAAGGGTTACTAAATTATAGTTCGCAAATATTATGCATTTATATCACACATTTCACCTTGAAGGATCTCAGTGTGTTTGAAATGTTACATAACATTCACTCTTCAGTAAAATTCCATCACAAAAACTTTCTGGGCATCAATCTTTTTGCTTCTCTGCATGCCTTGGAATTAAATCATATTTAGCTGCATTATTATGCAAACAAAATCATACCGGTATTAAAAGATTATTATTAGGGCTGTAAAGTCAGGCACTTGAAAGATAAATGCTGGAACTATAACTCTGTGCAATATAAATTCCTTTTTCTATGGCTATGTAGTATCATACAATCTCCAACTTGTTGATCACATATTTTCCTAAACTCACCCTCCTCCCCAGAGGACTTACACCTTTTTAGTGTTCAAAAAAACCTCCTGTTAAAACGAAGGCGGCAGCGGAAGCGAATCATTGCAGGGCCCTTGCCTCCTTCGTTACAAAAGCTGCAAAGTCTGCAACGTGTGTTCCTCCCTTTCTGGGTGGCTGCCTTGATACCCCATAAATCCTGACGGGCAGAAATGCTGAATACGCACAGCAGTGACTGAGGCTAAAGAAACATTTGAACATACAGAGCATTTTACATATTACTAAATGCTCTGAAACACGAGGTCCTGGGGTCTCACACCGAGCACTTAAAACTCGTATACACTTCAAAGAGGGGAAAATACTTCCCTGTCTCTCAGGGATGTTGGAAAATGTATTAGAGCATTTGTAAAACACTCAGACTGCTGTGATACACAGAGGACCAACATTACTCATTTGCTCTGTACAGCAGGGCTTGAGCACAGTGCAATAAATAAGGAACAGGACACGCTGTGACCCAGGAGAAGAAAGTATCCCAGGAAGCTGTTCATTCCGTGCGGCAAACTAGCTGAGGTAGGGACCCTTTAGAATAACAGCAGGGGCGTTGTGAGGAGACAAAAAGAACTGAATTTAAGGTTTCCACGTAACCTTAACTACTGCTGCTCACAATTTTGTGTTTGTCTAACCTAGCACTTCTCAGGTGCGCCTACATTAAGGACCATGGTAAACCCACCTGGGAACGCTAAGCTCATTAGCAACCCGCACCTTAGGAGCGCTGTTTCTTGAGTTAATTCTGCAGTGCCTTATCTTCCCACAGCAGGGCCAGCCTTCCCCATACCGGAGGAGGTCCCTGGTGTCCCAGCAGCAGAGCCACAGGCCGCGCACCCTGGCATGGTTCACAGGACACTGCTTTTCCACATCCCACCGTTCATTGCAGGGACAAGCACGAGGCTGGGTTGTGACATGCAGTGCAGTGCCCGACCTCCTCCTGCAGTCGGGAATTCTGACCACTGCGCAGAGCACCCCCTCGCCACAAGCACCCCTGCACCTTCCGCCTTGCTGCTTCGCCTACAAGGCCCAGCCTCTCCTGCTCGCACGTCTACCTTCTCCACAGCACTCCCATCCTGGCCAGCTTGCAGATAAGCTCGAGTCTCCAACGTACGTGGGAAGATTAAAGTTGTAACACAGGTAAATTAGGGCAAACTTCTGTAGTGACATCCTGTACAAGCTCGCCTCTAGAACACTGAAGCCCTTTTAGCTGGGAGTTCAGATACCGTGCGAGCAGCCAGAAGTTATTAATGAAATGCTGCACAGTTGCAGAACCTGTGTTATTTCAACCCAGTTTTCCTCATTTCTAGTTCTGAGAAACTGGGGCAGGGGGGGACACTTCTAATTTTTTTCTAATCTTTAGCATCACATTTTTGTGAAGAATGCAGAAAACAATACTAAAAGGTAATCGTGGCTCAGCAAAACCTAGACAAATGTTCAGGAGGCAAAGACGCCTTCCTGCCGCGGCGGCCTCCTCTTGCTGCTCCTTAAGGGCCACAGCTGCCGTTTTCAACTGCTGAGCTAGAGCTGCTCCGCCAAGTTTCACAAATCCGCAGTTGCCAACATCCGAAGATCGCTCCATAACTCTCCTGTTGTCTTATTTTCATCAGTCTCATTCGATTTCCCCAAACCAATGTATTGGTAACAGCAGCTATCCCAGGACTGTGCCTGTAGCACTTAGCCCCCAGGCCTGACTCGAGGCCATTTGCGTGGCTGGTCACTGCTCAACACGCAGCCTCTGCTCTGGCACTTACCTCAACGAACCGCAGCACCTCGTAGGCTACGGAATTGGGGTGCTCAGGCTCCCTACAGCAAACTGCACAAGTGGCTTATTTGAGCATGGGGCAAGTGCCCAAAATATCCCTTCTTTTCCCACATAGAGTAGAAGTGGATAAACAAACATGTCTTAATTCCCTCCAAAACATTCAGCTCTGCAGAACCATTTAGATGGCAAGGACAAGTCCCAGTCTTACAGAGCTACTCTGTAAACTCTGTATGGGCCACAGCTAGTTTTGCTTCCACTGTACAAGAACTGGTCACTTAAGGCATTTTGGAGGGGAGTATCATTTTCCCAGAATTTTGCATTAATACATGCAATTGAAACATTTAGGAAAGCATTTAATGTTGTATAATAGTGCATTTCCAGCACCTAACACCTTTATTCTGAGGACTCACGTTTAGGCAGAAAGCTGTTAAGTTTTTCAACAAGCTACCTGACAGACCACATTGCTAATTCAGGTTACACGAATTCATACCTATACTTGCCCCTTTATATAGAAAGCAAAACAAGAGTATTTTTTTTTATTTGCAATCATGGCCTACATTCCACAGATTGCCATGGCCCTGCACCTCTGCAAACAGCAGTTTTAACGGCTCCTTTGGAGAGGATTCATGGAATCGGTAATGGGCTTTGTAATTTCCACCTTCTGTTTCCTAGTTCAGATAGTAATCGAATCCAGTCGCTACCGTTGCATTTTTCTGGCAACTATCTGTTGGTCTCCATGAAATGAGTTGGAAGTTTGATTTCCGTTCTCAGCAGGCACGTTTGTGTGATATAGATGAACTGCTATAACTGGCAAATTGGAGGCAATTTCAGCAGAGATTCCTAGGATTAAATAAGCATGAGCACAGAACTTTCTTCTCGCCTCTGCAGAGGTCTCTTCCTTAACAGGCTTGAGAAATGACAGAGCAACACTGGAGAAGGTGGGTTTCTGCTGTTGTAAAATGCATTTTACACTGGGCTTTATTTTTCAATGCTATCAAATCAGCACCCACACACAATTACTAATGAAAATTAAGCCATGAAGCAAAATAAGCTTTACTCTGCCACCAAAACCATTTTTACTGCTGTTGTATTTTAATTGGAATACATTTAGTATTTTATTTCTTTTGACATCTCCACCTGCCCAACAAAAGAAGGAGAGCAAGGGTTTCATTCTGATAATTCTCATTGGGTTCCCCATGACTTCAGTGCAGTAGCATCAGCTACTGAAAGCTCACTGGTAGTATCATGGACAAGATGATAAATTGTCACAGCATTCAGGAATCAAAAAAGTTACCAATTTAGCAGAGGTTGAATATACAACTAGGCGAAGATTAAAAATTTTATTTTTCATACAAAACAATAAATCCAAGCAGATAATGAACTAAATGTTTCTTCTTGTTTCCCATTTTTCTTCTCAATATAGTCTATCCACAGTTCAATGTTAAACTACTCCATATTTAGCAAAAACTACGAGGTTTCCATCTTGTATCCATGTTTTTCTAATTCAGCTCTGTATAAAAAAGATAAAGCACATTGAAACACAATATTATCAGATATCTGTAGTTTTAAAAATAAATTACACTGCATAACACAATCATTTAAGACACAAAAGGTAACTGCCCTTTGATTAATTTCAGTAACTTTAGCCTCAGTTGATTTGCAGTTCTTCTGGTCATCTGAGAGTCACCAATCTGAAGTGAACTCTAAGCAAAATATTCAAATACTTGTTTTCACCATGATGACTGTCCTCCATCACCCTGTAGCAGAAGGTTATGGTGCAGTCCAGTATCTGTGGGTCAGCAGCAACACCAGACCCACCAGAAAGAAAAAAAAAAAAAAAAAAAAAAAGTTTTCTGCTGGTTATTCTGAGTTTCCTTAAACACAATGAACTTGCTCATGCTTGATGCATTTAAAAGCATGTACATCTTGCCAAGCTCCATTTTCTAGCAAAACAACTTCAAGGGAACAGGATGCTTTGAAGTGCTTTGTCCACTTCAGCTGTGGCCGGGAGAGCAAGTGTGTGCAAAAGTTAACCTGGTATGTCCCCATTTTGGCTTCTCCACATTAGCCAGAACTACACTCCGCTGTATCTTCTAGTCATAGCAGATGGTATCTAGATATCACTGAAAAATAATTCAAAACTCTAAAAATATTCCAGGTTAGCCGAAAAACTTAGTGACGGAATTTTAAAAACAGAGGGCTGCAACATTTTCTTTCTGTAACTGTCATAAATAACCTTAATAAGAATTCTGAAGAAAGATTACTAAATTGCCGCATAATATAAAAGTTTCTTTCGATCAAGTCAAGAAGCAAAAACAAACTTTTGTTTACAGAAGAGCAAAACTTCAGTTTCCAGAAGCAAAACAAAACACAACCAGGCTGCAGAACAGGAACCCTGCAATCTTTTATTTTAACACCAGTATATGGATACCAGAACACTGAAATCAAGAAACATTTATCAAAAGCTTGCCAAGAGTGCCTATGATGATCAAGTATCATGCTGTCCTGTTTCCCTATGCAAAAAGATCGTTTTCAATATCACAGTTCAATCTATTAATTGAATTGCTTTTCAATCTGACAACAAACAACTACACCAACAGACTTTGTTTCACAGTCTGCTACTCAAGGGTCACTCTCCTCTGAGTCAGCCCAGGGACTGCTTAAGCAAACTGTGTTACAGAGAGTTTGTTTTGCAAGCAACTGACTAATTATAAAATGATAATTATGGAATCTGTATTGATGCTTGAAACACCTTAAGCTGTAATTTGGAATCAGTAAAGGATGAACTGAAACTACAAGTGACAGAGAAGACTAAATAGCTGGATTAGAGCTACTCAAATTACCATCACTTTTTTAAAGCATGTTATCAACAGCTACTTTGCTATTGTATCTCATAAACAACATGCTCACTGCATACGAGAAGGGAACTTTAACATTAATTTGGACAGAATTGCTGGAGTTCACTTATCTAATTGGATCAAGAACAGCAGAGCTGTTTGAAGGTACAAGAAAAATAATCTATACCAACACACTTTGCCTACCATTCGAGTCTGCATGTGCAGGAGAGTTGGACTAGATGATCTCTAAAGGTCCCCTCCAACCTTAAGGGTTCTATGATTCTATAGTAGAGAAGATAATTTTGGACCTCCTGCCATTAAAATATTTCAGAATTAGCTCGGAACCACACACACAGGCTACTTAGAAATGAACTTACTCAACTTAACTGAAGAAGTGTCAACTCTGTCACAATTTGCCGAGGTTTTTGTATAGATTTAACGTGTAAAACACTGCAAACACTCAAATATGTTAGTGAGGTGACAGTTATCTCGGTGCTCTTAGCACAGATATAAAAGAGTAAATGCTGACCTGTGCTTAGAATTGGGTTGTAATCCCATAAATCCAGTTCTGAAAGACTTTAGATAGAAAAGCTCTACTTTGAGATTATCTATTTCTGTTTCAGGGCTCTATTTTTTTAAATGAGATTTCAAACTTTCAGATACAACCTTTTAAACAAGATTTTTTTTTAAATTATTTTGTTCAATTTCTAAAATAAAATAGTAAGTTAATGATAAAAAATTACCTTAACTGATTGGAAAAATCATCTTCTACATTGTCGTCATCCCAATTGTCTTCCCAGACATGTGCATCTTCATCTTCATCTAAACCCGTCCAATCTAAAGACAGGAAATAAAAAAAAAAAAACTCTAAATATCATATTCTGCATTGCTTTGACACCAGGCCATATTGACAGATTCATTCAGCCCTTGGGTTTACACAAAAAAAAAAAAAAAAAAAGACTACAGATGGTGAAAAAAAATCTCGCTTTTACAGAAAGTTTTGATCATGCTTAAGTATTTGCAAGACCCAAACATACAGCAAGAACAAAATAAAAATAAACAAACAGACACACACAAAAAATGAAAACTCACACCATGATTTCTTGATTTATAATAAAAGCACAACTTGCTAAAATCACTATATGCTTTATATTATGGCTTCCAGAATTACCCATTTATGGGAAAAGTTAATTTTGTATCCAAATGGACAAGTTCTATGTTAAATGAATGTTAAAAAAAAAAAAGCAACCTTGAGTAGCTGAATCCTAAAAGCTCAAAAAACAAGGTGCAATTCCAAATTTTCTATTTTTAATTGAAAAATAAAATATTATAGCAAACACTTTTACCATAACACACAAATATCCTCCATCCACTTAGATCACGTACTGATAGTCTATACATAAGTGCCCAGAACATCTTTGATAGAGAAGTAAAGGCAAATTTAGACAGGCATTTGGAAACAGCAGTTGCTACCAATTCTGTTCCTATATAGTAAGAGCTGTTTCCTTACATAGGAAAGACATTAAATACCTTTTTAAAATAATAATTAATAAATAATCTCTTTCTGTGATAGACACTAAGTTTTTCTAATGCTGTTTTCCCCATTTTCTCAATATTTTGCTTTTGTTCCAGTACTGGGACACCAAGATACCAGCAGGCCTCATATTTGGAAATTTGCATAGTGCTTTGAATGTAAAAGAAGTAAAAAACAAGGACAGCTTTTAAACTGACAATAAAAGATTTCATGACAGAAAAGATAATTGACAACTGTGGCCTTATGTTTCATATCTATCAGCTGAGTAGTATATTAAAGATTACATTATTCCTTCCTTGTTCCTAAACACTTTTACATTCGGTAAGTCATCTGCTGTCCATCCAGAGAGAGCTTTGATGACTTAGGCCCAAGTAACATAAACCAGACAGAACTATCTGAGGGGGAAGGGGGCAGGGGACAGGAAGAGGGAAGGAGAGAATAAAAGATTAAAACCAAATTCACTGCAAACAGCTTGCTTTGTAAAAAAATAAAGTTGGTCTTTCGATTATTTTTTGGCTCTTTTCTAACACCGACAGTCAATGGCACTAATACTTGCTATTTACCAGAATAGAAAAATACAAGTGTAACCGATTCAAGACACAGCTATAGAAGGCAGTAAGATTAAAATTCCCTCCTCAGATGAATATGCATATTTTTTTTTTGCACAAAGGGAAGAACTGAAGGAGTATGCAAATCCTAAAGGTCCTAGAGAGAGCAAAGGAAGGGACCAAGGAGTGCCTTTTAAGAGAAGAATAAGCAGTACAAAAGAAAAGACTTACAAGAATTTAGTTACTGTTAGTTGTTTGACTGGATTTTAATTTAGTACTATCTGCAATAAGCTTTGTTATTTATACAATATACCTGTTTTCCAAAGAAAATAAGCTTTATTGCTTATGCTATTTATCTGGGTTTCAAAGATGCAGAAGTCAAAGCCCAAAACGGTTTAAAATGAACATAACATCAAACTTCATAAACAGATCAAAGAGACTCAAAAAATCCCAATAACTGTAAGGACTAATATGCAGCACAATAAACACAACTGCTTCAGTCACAAAAGATTCGCTGCAGAGACTGCTGAAATACACTCCAAATATCATAGGGTGAAGAAGAGTCAAAATGGCCAAGGTAATTTTCTACTTGTGGGAGTGAAAGGGGGACAAGGAGAGAGAAATGAGAGTAAAACCTGGATTGTGTTCTCACAGATGGAGTGACATGACTCTACCCTATCTGAACTCTACACCAGAATTGTATACTGAAGTTGTTATTCCAGTTACATTAAAGGCCCGTAAATTGACTAAAACAAAAGGCACTATCTCACATTGACAATATCGAGTATATGTGACAGCCTCCTACAATTAAGAATTATGACTGCAAATCAAAACTACAAAATCAATTGATAAACTTGCCACAGTTGGACCCTCAAAGGAAAAAAAATGAAAAAAAAAAAAGTGTATACTGATCAGTTTATTTTGCTGTTAGAAAAAATAAAAAATCTTCCTAAAGCAGATAAAAAAACTGCAATTCAATCATTTTACATGTCTAAAAAGGACCAATTCACATATACTTGAATCTGTCATGCGGTAATTCAAATAAAATACACCATAAAAACAGTACACATCTGCTTTAGATCCTCAAAACGTTTCTTGAAACAGTTTATCAACTCCAGCTTAAGTAGGAATGCTTCCCCAAAACCCAGTGTTTTTATCCTTAGCATAAGTCTGCATTATCTAATTTCCTTTGGATATGACTAACTGCATAACAGAATGCAAACTTGTTTTTTTTTGCTTCACAGAAGGACTGTGTTTTGATGTGAAAGAACAAATACGTAATCAGGGTTTGATCAAATATTATGATTCTTTCCTAAGATGGGGAGGAAACCATTAAAGGTGTCCTAAAAATCCTTTACAGTCTCTCAACACTGTTATCTCACTGGAAGTTCCAATCAGGCCCCTTCAGTAGCTCTGAATCTTTGGAAGATCTGTCAATAAAATCTGATTGTTGTCACTACTTAATAAGACTTGTTCTGCTCTGAGAATTTGCTGAGTATCTCAACTAGAGATGTTTGGTTTTAGTAGTACAGATAAGATTCAAACTAACTTTATTTTGCTTGGTTTGTAAGTATATTGTAGCATTTTTATTGTAATGAGTGATTCCTTCAGTTTCACATTTAAGATGATTTCAGCAGCTATTAGTTCTTCAAGTTTCTGAAGACATTAATAATTATCATTGATATTTTTAGCTCGGTTCAAATAAATAGCTTCTTTTTCACAGAGGCAGCAGAGAAAAGAAGGTAAAAACACAACAAAAGTTGTCTCTGTTGACAGTGCACAAAAATAGACTCAGAAGCCACAAAATGTTAAGATGAGCTGAGATTAATAACAAAACTCCCACTTTGTGAGCAACTTACGGGCAACTTCTGCACCAGCAATTCAGCGCCCTGGCTGAGCTGAGATCCAGCAGCACACCTGCCTCTGGGATTTCCTTCCTGCCTACAGTCAACACTTGATGTACATTATATAGAAGCATCATTTGCCTGTTCAGAAAACAAACACGGAGACCAAATTTCCTCTCAAAAAGGAAAAAAATAATGTCAATTTGTTCTAGTTGTTAGTTTAGCTATTTCAATAACTTCCTGTGTCAGGTAGGCAGTGTGTGTGTATGTGTGTGTGTAAAAATACTATTTTCACAGGTAAGAAGGGATTCCAAGGGCCCCAGGAAACACTCATATATCGAAGAGCGCTCGGGGAAACCCGTGACTGCCACCCTCGCCGCTCAGGACGCTGCCCAGAAGCCCAGGGCACACGGGGAAGCGGCCGCGCTGCCCGGGGGGCGCTTTCCGGGTGACACCTGACCGAGCCGCGGGCCGCCGGCGGTGCCGCCTGCCCCGCTGCCCTCAGCCCTGGCCCCTGGCGCAGGGGCGG
>JAWLRI010000029.1:977583-987664 GCA_034781795.1 Crypturellus tataupa | reverse complement strand
GGCCCCGCCCCCGGCCGGCGGGCTGGCTTGGGGTCTCGTTGTAGATCTATAAAACAGGCCCATGTTGGATATATCAGCCCCTTTTCCTTATACATGCATATTACACCCTCATGCCTTATATTTTCTATATATTCTATATATTTCATATGTATGAGCACATGTATATACGTGTATATCTGTAATGCCATATACACGAGTGTCTGTGTCGCCCTCGCTTCCCATAGGTGGGTTGCGGGGTGCCCCGCGGCGTGGGTCCGCTGAGCTCCCTCCCCACGGCAGCGGATGGGAGTTACCGCTTGGAACGAGCCTGGATTCCCCGGGAGCTGGCGGAGGCGACGACTGCGGCCAAAGGAGGGGGGAAAAAAGAGAGAGAGATTTTATGTGGAAAACATTGGATACATTTTCAATACTGGGCAAAATAAATCTGCCTACTGCAGTATTAGATGAAGCTAGACATGCCACCTCCTATACTGGCCACATATTTTTTATTTATGTTCTTTAATTATTGATTTATTTTCGCGCAGGACTTACCAAGTAGCAGCCTTCTGTGCTTTAAATCTATAATCTTTTTTTTTTTTTTTTTTTTTTCCTCCTCTGGCATTTTAATATATTCTCTCAAAGCCTAAATCTAATTACTATTCTTCAAATTGCATGTTTGTCAAAAGAAACTAGCAAACAACCTGAGGAGGTGATTAAAATGATTCATCAGGACTGTTACATGAGAAACAGAAATGCAATATTTCTATTTTTGAAATATGAACTATTCCAGAGGATATCGATTGGGCCTAATCCTAGATCCTGCTGCGGATCTGGAACGGGCAGCGAGTGCCGTGGTGGCTCCCACTCCCCAGACCGGTTGAGTGGAGGGTTTTGGCCATCAGAGTCCGATCCACGAGACAACGAGCTGCTCAGACCGTGCCCTAGATTTAAAGTGAGGCAAACAATGAACAAAAAACCCAGTGCAGAATTTATGTAGGGCTCAGGTTCAGCCTCCTGCGAGCGGGCTCTGGCATGTGGCCACAGTTAAGGCACGGTGGGAAATGAGTCTTTCTGCCAGATGAAAGGTCTAATTGAACGGTCACATTTTATTTTTATGGGATGGAAGGGCCGTCTGACACCGATGATTTCAAAAACTATGAAAACTCCAGCTTGATAAATCCATATGTGGAGTCTAGTTATAAATCGACTGGATTTTTTTTAATAAAGGGAGGCATTTTGGAATAATAGATATCCTGCCCTATTCAAAGAATAGAAGATAAATTCATAAAATTGAGAGGGGACTATCATATGAAAAGCTAGTAAATATGCGTGATCATTCCATTGCGGAGGCCCAAAGTCAAACCCTCTTGTTTTCACATTACCCAAAACTAAATTATGAATTTTCCAGCACATTGAGAACATCAAGATGCTGAACTCATGAAGGAATGTGACTTTGGAGCTGCTGTGGATGAAGAGTTTCAAATAACCTCAGAGCAAAAAGCAGCCTGAAATTGTTTTGGTGCTTGTACCTACATATGTGGTATGGGGAAATATACAGCAGCCCTTTCCTGAGGTCTTGCAGTGCCAGGAGATAGGAGAATCTGTTCTTCTCCAGGGGAGGTGGCCAGCCGCTCCACAGGAAACGGGAAAAATCAAGGAATCCTGAAACAGTGTCTTATTTATATAGGAACTGACCACAGTCTGTCTCAGATCTGGGGAGTAGATTCTCCCTTGCAATTCCCGTCTGTGGAGCTGAGCATTCCCATATCATCAGTAAGCCAAATTTAATCGTATGTGGTCACAGAAGTCTATATTGTCAAACTCTTCTGCTTTTATTATAAATCTCAGGATAGTTCAAGATTCTTTTAAAGCTGTGGTTTCTGGAGTTCTGTGATTAAATGAGGAGCTTAGCTCTTGTTTAAAAAGGATAAAATAAGTTTCTAGCCCAAGTAATTGAAAACAAGAGCTTGCAAATATGAACAAAAAGAATTTCAGATGTATCTATTTAACTTAGGTTAAATAGATTGCTTTAAAATAATGAGTTTTAAAAATAAAAAGCTTGAAATCCAGCTAAAACCAATGTCACAGGTTTTTGAAGCCTGGAATTTATATTACCTTTCCTAGTCTTTCCTGCAGATGAATGAATGGATCCCTGTAATGCCCCAAGCTCTTTAACTCTTTGCTCGGAGAGTGTCCAAGGGCACAGGTGTCTGCCCTGCCATGTTTCTCTTACTGAGGTACATCTGCCCCGGGTTGCATGAAGAAGGACCTCAGCTGCAGTGCCGCCTCCGAGCCGGCCCCTTATGCCTTGCAAGAGAAGGTGCCCTGTGAACGGAACATCTATGGCAGGGCAACCCACTGCCGTTCACAGCTCCACCATGTCTGGTTCGACGGAATGTGACCTTGTGTCAGAACCGAGCGTTACAACCACCAGGATGTTTGCTGCCTACATGGGGGGCAGTCTTGTTCTGTCTTCCAAAATATGTTCAGTTACTTTTAACCAAAGTATTACAGATTGAGATGGAAGATTTACTCAGTCTTAGACCAAATAGACTTTCTCCTGGGAGCTGGTTCATGTAGGCGATATCCCATGTCCCACATGTATGCTCTTAATCACCAAACTATATGGTAAACAGAGAGAACACAACCTCCCACAGACAGTTGTTAGAAAACGCTGACTTTAATGCTGGTCTGGTGGCTGTGAATTCTTAGCAGAGATAGGGTCTACAATCACATTTTCTTAACATTTCTTAATGGCACTTTTAAGTAGCTTCCTACTCAGGCCTGGCATATCCCATGGCCTACTGCCCCCAGGCAGCTTGTAAGGAACTTTTGCACATTTCTCCTCTTGGAAGAAACTTCTTTGAATTCCACAGAGCAACATGGCATCCAAAAGCCAGGTGGGACATCTTCTAATATGCAAGTCTGGTGGTGGGCCTAGCCGCACTGCTGTCACTTAATTTGTTACGGGAGACAGTGTAAGGATTCAGCGGTCCAGAAGAGTATGAAAAGCTATTTAAAAGGTTACAGGAGAATGCCCAAACCCCAGGCACAGTTAGAGTCTGATGGTTTGTAGGCGGAACATCAAGAGAAAGTGTTGCCCTCCGGCATCTACCATGTGCAGTCAAAGTGGAAAAAGGCTGCCAAAATATCTTCTCGTGCACATCTACAACATGCAGCCACTGAGTTTTGTTTTATTCTCCACCTGTTGCAGTCTCAGGGCTACTAGCAATCTAGACAGTCACCAAGACTGTATTTCATATCTACTGAGGACACAAGGGGCTAGGATTTTTTCCTCACAAATTGAGGAAGGCACTTTCTACATTCCCAAAACAAAATATGAGAGCTGCTGTCCCCCTGCTGTAACCCTTACACAGTAACTCAGCTATGTGCTGAATTGATGAGTCTTTCAGGACCAACAGCCTCGCATTCCTGGGTGCTTCAGCAAGGAGGTCTAAACTCTAGTTCCATGGAAATCAGAGGGAAAAATCCCCATGGATGGCAATGGTTCAGGGTATGATAGTGCTTGTCTCTATTAAAACCTTAACTTAAATATATCCTTAACTGGTAGCATGTTTGAAATAATTGAACAAGACAATCCTGAGTAACTCATCAGTCCCTCTATTATTCTTTCCAGAGCTGCACAGCAGCTATTTACTCAATATGATTTGTTTTAATTTTTTTTTTTTTATGCAGCATGTTTTATGCATTAGTATCAGAAAAGCCTGTCTTTCTCCTGGCAAATGTTACTGCAAGTTGTCTAGCAGGGAGGTGAGATTATGTAGATTTATTTATTCAGGGCATAATTTGCATAAATGAAAAAATGGAAATAGAATTTTTTTTCTGAATTAGAGGCTTTTTTATTCTTCAAGGTGAAACAAAAATCTATGTAGCTCACTAGCTCAATTTTTCTTTTTTTTCTTTTTTTTTTTTAGGTGGACTATGAGTAATTCTGATGTCTGAGACCGTTTTCTTTGAATTGGACACTTTAATGGCTGAAAGGATATTCTAAGAAAAAGATTCAGAAGAGGAAAAGAGCAGATTGGCAATGAATTTACTTATAAGCAGCGTTATTTAAAGGCTCCCTAAAGAAGAATCTAGGTTAAAAATTTAATCTAAAATTTTAATCAGAACCATATTAAGAATAGATGCCCTGGATAAAGTGTTGATTGTAAATCTGCATGGTCCCAGGCTATCAAATAGTGGAGGTACAGAGAAACTCTACCACAGAGAGAATGAGCATTGCATGTATTTCATCCAGTTCGCCTTATTGATGTAATGAGAATTTCTATAGGGCTTCTAATTCTGATGTGAAATTGTAAAGGGCCAGGAACTCTGATGTACCTAGCTCAGACCAACTGTGTGCACACAGCATAGCTAGTTGTGAGAGGTGGATACCTTTCTAGATCTTACAGTCCAGTTTGTTAAATATCCAGGAAAACATACAGTTGCTGAAAAAAAAAAAAAAAAAAAGGAAAAAAAAAACCTTATTACCATGTGCTTTTCATTTGGAAAGCAAGAATTAACCATGTAATACAGAATATCCTGTATTGTGTAGCATAGCTGGCAGCCCAAGCCCTGGTTAACGCGCCCTGGGAATTCCTTCAGATCTGGGGTTCTGTGCCTCCGGATAGCACTGCATTTCATGTTACAGCTTTTTGGATGAAACTGGAGAAAAAAATGCATATCCTACACTGAGTGCATCTGGCATGAGGAATGGCTTGCCCTGCTTCTGAGCAGCTCTGGAGCCATGGCATTATTCCTGAGGTCAATGCCTTTGGTTTGCCACTATTTATTTATTCATGTCTGCAGAGGTTCTCGTTTTCTCTCCAGCTGCTTCATCATTCACCAGCACCTCCTGGTAGCCCACCCTGCTCCCACAGCCCATCCCTTCTCACAGTGACCCTAAGTGAGGTCAGTGTGCGATTAGGTGGCTGGAGATCATAAGGAATATTAATCACGAGGAACACTTAGATGTTGCTTTACAGACTTCCTTATGTGAAATACACTTTGGCAAGCTATCAGGTTACCAGTGGCTGAAAAAGAAACAGTTCGCTTTTTGCCCTTGACAGTCAAAAAAAAGTTTGATTTATTTTCTCATTTTCAGTTAGTCTAGAGGCAGCTGGGTAGTATTGCTGCAAAGCCCTAACTGCGTGTCATTGTAATAGGGGCAATATGTTTGTGCACTTCTTCTCTCTTCCTCAGTCTAATTGCTCTATTGTCTTTCTGTTTTCTCTCCACATTTGGGCTGACAAAATGTCTCCTTGGGTTTAGCCCTCTAGTCAAAACTTAATGGGCTCCTAATCAAGAACTAACACCACCAGCAGGCTATTTCCTGTCTTTGTTTACCATTCCTGGTATCATCTTTCTTCTTCTCTCAGTCTATCATAGCAAATTTTCACCATCGTTTTCCTGTGAGTCTTTCTCCGTATGGAGTGCAGGAAGCTCCCTATGTATTGTCCCCCTTTCATTTTCTGGCCACTTGATCTCTGGCTTCCCCACTCTGCATCCTGAAGAGAACCAGATGCATCCAAACCATATTTCCAAAAGCTAAGTCATCCTGGAACATGTATTCTATTTAGCTGTATCAGCAGAATATTTACTTCTGAGCCTTGAGGCAAATTATGCTGATGTTTTGAATATAAGAGAAATAATCATAATGTGATTAATTGCTAGATACTGCTCACAGCGAGTTGCATTTCTGGGCAAGTATGGAGCAGATCAGGATTCAGTTACTAAAGACAGGCTTCTAATGCCACCTGAGATGCCCTAAGGAGCATCTGAAGACTACTGGCCTTGCCACCATTCCACGGGGCTGCCCAGGAAATGCAGATGCCTAGAGAGCCCCAAAGCCCTTCTCTTCAGCTGTTTAAAGCAGAGGACACCTTCTTCCTCAAAGGTCCCATTAAATTGTAGTGCCTTCTTCAACACGCTTAGAAGTTTGATGAACCATCTAATGGTTTTCCAGAGAAATGAATGAAGAAATGCAAAGCCACAAGCAGAGGACACTCTTGAGAACATATTCAACTCTTCAACTCTTTATCTTATTAAGTTACCAATTGCAATTTATGAAGTAAGTCAAATCAGAACCACAAAGAGCTATTGGATCAAATTCTGTTCTTAACCATGTTCTTCTAACCCTTCTACATGAGTGCAGCCTAGAGCAGACTTGGGGCAATGGTACAAAACTGACAGTCCTTTTCACTCCTTTTAGATAGGCATTTATGTTGAATAGTGTTTAGGAGAAAGAAAAAGTAGAAATCAAATTCTGTCTGTTCCTGGCTTGCTTTCCAAGGTCATAAATCTTTTGTAACTTTAATTCTTAACCCTATAGTAAATACTATAGCATCAGTGACAGCTGGTATGCTTATAAAAACAGCATCAGAGTAAATGCTGAGTAAAAGTCACAGCAATCTACATAAAAACATGGCTTTCCAGAAATATATATATAAAATCCTTTTGTCTATGTTTCATATGTATACATATACATAAAAATATTAAACTAGAACAGGTAAACTAATTTAGCAGACTCATATGACAGCACTGTGACACTATTATTCTAATGTATGAGGTAATTGAAGCTAAATAGGTAAGATCATTTACAGCAGTATATTACAGCAAAAAAAGTTAGATTCAAGTACTTTATTACTGAGACTGGCTGAGAAAGAAAGTAAAAGATCTAAACTGATTGTCATATGAAGGAGTGCATTAGGAAACAGCTCTCACAGTTACACTGTTTCGAGCTGTATCTTTTGTAATACACAATAGGGGAGTCTTTTCTCTGATTTGCTTTTAAGGCTTTAGCACAATCAAAAGCTGAAGGTATTGTAAAGAAAATCTGCAAATAGCATGAAAATGTCTTGTGGTGACATTCTTATTCAGGCTCTGGGCCTGATTTTGAAAGATCCCAAATACCCGGCAATGCTAAGCACTTCTGCAGATCATATCTTTGAGGTCTGAAAGATTGTTTTATAATCTTGTTTTCATGCTCTTGCAAATCTACAAAGTCTTCTATTTCCCATGTAGTAGCACAGATTTTATTAAAACCATTCAGAACAGATCACTGTGTTTTAGGGCCACAGTTTTGTGGTGACTGGTGAAATACATAACTTCAGTCAGTAGAACAATTTCCATCCTTTCAAGAAACTAATGATATACATAAAATTAAGAAAACATCAATCATTTTAAAAACAAGTCTCTGCAATACTGGGACTTTTAGAGCCTCCCTGTTGCTTCATCCTGCCTGCCTATGGCACCATCTTCACAAAAGTTCTTGCACATTAATGGAAATAATGATTTATGGACTATATAAAAAGTCAGCTCCTCAAACTCATGTCTGTTCTTTGTCTTTCATTGTCTTTGTCATCTGTAGGGAAATGTCTGCATTTGCCACTATGTCTTCCCTCAGAAGTGGTTTGAGGTGGCTGCAGTCTGAAATAAAACCATAACAAAACAATACAGTTTGAAATTATATGCTCAGTGTTTATACAGGCTGTATGTAAGCCGCAAGGAAAAATAGATCTTAGCTATCGTGTGCAGACCTGAGAGACGCAACTGAGGCAATGCCTCCTTGATTCCCATAAATATGACTAAATTTAGAGTTCGATTTCCCAACCAGTTATCACACCCATGGCTTATTGGCACAGTGTAAGTGAATGTACCCAAATGCCTTGCTTCTGATTTGTGTAAGTTTCAACCAACCTGAGGTTATGAAAAAAATGTATGAAGGAATATACCTTTAAATGATGAAGTAGACAGATTGTTATCTAGATAGGTATATAGATTGACAGATATCAGCCAAAAATTCTGCTTTGTCATACTATTAATGACCTACAGTATCTCCAGAAAATCACCAAGGACTGATGGTGACAGCTGTTATTTGAATGTAGTGGAAAAGCATCTTCCTTTGAAAGCAAAAAGCAAGTAGCAATTGTCCTTCAGTGCTTGCAGCCAAACTTTGTGCCTTGAAACGTGTGCATTGTGCAGAGAGCATTTGTGCATTTGTGCATTGTGCATAGAGACCTCATAAGGCAGGTTTCAGCTATCTGCTGGTCATAGAGCAATGCCAGGTACCTCAAAATTTGGCCCATGGTACTTAAAATCCTTTGATAGTATGGTTTCACTGCTAATCATAAGAGTCACTCCATTTTCACCGACTTTCATAAATGTCATTACAGTCATTTTTCTGTAAATGTCTTTACATTTTCTGGATGTAAAATGCTGATTTGATTGACAGAATCATATAGCTTTCCTTATTTATTTTAAAGAGAAGAAAAATCCAAACTACTTGGGGCTCATGTATGAAGAAACAAAAAGTGTGAATATATATGTGTTAATACATTGTGGTTGATAATCTTCATAGAACAATTTATCCACAAACAATTTTTTGTATTTACCCAGGTAGTTGTGTATATATATTGTGTATATTGTGTATATATGTATATATATTGTGTTATATAGGTGCTGCAGGTATTTCTCTGCAGATTTGTGTAAATTTATTTAACCAATACATTTGAAACATTTACTGCATAGAAATCTTGATTTGTTCATTATAAATAACAATTTTCAAATGATACATTCTGTAATTTTCTTTCATGGCTGTTACAAATTTATATTAAAGCTTCACTGAATTGGACAATTTTTCAGCAGAGTTTACTTAATGTTAATCTATTCATTTGGGGGTAAATGAAGAGTTTAATGGTGAAGTGATGTAACTAGAATATGGGCTCAAGTGGTGTGTTAGGTTTATCAATCAGTGGAAATTGTGCACTTGAGTGTAAGAGCACATGTCTATCCATATGATTCTTGCTACCTCAGTTAATTGAAACCCTTTTTCCACCCTATTATCAATACTTGAAAAATAGCTCCAACCACATCTATTAACCAGTGTCTTAAGAGATGCTTTATCAGCTCTGTATAAATTGCATGTATTTTGCTAGAAAGCAATTTCACTAATATAAGGGTCAGTTCTATGGTTCACTAGAGATGTTCAGTCAGGAGGCGCTGGAGCAGGAGTGCCTGGACGGATAGAGATGGATAGAGTTATTGGCTTGGTCTTCAATCCACTGAAACATTATGTGTAAGCCTGAAGAACCGGTCTTACTGACACTCTCATTTTTCATTGATTTTAACAAGAGCAACGTATGCTCTTGATGAAGACTGTCTGAATGCCACTACTTGCACAGAGAAATTTGTATCGAAAAAAAACCACATATTTTAAAATTTCCTATAAAACAGAAAACTAAAACCAATCTAGTTTAGATTTAGGACAGAATGCAGAATTATGCATATATGTTATGTCATACACAAATGTGAAAATAGCTCTGGAATGAAGTTTTTCTCTCCAGAGCAACTTCTCAAGGAAGTTTTCATTGCTGTTGACACGTTTCTTCTCTTCCCTAAATACCTGATTTGAATGGAAAACAAATACAGGCTTTCTGAGCAGCTCAGCTCCATGTCTCCTGAGATAAGGACAAGTCAGCTGTGCTTCACCATGCCTTAAGTGAAACCTAGGTACACCCTGCTCCCAAGTCCGACATGTAAAACAGTTGGACTTCGCATACTCATCATATACTTTTCCTGTTTTTCTCCTTTCCTGTCTATTTTCACATTCACTTTACCTTTCTTGGCCAATTGTTGACCTTATGAAGCTCATAACTCCTGTATTTTCTTCTCTGCTCAGAGCGTGCCCACATGCAACAAAATTTGATTTAATTTCTATGCCCAAGTTGTTTAATCGGTACCATTGGACATGAGGCTATGAGGTAAAAATTACTCTGGGTAATATTCTTCCAGGTCAGAAATGTAGACAGGGACCAAATGAGAGGCTTATGCCAGCATAATATGCTAGCACCAGTATCTTTCCTTAACTTTACTGTTCTCTTCCAAAGTGGGTTGTTAGTAGTCATCTTCTCAAAACGGGGAATTTGTGGAAGTAGTCCTCAAGGGAGAGAAGGAGTAGTGCTAACTGCCCATCCTCAGCTTCCTCCATGGCACATTCTTTCTCATTGATACTTCAAGCAGCAATTCATAGAATCATAGAATCACAGAATGCCTAAGGTTGGAAGGGACCTCTAGAGGTCATCCAGTCCAACCCCCCTGC
>JAWLRI010000029.1:950037-971265 GCA_034781795.1 Crypturellus tataupa | reverse complement strand
GAAGGAAGGAAGGAAGGAAGGAAGGAAGGAAGGAAGGAAGGAAGGAAGGAAGGAAGGAAGGAAGGAAGAAAGGAAGCAAGCTGTGGCCACGTTGCTGGTCACGTTTAACCCTGCTGCTCACCCTCCTTGGCACGGCAGCCACACAGCGCAGGGAAACGCGGGCACCAGAAAAACAGGTGTGGGAATTTAGAGACTCCAATGGACAAAAAATAGAAGAAATGGGATCCTTTCTGTTAGACAAGAAGGCTTTTCCCTGCCCTCTCCCTTTGGTTTCTACATTCCCCAATAAAATATTTTCTCATTTCTTCCCAGATAGAAAGTTTATTATGTTGCTCTTGATTTCTTCAATGAATTGCTATTTCTCAACTTTTTTTTTTAAGTTTGTAAAAATCAAAGCCTCCTCACGATTTTATTAATTTCAGTTTGAGAGGAATGAAAGAGCAATGCACAATTAATTGCACAGCACGGAATAGTTAGATTTAACAAGCCTCTGGAAAGCTTACTTTTAAATATTTCTGAAATCCACCACTAAATGAAAGTGTAAAGCAAAAGATATTGGATTTTTTAAATGTCAAGGTAATTTTGGCCTATCTCTCGCCTTTCCATTTGTCACATTAATGTAACCCTGTTATTCTGTAGACTTCATAGTCTCAGTGGGAATGCAGCACCCCATTTGCCAGGGTATGCTTTAGGCTACACAAAGTAGGCAGCCGCCTATCCTAACAAGGAGCAAAAAAAAAAAAAAAAAGGCAAATTCACAAATACAGAACATTATTATTTGCCAGCAGTAAGTGTTTCCTGTTCAAATTGGCAAGAAGAGCAAACTAATGCTGCTAGCATTTTATTGGGAAGTGAAGAAACTAATAGGGGAGGGCAGGGAGAAGTCTTCCTGCCTGATATAAAGTAGGTCAGGGCTGTCCCTGGCTCCTGCTGGTCTGATGCTCGTTTGCCACCTTGGGCAGCCAGTGACTAGGGAGGCCGAGCAGAGCGGATCCCATAACCCAATGGAGGGCAACACACTTAAATACACTCCCTGCTCTCAGAAGGCCCTGCCTATGCAAGCAAATACTTTTGGAATAACTTGAGAGGGTTTTGTTCGAAATAAAATGCCTTGCAGGCAGATGCAAAACTCAGGGCGGGCTGTTGTTTTTGCATTTAAACGGCCTGGTGTTTTATTCCACATCACCCGCAAAATGCACTAAAGCCCATTCTAGCTTTTTTATTTTTAAATGATTTCTTTTATCTTTCTAGTTCCTCTGAAGAGAAGTGCTGGAATTTTAGGATCTAGCACCTGAGAACTGCAATCTTGCAAGCCCGAGTCTTTAAAGCAAAAAGGAAGAGGGAAATGGCAGCGGTTTGCAGTGAAAAAGAATGACTTCTGGGAGTAGATATACAAGTTTTGCAGTTCTGGATCAACTAAACAAATCAAGGTAAAGCCCAGAGGGACAAATATTCTGAATAGATCAACCTGAGATGTATCCTTTTATAGAAGCAAATGGGGAAGTAAAACAGTGCTTTAAAAGCACATTAAGTGTACTTTATTCCTCAGCTCAGAGTTAATTCAAGCAATAAACTCACAGATTTCACACATGCTAAAACTTCCTCCAAGTCTTCTCACTGCCGAGCTCCCTATCGAACCTCAGGGGAAGCTTTTATAGTGATAACACCCCCCCCACCTCCACGACGCTGACCTGGAAATACTGAGAGAACTGCACTTAGCACAGCTCTGTCCTAAGACTTTTTATTATTATTGCTATTACCTGTGTTTTTCTCTGACCTGTGTGTATAAAAGCGAGGGGATTTCCCCTTACGCCAATTAAAATCCCAATCTCACCTCTCCTTTCTTCCCCTTGCACAAGAAGTTAACCCCTGCTGAGCGCTTTCCCCCAAGGCATCCATAAAGCCTCACAGGTGAGCTTGCTGCAGCGTAATGAGAGTGAATCAGCACTGATCTTCCAGCAGATAAACACCCATCTTTTATTCCAGCCACCTGGCCTGGACTTATCAGACGAGAAAATGGCTATGGGTTGAGTTAGTGGGATTTTCTTCCCCCTTTGCAATATTCTTTCCATTGTATTTTGCTTTCTTTAGCAAGAGCTCTTGGGAGCAAAGGTGCCTTGGAGCATCTTCAAGCTGTTTTGTGCTGGGAGTTTCCTTTCCTATAAGCTCCATTCCAGTGCTTTTTGATGGAGGAAATAGCCTTGTTTTGCATATGCTCTGTTTGTTCATGTAAATTGACTTTGGTTGCATTACAACTGTTTTTTTCTTACCAAGTCCTTGAAGGACAAACAAGTTTGTCTGACAGAAGTAACATAGAAATCTTTATGTTTAATTAAAGATCTAATTAAAATTAAACTTGATTCTTACCCTTGGGGAAGAATTAGAAAGATTTGTGTTGTTATATAGGTAATATGTCCTGTCTCCCTGTGGTTTTGACCATAAGAATGTAGAGTTAGGAATGTAATGGTTCCCTAAAATGCTTTTTGTCCTCCATGTGCATGAATCATGTAGCTGTTTGCCTAATTAAGCCTTTTAACAGTAGCTAGAAGATATGCAATGCGTTAAGAAGCTTAATGGGAGAATTGACTATGGTGCTAAATTACATAGAATTATTTGTATGGTTGTTCTCAAGTAGGGAGTAAGGTGAGAGGATAAGAAGCCAATTTTCCAGTTCAATTTCTAGCCTCTTCACTTATTTCATGTTATAAAAAAGTGGTTTACAGGAGTACTTTAAACTTATTTTCTGGTCCTAGCAAAATTCAAGGTCACCTTGAAATTTTGCCTTTCTCTCTTGGGCATTTGGAAAATAATGTAAGCATTGGGTTCTATTTTCCTGAATACTTTTAAAAATATTTTATCTCCCCAGAGCAGATTAATTATCCTAGTGCATGACAGCTATAACCGAGCTGTGGTCCTCTACTGTCAGGAGGTTAATTTTTGAGAAACTGGCTTCCTCAACAAGCAGGACTATTGGGTCCTGGAGCTCCCTCAAGGAGTTCAATAAGTGAGTATCCTTATTTAAAATTTGAAAATAATTTTTTTTTTCGACTGCTGCTACCTGCTGTTTTTCTAAACCTGTAATATGGGGAAGAATAAAGATTCCACACACATTCTGAGAGTTTTGAATATGTGTTTTGCCTATGTTCTTAGGAAAAAAAAAAAGAAAAACAAACAAAAAAATATCTTTTCTGAAGGGAACAGTCTTTCTGAAGCGAGAGAGAAAAACCCCTCAAAACCCACAAGCACTTTTATAGGCTGTCTTGTGTGCAGTGGGAATATTTATATGAGATAGCAACACAGATATATTAACTGGAGTTCATTTGGGGTAAAGTTCTGCAAAAGCCACAGTAGAACAAGCTGTGTGTTTAACTGGCACTTTGTATCTGCAAGGGAGGTTGTGTTGCTAAAACCCAGGCAGGATAACTGTCTCTTGCCTTTAGAGAACCAAGGCATTAAAAGACCTGCAGCTGGATTTATAGCGGCTATCAGTGCTTTACCAGCTTGGTTTTGTCCCGTATCAATTATGATGAAAGGGCGAGAGGGGGCAGAGAAATAGCCGTGTTACTTATAACAAATGAGAATAAAAAGTAATTAGCGGAGCGTCACGGAGCAGCGGATTGGTAACAGAATACAGGGGCCTCTTCACCCCAGGTGTTCAGCCACTGGGTAATGAACATGTCATAAATACCTCTGTGGCCAGGTCACCGCTTTCAATGGGGCTTATGTCAAGAGTGACAGCTGGACATTAACACACGAGTATCGGTCCCAGGAGACCCTCCACCCTCGTCCCACTGGGCTCTGCTGGACCCACGTCCCCTTCAGTCTGTGGCTGAGGGCATGAGGTGGCAGCACCAGGGTGAAGGGGGAGCTCTGCATCGGTTGGGGTCCTGTCCCCTCTGGCAGTGACCGCTGTGGAACAAACCCACGCATAGGTGCCCACTGCTGCTGTTGGTGGCAATGTCCTGGGAAGATGTCACAGACCTTAGCACATGCTGTGTTTGTGATGTGACCGTCGCTCAGCTTTCCAGGCCTTGCGAGCCTCTGCATGGCACCCCAGATCTGCTCTCAGCGATTTGCATCTTGTTTTATGCAGGACATACAAAGTAAATGATGCTTCTGCCCCTAAGATCGTATTCTATTTCTGAGGAAAAGAATGAAAGCACAAGAATGGCATCTTCAGAGTTTCTACTCACAGTCTGTTTCCATCTAAAAATCATCACTTAAAGGAAATTCCACACTCATTAACCTCAGCCTGTACTCTTCCTGACCTGCAATGGAGCAGGTTTGGATCCCAGGTGCGCCTCTTCTATTTGAAGGCAAAGCTGCTTGCAGACTTGCTCAGAACAAAGACCAAATCTTTATTTAGCTGAAGGTTTGTATGAGCATCATTAGATGTTTAGTTCTGCTCGTGAAAGAAGCGAGTACTTTGGTCAGAGGGCCACATAATTCCAGCTCTGAAGAGAATTAATTCCTTTCTTATATATGGAAAATATGGTCTGTGCTGTTCCTGAGAACTACTCAGGATTGCAAAGTGAGCCTAACACTTGGAGCTTAGCTGCAGGTACCATTAAGTATTTTTAATTGAAGAACACAAAGCATTGTTCTCTCGGAGAATCAGTTCCTGCTTTGGATGTAAGAAAGAGTGCGACACTGAGATAATCTCACTTTTCCCATCATCATCCTTTCATTCTTCTTTGCTCCCCCTTCCCCAGACACAAGGTGACATATCCAAGTACTTGTCCTTCAACAGATTCTTCAGTAAGCAACAGAGCAGAAAGCCCTAATATCTATTCATTTGTAATCTGTCATTCTTAAAGTATTAAGGACAATTGACTTCACATGTCTCAGGTAATTAGAATAGTCATCCTTTGCTCCAGATTTTTAAAGTAAGCATCTCAAACTCTTAATCAGTACATTTATTGATGTCTTTCAACATATCTGTTTCTTGTCAAGTGTGTGTTAGACTTGCAAAAAAAAATCCTTGCATACGGAATTGTGCATAAGAATTATATTAAAAACCTTTTTATGTTGCCTTTGTAATCAAATAAAATATATTAGTGACAAGGTGATATTTTCCACATGCAGAGTAATCTATCTCTTTCTCTAATATGGAAAACTGCTGAAGAGCAAATTAATAAATATAAATGTCAGGAGCTACATTTACACAAATGTTTTAGTACTTGTTTTCCCAAGTTTATATTTCCACATCAAGCACTATTAACTATGATAATAGCTGATACCATTTTCTGAGCTCTAAGAGGCTCATAAAAAGGGTTGTAGGATTTCTTCAGCTGTTACCAATCTCACTAGTAAAAAATTAAAGCAGATGTTCATCACCTTGGAAATTGAGTCCTAAACTTGTCTGGCCAGTAACAGATTTATGTGATTTTTGGTTGATAGGAGCAAGCACATCCAGGTGGACTGTCCTCAGTATGGTGCTGGGGCATGAGCATCATGACAGCGAGCACGTTCCTGGCTGGGCAGACCTGTATTTGTGAGAGGGCAATCACTGAGGTTTGCAGCTGGTGCCTATTGCTGTTAATTTATACCTATGACTACAGAGGCTTCCCCACAAAGAGGTTTTGTTGTTGTTTTCTTTTGATCTCTCTGTCATATTTTTTGTCAGCTCTCCAAGACTTTCTTCCCTTGCATCTCTTCAGCAAAAAAACAATCAAGTCTTGCACCAGTGAGCCCTATGCATTTGGTCCCTAGTTCAAACCATACCACAAATGAGTCCCAAGCTAACATCAAATGGGTCTCAGGTTGAGGTTGTATGCAGGACAGGAAAAAAAAAAAGCCCTGTCTTGAGTGTTTTCCTAAGGATTTAAAGGTGGAGTGGGGAAGCCACTCGGGCAGCAGATGATGTGTGTTTCTCTCCTTGCTGCCTGTTAGTCACACTATGGCAGGTGTCAGGGGAGAGTTTCTGCAGCAGGAATTCTGACATCCTTTCCATTTTTGTGTGGAGAAAGGCAGTTATGTAGTCAGACAGGTGCAGAGAACAAAGCGGGTCTCTCCATCCATCCATCCATCCATCCATCCATCCATCCATCCATCCTCCTTGCCATCCCTGCCTCCAAGACCCAGAGACTTTCTGCCTGGCAGGCCTCGGTGCACTCACATTCTCTGAATGCAGGGAATGTTAGTATGAACACTTAAGCTGAGAATCCTGTATCTACTATTTTTCACAGTATTTGGTAATAAATGATAAAAGTTAGAGAGAAATGGACAGTGGCAAAACAAAAGCTCGGGGATAACCTGGTGTTGTTGCCATATCCTAGCTGTCCCCCATCCACAGGATACTGTGTCTCTCCATGGGGAATATGCAAGCAGACAGACTGGGAACACACACATTCCTTAAACGGATGCTGTGCGGGCATTTTACATCTCTAACTTGGTGAAGGAAAAGGGATAAGCTCCAGCAGCCCTTTCTTTCATTGGCACTTTCTCTCTTCTCCACATTTCCTTCGATTCTGTAGACTGCACCACCAATAACAACAAGAGAGAAACTTGAGCAGGTGCCGTGTAATTCAATCTGAGTCCTGCTCCCCCAGGAAAGCTGCTTGCTCATTATAAGAGAGCTCTTTATACCCGGGAGCTGTGTATCTGACTCACTACAGGGGATTCAAAAGAATGCATCTGAGGAGTGCTTGGATGGAGTTGTCTCCTTTTGGGTGAGTTTCTCCCCTCTCACCTTCATTCAGTTTCCCTTTGGAACATGGAGAGGGTGCAAACAGGATATTGATGTCATGGAAAGAGAGGATTCCAACTGAGGCAGAATCTCAGAAGTCCTACAGACACTGTTCATGGCAGTACGTATATGAATACCCTGTAGCCTTTGAATTAACTCCCAGTTTCAGCAAAGAACTCAAGAAACTCATTTATAAAGCAGACAGCAGTATCGACAACTAGGTTGTCATGAGCACTTGCTATTTGAGAAGAAGTATGTATGTTTTTAGGGTACCATAGGGTACCCCAAAAGGGTTAGGTCTTTTACACTGAACAGCAGAGGCAGGATGGGCTTGCCTCCCACTAAATCATTTTTGTCTTTTTTTAAAGGATTCATTTCCTGATTACTAAATTATTTTAAGCATAATATGGAAAGAGAGGACTTTCACTTTCTTTAGTTTGCACATAAAACAAACCTTCTAATTAAAGACTGTTGATGCATTTTGCAAATTTGGACACCATTTTGAAAACTATTACTCTCCTGAATTATCTCAATGGAATAATTGTCCATGTGACATATGATCTAAAAAATAGCTGTAATTTTAAAATATAGACTTATGGATTTAGATTTTTGCCTTCATTGAGTTCCCTGGAAGGTACTTACCTGTATCCTCCTCATGGCTTTGAAATAGTCAACATACCTCTTTTTTAGGGTAGGTATCTAAACATGAACATAGTGATGTATTGCCATGTTTATTACTGTTTTGGTTCACTAAGAACCCCTTCAGCTGCCTGCAAATTCAGAATCTTCCCATAGGAGAGACTAATTGACTTGTGTTTTTGTGACTTATGGTGTCACCAAAACCCCATAACACAATTCTAGTACAGTATTGAAGGAATCCCAGTCTATCCTGGTCCTAACTGTTGCAGTAATGTTGATCTATCAATACTTCTCTGCCTCGAGGAGGCCCTTAATACTTCAGTTTGGATGACAAATATTGTATCAATTTGGGATATTATGATTCTATGGAAAAGTAACCTTTTAGTGAAGCTTATATAGATGTTGACTTTCTCAAACATAAACTACTATAACAAGAGAAAAATGTTGATATTGACTTCATTCAGACCACGATTTTTAGTTTTGAACAAAAGAAACTTAGTACCATAAAAATGTTGAGTACAATTTTATTGTTTATTAAAGGCCATTAAATATGTCTAGATTTGCTAATATCTTACGAATCTTAGGCTTTTTCAAAACTAAGATTGCGTAGACCAGATTTTCAGCTACATAGCTCCAAAAATGAGCTATCTACAAAAATGAGCAGTACATTTTCCAGAGTTTAGAAGACCAATGCCATGGATCCACTAGATTGGCCCATTTCTAAGACTAGAAATGGGCCAAAATGGAAGCCTGGGCTGGAGTTCCTGCTTAGTTTTATGTCAGTGTGACTGGTGATTTAAGAGTAAGAACCCAACATTTTAGAGTATGAAACTTTTCATATGAGATTTAGAAAGGAAGTTTAGAATGGGAGTTTGAAACTTCCCTGTTTGGTTAGGGAACTGGATGAGTTTGAACTCAAAAAGGGGGCTGGTCTTCAATCCTGGTTTGGAGGGGGCACAAATTTTCACAAATGGAACTATTTGATGATCTACAGTAAGATTTAAGCCCAAAATGATTGGAGTCCGATGAGGGCAGCTGCTATCACAACTTCCCTTCTCATTCTCTTCCAAAGGGTGAATAATTCTGAAAAACAGTTTGGAAGATTTTAAGTCCCAGGTCTGAAACTGGACTTTACTTAACCCAGAACTTGTATGTTAGACTAAATGTTAGTATTCTTCCTCTGTCCACTCATATGTGGGATTGTTACATGTAAGCAGTTTCACATCATGTTACCATTCATATTTTGCTGGGGCAGTTCCTGGTACGTTGTCTAGAAAGCAGAAAGCTGCTTTAGCCACAGCAAATAATGAGTGGGTCGGAGTGAACATTTTTATCTATGCTATATATTAATTGCTCTCTACTTCCTGACAGAAGATGAGCAGAGCTGAAAGGAGAGGACTGTTAAGGTATGCCTGGGGAAATGGGAAGCTGAAAGGCAAGGCCTGGCGCTCTTAATAACCATTATAATAAATTAGCATATGATACAAATAATGCATCAAAAAAAAAAAGGATGTCTTGTAAAGCAGGACATAATTTTGCGACATGTCTTCTGTCTCTCGGTGCAGATTTGAACGGTTTTCCCAAGAAGAAGCTTTATGCAAATGCATACTGTCATGTGAGTCAGATTAAGGGAAGGGAAGAAAGACTATTTATGCATGAAACCAAACATGCTTCTAGGGGAAAGGAGAGGAGAAATAAATCTTCTCCTTCATCTCAAATACAATATATGTGCAGTGACAAAAAAAAAAAAAAGAATGTGTCGCCTTTAATATTGACATTAAGTGATTTCCCACTAACAATTAGCATGAATCAGAGTCAGAGTCTTTCCTGAGATGGGAAAGACCTATTAGTTCATGTAGTCCGTCTCCTTATAAATGTAGGGATCTCTCTGGCAATTTCAATATGAAACTCTTCATTGCTGGGGAGTTTGTATTTTCATCAGTGCCACTTCACATGGGCATTTACCAAGAAGTCTTTTTAACAAATACTCTATCTGTTTTTCACCTGAAAAATGCACCAATTCTGCTGCTCCTGACTGATCTCCTTCTAGAGATAGTTTTGGTCCCATTAATACCTGGAATTCAAAATATATGTTAATTGCTTTGCAACTTTTAAAAAAGAAAGGTTTATTTTTGCTTTCTGAAGATGCGGAAGATACTCATGGATTCACTGGCACCATAGAGAGCAAGCAAACTGGAATGCTTGGTCACTGCGAAGTATCAGACTGCATTTGGATTCAGCCGAGTGGGGAAGGTGCATGCGGGGTGGCTCGCGGCTGCGATTTGGAGGCCTGTTCTCTGCCATTTTTATCCCAGAGGAGGAGCAGAACAACCTTAGGGCTGCTCAGTGTTTTCCATTTTGCAGTGATCCCCAAAAGGACTCATCCACTTCCATTTCACTTCCATGGGAATGTAGGATCAAGATGAACACGCAGAGAAGCTTTTGCCCTATCTATTCTCACATATCGGAGAGGTAACACTGCCAAAACGATTGTCTGGGAGTGCCTGCAGTTTTCTGAACTGCGTCTCTTTGCACCAGTGTAATATTTTAGGTGTACTGCATGTGCTTGAAAGCTCCCTGGTCCCTTCTCAGTAGGCATAAATTGACTTTTGTCCACTGATTTGCAAACATGGTAGCGTCTTGTCATGGGCTCTTTACATAAATCTGATGTGGGAGGCTGAGTCGGACTCCTGCCACAGGGCCTGCCTTGATCCCCAGCGAATCCAATGGAAACTTTCCGTTAAGGCCAGGCTGGAGGAGGGAGGGCTGCTGGTGAGCACAGGGAATGCAAAGCTGAATGCTGGGAAGAGAACTGAAGAAAAAAACGGGAGATTTGGGCCTACAGGGATTCTGCGTCTACCCCCAAAAGGGCACGAGTCTTGATCTGCCGCCTGGGACCATGTAGCGTGCACACAAGGCAGGGAGGGCGGATGGGATCAGCCCAGATGGATATGTTTTTAAAGGATACTGTTCCCCTGAAATGTGTCGATTTCCCCCGTTCGAGCTAAAATAATTTAGATAAAATTGATATGTTATGAGGCTTTTATAATGCATTTATTTTTAAATGGATGAGTTTTTTCTGATTGCTTGTAATGATTTTTCTGAATTATGAGGTTCTTTAAATATCGCTTTTAACAGCAGTTGCTACAAAATATGCAGGCAGAAATTCAGTTTTTATTTAAAATAGGTAATGGGCCCCAGGCCTGGTATAGACTCAGTCATGGATGTCCTGATGTGTAACTCAGCACAGATCATTTCTTAAAAAAAAGAAGTTTGCTGAACAAATATAAGCTTCACACAGCCAAGCATGTCTGTCCCCGAGGACCAATGAACTTCCTTGTGGCTCAAGATATTTTTAATACTGCTCTGGACTTTCTCCAGGAAATCAGTAATAATTACTAATTGTATTTTTGTAAGCTAAATGAAAGGACACATTCTTTCTTGAAATTCTCCCTTAGCTTTTACAATTAATTATGTTGCTCTTTTGTGTGATTAATCCTTGTCTTTGTATTACAACTTCACTTAATCAAATAGTACTGTGCAGCATGCCAGGAGTTCTTAAGGGTAAGATGTTTTCTCCTGTTTTCGCTTTTACTTGCTGCTTAGGTCTCTTCGAAACTTTAGCACAATGATGTTTTACTAAGATTTCTTAGTCACCGGAGAAGATTTGCATAAGCTTTGCTGTAACTTGGCAAAGCTCGCCTGCCATGTGTGTCTCTACCAGCTGAGAATATGTCCTCGAATCACCAATATGTATAAATGCAAATCCACTTCAACATAAAACTAGTAAAACCCTTAAATGACCTCTGTTTTTCTTCCGAAACAGTCACTATATGAAAAATATTAAAACAGACTTACCTGACCACCTTAAATTATATATTAAAATAATCCTCTTGCAATATGCCCGCACTGGAAATGTCAGGCAGAAAGGAGCTAGTTTTGAGTGGTTTAGAGAAAGTCTTAAACACTTAGGTTGCCTTGCAATTTTGTGGCCAATCTTCCTTTTTCTTTGCAGTCAGGGAAGTTGTTTTGCTGCTGGAAGTGGAGCATGTCTGTCATCCCAGGGTAACGTGACTGCAATATGGCCAGCATTATATGTTCAAAAATCAGGAGATTGGTTTGCATAGAGCTTTTATTTTTAAAAGAAACCATTTTATCTTCCATTTTTTCATGTTTTAGCATGCTATGAACTGGGGTCATCTTTTTCAAAGGCCCCTCTGTAGCTAAACTGAACAATTTTAAAAAGTCCACAGGCTAAAGTAAGCCCAAGAAAGGCAGCAAACTCCTTGCTCCTGCAGCCAGGACTTCAAGGAAAAAATCTTACAGGGCTCAGAGTGGAAAAGGCAGATGAGACCAGAGCTGCTGGGGAAATACAGTATTTTCAGAACCAGAAAGGGCTCTGTGGGCTCAGGAGAGTGATCACCTTTTGTTATAGTGCCCTTCACACTGCTCAAGAATGAGATGCTAAATGAAGGCAGCAATTAAAATGTTCCATGCCAATGGAAATGTAAGTGGATAAATAGATAAGATGCTAAAAGCCAATGTTAAAATACACAGTGCCATTCACTGGTGTACACAGAATTCCTAATCACATTGAAGAATCAACAAATGAAAGAGGGGAAAAAAAAAAAGAATCAATAGCAACCATTGCACACTTAACAAATGCTAAAATGCATCTTAGAATATTCAGACAACTGACCCTGCATCAGCAAAGCACAGAGGTGCTTGCACATCTTTTCATGGTAGAAATCTCATGGAAATAAAATAAATTAAAAGTACTGTGGAATTGCATGGCCCTGCTTGCAAGAGTAATTCCGGGGATATGCTTCTTGAACTGGGTCCTTTATGTAAATAATAAGTCACAAATGTGGGAAAGATTTATTTTATGTTCTTTCAAATGAAGATGGGTTGGCTGTATTCAGTATATTAAATCCTTCCTGCTGCTAAGCTTAAAGAAACTGATTCTCTTGTAACATATTTTGATTTGACTACTGTAGCTTCCAAGTGCTATAAAGCACTAGAGTAGTTTGCCTTGGCCTCACACCTAGTTACAGTAGTGCTAACTTTAAAATTACTGAAGAAACCCACATCTGGAGTCAATTGAGTGAATTTTAACCAGCTTTGGTGGTAATATGCAAGTAATATTTCATCCTCGTGTGTATTTCACTCATCTTATAAAAAAGATGCCTCATTCCAAGACTCCTAGACATATTTCTTTGCTGTCTCATATATCAAGAGTATCAGACTAAGCAGACTGCTTAAAACTGGATATGTCCAAACACTCTCTTATCCTAAACAATGGAGAATATTTTTGCCAGAACTTCCATTTCCTGAAATGGAAAAAAAATATATAACCCCAAAGCCTGGGCCGGATCCTGCTTTCCTTGAAATGCATGGCAAATTTGTCAACAAAACACTCTCTGGCTTGGTGGTGGGGGGAGAAGTTTAACAGCTGGAATTAAGCACCAAGAATAATGGGAAGTGGGCTGCAGCTTCAGATTAGGTTTAGTCTAATGCTTATGTTCAAGGCTGCGCTTCGGTTATGATTTGCCTGTGCCAAAATCATGCAAGTGACATCTAAAACCAGAACCAGAAAACAGGCCCTTTCAGCTTTGGATCTGGCTCAAAGCCAGACCAGAGCTATGGGCATTGGGCCAGGAATTTGGCTCCGAAATACCCGCAGGCCCCAGATTCAACGGCTTGAAACTCCAGTTTTGAATCGTTGAAAATATTAGCCTGGTGGAAGTATTTTTATTTACAGAAATGTGGCAAGTGTGAGTAATTAATTCCCATCTCCATGGGCTCTGCATCTCTGATGCTTGCAGGGGATGACCAGCAGTATGGGCGAGAGGCACTGAACTAAAGAAGCCCTCAAATTGCTTTTATTCTTTTTATCTGAAGGGACCACCACGGATGCTGGGCTCATTTCTTGTAGTGCCTCAAAAAGCTATTAAAGGCAATTGTCCTGCAGGACAGCCTGAGAGCTGCAATCCGCCTATGTCATCCTATTGGTCTTCACAACATTTTCCTCCTCTCTGACATGAATTTAATGCAGGTGCAGACACAGGCTTAACATAAGGGAGCAATTTTCTGATTCATTCATGTAAGACCCTGAGGGAGAGTTGGAACAAGATGTACAAAGGTAATGTGGCATTGTTAAAAAATTAACTTTGCTTCCATTCTCCTGGAGCCATCGAGCTGGGTTGCTTAGATACGTGGATCAGGAATTTAACTGTAAACAAGGTATTTCACCCCTCGGTCCCTAGGGTTTTCAGATGCACTTGAAAAGCAGTCACAAACGTGCATCCTTTGCCATAGCCTTAAGCTGCTTCTTGCCATCGCAGCCTTGGCGTGTGCTGTGGCCCGGCGGCGGCGGCGGTAGCGTGTCGGCGTCTGGCTGCAGCCGCGCTCCCTCTCAATGCTGCGCTTGTTCGGGGACGCGGCTGACGAGCTGACACTCGGGCCGGGGTTCTTGTTTGTGCAGCATCCTGGCCGTGCGCGCTTGGAGCATCCCGCGCTCGCCCGCCGCGGCGCTGGCGGCAGCGTTAATGAGCACGGTATGTTGTTACACGGCTAGTGGAAATGCTGCTTTTGCCCTCAGGATCTCCGCTGCTGTGTCTGCTCAGAGCTCTTCAATATGACAAGGTCACTCACCCTGCTTCGGCCACAAAGAGAGCTAACAAACTTGGGGCTTATGTGCATTGCAGGCTGCTTAACACCCTGCGACTCGGAGCAGGGCATAGGCTTAGGACCAGGCCAGGCGCATGGCAAGTCAGACGTTAGATTATACTAGGTTTTTCTTATAAACTATCCATAAATAATAATAATACAGGGACACAGAGCTTTCCTGCCTATTTACACTCTAAACCAGATCAGACAACTAAGAAACAAGGGAAAGATGAGGAGAGATAAGTGATGAAGAGAGCCTAAGAAGTGGGGTTAAAGATGCGAACAAAAAGCTCCCGTTGATAAGGCAAACTTTCAAAACATTTTTCTCCTCCCTTTTCCTTCTGGCTCTGCAGATGGGGGAGAATCTATGTCTTTTACAACCCCATGCATTGAAGTAACATGTACTTTTGAAGTTTAGTCACCCACTAATTACTAGTCTTTCATTAACAGCGGAGAGACACAAATGATGAAGTACTTGCTTGTACCCAGTAGTCTCTATTGTTGAGACTTAAAAAAATAAATCATCAGCTCCATGCTTGTTAAGTATGCTGAGACTGTTTATGTAAACCCTCTTGCTCTTATTTTGTCTCGCACAGATGGTTAAGATACTTCAGCTAATATTTCTTTTTTTAAAGAGAAAGCTAATTGCCTAAATGTCAGATGAGCTGACTACAGCTTATGTTAGCAGAGAATGGGAATTTCAAGTGCACACAGTTCCTCTAAAATGTAGGTTACTGCTAGAGAGTTGTTGACCATCTACAGATTTACAAGAAAAAACATCTCATCATTAAAGAAAGTCTCTGCTGTGGCCATGGCTACTCAAGTCTCTTGAATTTTGTGTTACTTAAGAAGGGTCTTGTGTTTCTCCACTGAGGGTGCTCTTCAAGGGAATATTTGAAGGCTGAGGCAAACATTAGTAAGCAATGCACTTGTTTGGTTAAGACTTTAGCCTTGACCTCCATCTTTAAGCCCTTGTTCATTATTAATCACGTGCTTCCTGAATCAAAGAGAATATTTTTGGAGAGGGAAAATTGTTCTGGGACTGCAGTGTTATACGCCAAACAGCCTTGCCCAGATGACAAATAGCCTTTACATGATAGCCAAGGTTCATCCAGCTGCTCGGCCCCATACCAAGTGATTGATGGTGTTGATGTTCTAAATAGGCTTAAGATATGCCAAATATCAGAGCTGTAACAAAGTCCTTCAGATATATACTGTAGATAGGCGAGGAGGCATGTTCCCAGCATATGGCAATTCTGAGCATGGTGTCAGGATTATAAGTAACCTTGCAGGGTTTGTCTGGTTTCTTTCGAAGTTAGACAAAAACTATTTTCTGTTCCGGAATGAATAGGGTCACACAAGGTCTGTGTGAAGCTTCCGATTACCACAGATTTTCTCTGTAACAGGACACCCTTTGGAGTTATAACAACATTTGATTTCTTAGCAGAGATCAATAAACTGTTTTTCTACCAGAGTTCTGAGGAGGGAAGAAGAATAGAGCATGTTCAGGAGTTGTTGTCTGTTGGTTTTTTTCTTTCTTTCTTTTTCCTTTTTTTTTTTTTTTAATCTTAAAGGAATGGGAAATTCACACCTGAATAGTTTTATCTTGATAACACAACAGTGCTGGTTCTTTATCCTAGTTCACAAAGGACTGTTTATCAATATTGCCTGAGATCAAGCAGTTGCACCACAGAAGCAATGGTTTCATTCTTTCCCCAGAGAAACTCCTTTTATTTTTTATTTTTTTCTTCCCTTGGAAGTAAGTGTACTTCTTTGGAATGAGCAGGGCTAAGAGGGGAGCAGAAGCGTGGCCTGGGAAATGCCCAGATACTAAGGAACACTCCCACTCCCCAGCTGGAGTGAGGGAAGGATCAGAGTTAGAGTCACAGGAGGTGAGATTTTCCCTGCTTGGTCAGTCCAAGGTGATGTTTAGCCTGTGTTACACTAAATCCCTCCCTCACAGCGGGCAGGACACCAAAGGACATGTCTTGGTCCAACCAGCAGCCTGCCATATCATGTCTTCATCTACCCTGATAGCTCCCCTGGGAAACAGGTGTTCCAGACCCAGCAAACGCCTCATACAAGGTTATAATTTCATTTTTCAGTGAATAATCCAACATAACCCATCTTGGTTTTGAGCATGTGTTTAAAAGATTTTCTAGGAATAACACTGAAGAAAGTTTCTTTAAGTTCTTTCCTTCCTTTTCTCTCTCTCTCTCTCTCTTTCTCTCTTGGCTTTGATAATGTAGATTATTTACTGGAAAAAAAGAAAAAGATACTATTTTCTCAGTAATTTAAACATGAATCAAGCTCACTCATGCCAAACCAACTTCTATACTGAGTTAGTCCAGTTTTAGGCTAGCAGCTCCCCACTGGATGCCACCATTGGAAATGGCCAAGACATCCTGTGCCATGCACCAGACCAACAACGCAAATGGGCTGTAAAATAGGATTGAGTGACTGCAGGGCAATCAAACTGAGCTAGACCTTACCAGTGAAGTCAGGATAAACAATGCTTCAAAATACCAATGGAGCAGCAGAGAATGCAGTTCCGTAACGACCAGCCCAGGCCGGGATCACAATACGGAGCACTTGGCCCATGTTCTTTTTCCACTAAGCCCAGTTGTAACTGGGTCTGCTACAACCTCAGAGGCTTGAAAACTATCCCTCCTGTCATCCCTGAAGAATGAATGGGATCAGCTGAAATCCTAGAATCCATATCTTTATTAATTTATTGCCGACTCACTTCTTGTTGGCAGTTTGCGCATTGTGTTGTCTGCCTCCCAAGCCAACAGGCTGCCAGTGGTGATTAGCAACTAAATCATATACCATTCAGCGCTCCACATTGCCTCCAGTAATTTTGTTTGCAACCAGCCTGGGAGCGGAGCAACAGGACAGGTTTTAATTCAAATCGTAATTTATATGTGAGAATGTGCATAGATGTTCTTATCTGCAATTCCGGATGGTCCATTTCAAGGAAGTTCAAACTCGTTTGAAGTCACTTAAATCAAAGGTGAGAGCTCTGAGAAGAGTTTAAAAAGAATAAACACTCACAGACTTACCCTCACATAATTCAATATGCAAGTGAAAGGTGAGCTAGTTTTTCCAATAGATTCCTGTTCATAGGTGGCCCTCAGTGTGACACAACTAATATTGCAAAAGCAATACTAAGAATAAAGACAGTCATTGTGTTAGTCCTTTCATATCATCTGCTGTTGGAGATGTTAAGGCCGTAATGGAACAAAATGAGTACCTGGTCTGACCTTCTGCACAGCACAAGTCATCAAGCCTTATCAAATAATTCATGCATTGGACCCTTAAATTCTGTTTGAATTATGCCCTGTATTTTAGGTAATAATGACTTAACAGCTGCAAGTGACTGAAGCTCAACCATGCTCCCAAGTAAGATGATGCAAGGATTAACTACCCTATTTAAAGAAATCCTTTTCTCCAAGTTGCATGTATAACTTTCTGTAATCTTAATAATCTGTGATACTCTCTGTTTCCAGCGATAAAATTCAGTTTTTGGATAAAAAAACTTTCCTACTCCTGAATCTGACTTTAACTGCACTGCTCCTATTAGCTAATTGCAGCTGGGTGTTCCAGTTCATTGAATAATTTCAATAAAACTGTGTTTGGGGTCAAGAAAGCTAGATTTGCAAAGCAGCCTGAACAGAGGGCGATGATGTTGTTCCCATTTAATCAAGGGCCAGAATGCTCTTCTAGGCTGAACACAAACCCAGGTCTGATTTCCACGTCTGCCTGAGGGCCATGGTTGGCCTGTCTTCAGGGTTTGGCTCTGCCACAGTTGTTGCTAATTCTAGATGGGATCTCCAGCAGTCCTTTCTGCTGACACCGCTCTTTGCATGTGATAGTGAAGCATCATTTAGCCAGAAAGAGTCTTGTGTGGAAATCAGAAAGTTGACATGACTGAGAAACAAATAAATATAAGCGTATATACAGTCACATATAAGCATAAAAAGTAGAACACTGCCAACAAGATAAATTGAGAGTGTCCTTTGCCTTGCAGCGCTATAGCCTGGCACATTCTCAAGGTATAGCTGCTGGAAAGGGAACTATTCAATCCACTTCTTCACACTAGAAACTATTAGATTTAAAAAGATGACTCCATTTCTCTGCCTGGGAGTTTACCTATTGCTTAATGTGCTTTTATTGCAAATGACCAAAAGGAATATTTCATATTGAACCCAACAAAATACTTTTCTTTCATCAAGAAAAAATGCTACTTAAAAATTTTAATTTAAACTTTTCCTTATATCTGTGCTTTTAACTGGTAAATCAGAAAACTAGAAAACTAATAATCCTGAGTGATATTGCCCTTCTAGGAATGACTTATGGATAGGCTGAGCGCAAAAGCAGTTTATTAGATGACTAGCCTTTTATATTAGGCCTCTCTGTAAGGAAAATACAAAGTTTTTGATTAGTTATCACTTTCGTGTACACTGATATATCTGGAGTTACATGGATGGAAAACTGATTAATTTTATCACTCTATTTTCACTATAGCTATCATATTAGGGCCTTGTATCCTCACTGTGTCTCATCCTAATATTAGCTCTCAGTAATACAGAGATGTATTTTGAGGTAGCCTCACCAGAGTGCGGAGTCTGAACTAGACTCGCAGTCAACAACTGTGCTGGGCCATTGACACTGCAAACATGTTTCAGCTTCTTGCAGGCTCCTCAAAGTTTTAAAATGTCCTCATGACATTCAAAGCCTCATGAAACATGGGCTTTGAATATCCCTTGCCTTTGAGCATTTGATCTGCTCTGCAGCGCCGAGTTTGTCCGGGTATTTACAGCTAGCTATTTGTATACTCAATGGACTCCACTGTGTGAGGAAACTGTTTAAATATGCATTTTAAAGAGATGATTTCACTTCATGTGTTTTTTTCACCAGCACTGTGGTTTTCAAAATGTTTTTTGAAAACTGTGCAGCACGCAGCTATGAAGCTGCCCTTCTGAAGGTGAGGGAGAGCCCTCTGCTCACAGCCATGTGCCAGGGAGCTGCTGCGGGAGCGCAGTGCAAGCCCTGGGCACCCGCCTGAAGGTTCCCTGTGAGCCTTTTGTTCCCAACAAAAACATGATAAGGCTGTGTGGGAGTGGGCTGGAAAGGCTATTTAAAAATTGTTTCAATATGCTCCTTGCCATGGCTGTATCTGAATTGACCTGGATATTTAAAAGAGAATTAACCATAATGATCTCTCTCTGTCATTTTTTTTCTTTTCTTTTGCTTCTCATTTTACCAGAAATTAAAAAAATAATAATAATTTGATGGATTAATAAAGTTCTGTTTGGGGTTCTGCCTGAATCTCCAGGGTCAGACCCATTTCTTCCCCCTCAACTTGCCCGCCTTGGGAAGGAGCACCAAGGGAACTTGCCAAGACGGAAAGCCGCATCCACAGAACGCTTCCCAGGTAATCCCGCTGTCCTGATTAACGTCTTCAGCCTTGAGAGGGGTGAACTGCGTCCTTCAGGCCCAGCACGCAGGGGAGCAGAGCATGCTGGCTTGCCCCCTTGGTCAGTGGCTTTTCCACTACCGCGGACCCAGCCGGTGTGGAGACCTCTGGTAGCCAGGAGAGGAGAGATGAGTTCTCAGCTGCGGGGGATTCCTTCTCCTGAAGGATGTTTGTCTGCTGCCGACAAAACAGATGGGCGGGAAGGCTGAAAATTATGGGTCTTCATACAACTGTCACTCCTCGTAAAGAAATTCACTCATTACTCCAGCTCCAAAGTAGCCACTGTCTTGCATCCTCTAAAACTACTGTAAAACTTCATTTTACAAAACTGATTTTTGATTTGTATCAGAATCAAGCTTCTTTTAATAAAATAACAAGCTTGTTTTCCACTATTCTATAACTTAAAACAAAATTCTTTTATAAAGTTTCAGCTTGGGTATTTTTGGCCAAGTTGTAAGAATGTAAAAAAAATGTGGATATTCTTTTGGAAATGCTGATGCAAAGCAAACTAACAGATATCACTTGCTTTTATTTTCAAAATCAGACCAGCACCTAGAATTTTCATGCATAACTACTTTGCATGAACTGCAGCAAAAGTTGGTGGCAGAGCCCCCTTTTTTTTTCCAAATGAGTTGCTAAAAGCATTTTTCTGGCTAAAATGCAAGAATAGTTATAGTTATTCAACTTATTTCTCAAGCTGCCTTACTATTCTGACACAGATTTTCTTTACAAAATACTAGGACAATGAAGCCCTTAAAAGCAGATCTAAGCATGGCAAGATGTAAGTGTGGTGTGGTAAGTGTCTGTGATTTGACCCACTGATTTTTGTAAAGCATATTTTTTTTTTCAAATTAATTTCTTAATTTGAACCTGATTTGAATAAAATATTGTAAAAATATATCTATTCAAATTATTCATGGTGAAATTAAAGGCTTTCAAATATCATTCTGAAATTTGTAGGAACTTCTTTTAAAAAAGAGACAGCCCTTAATGGGTGCTGATGAATTTCGTGTTCCTCAGTTAGAGAAGATTGTTTCTGTTTTTTTCCCCAGTGGCTCTGTCCAAACACAACTCTGCCATTTTGTGTTTACTGTCCAAAAATCCTTTTAGACTCCTTGTCTTTCACTTTAAAATTTCACAAGTATTAGATTCCCTACTGAATATCTTCATACACTTTCATACAATTTGATACCAAAAATGTTTGGAAGGCAAAAAACCATTCCAAATGTTAGAAAACATCTGAAATGGAACAATGACTTGGGGGAATGGAGGTGAATGCTAAGTTTTTCCAAAAAAATAAAAATAAAAAATTAACCCTCACACACTTCTTAAACAATAATTTGGATAAAAAATAAAGAAGCTAGAAGTGGCTGGAAAAGATCTTCTGAGGAGTGATTATTTTCTTCCCACTAGCAAAATAGGTATGGAAAATGTAAGTATGCACAGCTGTGTTTATTTCAATGATTAGACATTCTATTTCTCTGTGACCTCTATGCATTGAGCTGGCAAGACACCTGGGTATGCTTAGAAGTGTCTCATTCAAACATTTACATTTATTCAGCTAGGACCTTTCTTTATCCCTCCCATGCCCTTTTCTTCTGTAAAAAGACCACAGGAAAGAAGAAAAAAAGAAAAGGAAAGAGAAAAGGAAAGAGAAAAAGAAAAAGAAGAAGAAGAAGAAGAAGAAAAAGAAAAAGAAAAAGAAAAAGAAAAAGAAAAAGAAAAAGAAAAAGAAAAAGAAAAAGAAAAAGAA
>JAWLRI010000029.1:935797-949937 GCA_034781795.1 Crypturellus tataupa | reverse complement strand
AACAAAAACAAAAACAAAAACAAAAACAAAAACAAAAACAAAAAAAAAACAAAAAGAAAAAGAAAAAAAAAGAAAAAGAAAAAGAGAAAAAGAAGAAGAAGAAAAAAAGCAGTTGAATCTGGTGTTCTCTTTTTTTTTCTGCAAGGTGCTGGTTAAGGCTCTACCCCATGTGTTTGCACATTTTAAATGAAAGCATTAGCCCTAATTTAATCAAATGGCAAGCGTAAAACCCTCCCTTCCCAGGGCTGAGCACACTCCCAGGCTGCGTCAGAGAGCAAGGGATGCTGAAGTGTCCCACGGGCTGTAGCAGCGCATGGGGCATAAGGGCAGCACTGGGGAAGCCAAGTCCCCAGTGTCCCCATGATCTGTGCTGTGCATCTGTACTATGTCAAGTTGCAAAATGTACCATGGGCAGGTATGCACTACGGCATGTTTTTGCACTAGTGTCTGACTGCTTCGGTTGATCCTGGTCGATGCTTGGTTGATACTAACAGGTTTCCTTGTAAGAAATAAGCACTGGCAGTGAAATTTTGTCCAGACTGTGTTAATGGTGTGGAACTGAGGCAGAGAGGGATTAAGGGTTTTCCACACTGTCACACAGGAAGTCTGGTAGGGACATGAATTTTACCCTAGGTCTAAGCCTCCACCCAGTGCCTTACCTGCTGCTTCATCTTTCCTCTGAACAGATGCATCAGGTGTGGAGGAAGGACTTCTTAGTTTATGAGTGACCAAGATTCAAATTATGCAGATATATTTGTTTTACTTCTACCTTTGGAGCCAAAAGCAGAAGTTCCAGTAACTGAGTCACAAAATCATTGAAGGACTGTTCACCTTAAGTTTAATAAAATTTTGCCCATGCTTCTTTGGATAACCAAATATTTCAGAGCACTAATACTCTCTAGACTGTGGATCTGGTTCTTCTTTCAACAACTCCATGAAAAAAAAAAGTTGCTTCTTTAGAGCTATTACAAATTTAAACTGAAGAAATATGACTGTACATACCCAGAATTAGAACATATTAAATGACAATAAGAAGCATCTGTACATAAGGCACTCATTTTCTTTTTATTTCAGGCTATTTCATTAGTTAGTCTTCATAGAGTGTGCTGTGTACTATACAATATCTTATATCTCATTGGCTCTGTCAAATTATCTTTCTTTTTCCTATAAAAACATAATTCAAAAATCATGCATTGCTATTGATTACTTTGTCTGGTTTGCTGTTTTGATCATTTTTACAGGAATTGTTTAGGAAGGGGGATTTCCTTACATATACTGATTTTACAGTTTATGTATGATTAGGAGTTGTTTTTATTAGCCATAATGATCTTCTTTTCCAGGGATCAGTCTTGCGTTGGGCTGAGCCTCCAAAGCTTCCCACTGGAGCCAGTAGCACTGGTCCCTATTCAGTGCCCAGGTAGAGAGCTCTGCACCCTGCAAAACTGAGCTGTATTTGGTCAGGAAGTATTTAAACAAGAGGTAAAGACAGAGAGAGTTATTGGGGGATTTATTGTATGTTCAGTGCATGGCAAGGCTGAAAAGTCCGGGAACTTGGACAAAAATAAAAAAAAAAATAACAAGATGGTAACCCCTTCTCTTAAAACACCGCACTGAGATCATCCTTATGAGCTGGAGAAACATAGCCAAATTGAAAAGGCTTCACAGCAGAGCAATTCCATAATTAGATTTGTAAGGAAGTGTAAAGAAGAGATCTAACTCTGAGATAAATGGGTTTCTGTGTGTTGGTTTGCCTGCCTTCAGCAAGCCTGTTAATTCACTGAAATCCATAGAGCCCGATCTGTACAGTTTGGTTAAGCAAAAGTGAGATAAGCAACTTTGGCAACAGTAATTGTGCACAGAAGTTGGAAGAAAATGAAGGGAATAAACCAAAATGAAACTAAGGAATAACAAAAACTAGGCTGGAAGGCAAGGAAGGGAAAGTAGCCTCTGTTACATATAACATATTTCTTTTCAGCCTGCAGCGGGGATATATTATAAAATCTTTTTTTCACTTTTGAATTGCAAGACTCGTCATCTGGGACATTTAATACGAAGCTTGACTAAGTACTAGCTTACTTGTTTATGTTACTGATTTTATATGTTACAAGAGTGAGCTTGTGCTGAGCGGGATAGACACAGAGGGGTTTTCTCCAGCGGCAAAGCGGAGTTAAGGACTTTTCGCCACACTGATGAAACGATGGGGACTAAGGAAAGGAGCAGCCTTTTTTCCCCACACACACACGCCTAGGATTTAAAAGCTTGGATTGTCCAACTGGTCCAGCGAATAATGTTGTCGTGAAGGACTTAGTCCACTGGAGATGGACTGACTCATCCAAGCAGGGACAGTGAGCAGGGGCACCATGGTGGGATGTCGTCTGAAACGACCCCGTTAGAAGATTCAAGAGGCAGGAGAGAAGGCAGGGAGAGGACTGAATTGACCCTTTTCTCCTCCCTTTCCCATTCACATGCTTGCAGATTTTATCAGGCTTTTTCGCCGCAGGGCAAAGCGTTTCTTTAGAGCTGCATCCCAAGCTTTGCTGCCAAATCCAGGCTGCAGCCTCAACAGCTGTACCCCATCCCCCGGGCCTCTCCGTCCTCATCCTTGGGGAGCATTTGCATGAGTTTGGTGGGGAGAAGACCAGAGTACTTCTCTGGGGTCTGTGCGCACTCAGGGCCCTTTGCATTTGCTTGGGAAATGAGTTTGACAAAGCCCAAACCTTCCTCCCAGCAACAGGAACAGATTCAGGCAAGGGGCTTGCACCCCTCCACAGTCAGAGGCCTAGGAGGCTTGCAGCCCTCCCTAGCCAAAGTAGACACCTTCCTGGAGCATCTGGGGCCAGTTCTCCCTTTTTTAAAAAAAAATTTTCTTTTTCACCCTCTCTCTCTCCCCAGTGGAGACTTGCTCATTTGCAATAGGAAGGTTCATTGTTTTCCCATCTGATATTTCTTTGATTACTTAAAAAGAAATCCCAGAGGCTTGTTTGCACAAAATAGTGATTGCATAATTGATGTGATTACCCTGCGCTTCGCCGTGCCGCCGCAGCGCCGCTGATTAGCCCGAGGAGCTCTGAGCACCGTGATGCTGCCGGCACCCCTGCTCCATCCCCACGCGCTCCCGCTTCCAGCCAGGACCGTGTGAGACCTTCCTCAGAGCAAGGAAGAGCCTGTCTACTTCCCCGAGAGTCCCTTATATGAGCAAGATTTTAAAAAATGTCATCCTTGCTGCTCTGGGGACTGACACGGAGGTGTGCACATGGGGTAAGTTGTGGGGCCAAATCCTGGGCGCTTTGCCTGGGATAACCCGGATAAGCACACGCACACCCAGCGGATGGGCTGGAAATAAAAAGTGTTCTAAATACAAGGGAATGAAGAGATTCATTAATGATGATTATTAATTGTAAGCCAATAGGGGAAATTTATCAGCAAAGTGCAGGTAGGAACTTTCCAGCATTCACAGAGGGAAGCTTTCTGATAGAGGAAAGCCTCCCCTTTTTGGGGTCAGAACTTGTTAATTATTTTCAGCTTGAGGCTAGAGAACATCCTAAGAGACATATCTATCTTTTTTTTTTTTTTCTGTTTCTTTTTCATTCTGCAATTTTTTTCATTCCTTCATGCTGTATTCTCCTTTCTTTTCAATTCCAGGATGAAACATTGCCCTCAGTAAGGCTCCTTGGTTAGATTTCCACATTTCTGAACCTTTGTTTTTCCCAACATGTGTGCAATTTTCACTATTTTTGTCCAGCGCTGACCTTTGGAATTCCAGAATAATTTTCCCTCCCCTTCCTGGTGCCCTCACGTGACCCAGGAACACAAACATCTGAGAGACCTCTGGGCATCTTCACATCTGCTGGTATATAAGATCAGAGCCATTGTGTGATGTATTTTTAACAGCAGGTGTTGGGCTTGGAAAAGGGTGTGTTGGGTTTTGAGGGGCTGGGCAGAGTCTGCACTTAATTCTTAGTTCCCAGGCTATTTAGGAACAGCTTTAAAACACACTTAATCTGTTTGTACAAATTTAACATTGTAAAACCACAATAAGGAATTGCTAATCAAGTGCAAGTCTGGATTTAGTTTCAGCTTTGCATCACTGCTGTCTTAAAAAAAAAAAAAACTAAACTGAAAAAAATATAAAAAAATCAAACTTTAAAGCTGAGTCCAAGATTCCAGTTTACAACTTATTTTCATGAAATACTTGCTATTGATTGATTACTTGAAGCCTGTTAATTATTATTTAGTCACGGTTTTCAACACAAACTCCTTACAGCAGCAAAACAAACAGTGCGGATGTTTTATCTTTTGCCAATTAACACAGTTTGAACATGACTTAAAATAGGCTGTTAGCTCAGCATCTGATTCACAGCAGCATTACTCCCATCTATGCCACATAATTCCACTGATTTTGATGGTATTGCAGGTACCATAGTGTAAAACGAGAGAAATGTTCCCTTTTAATTGAACCCCCTCAACGAGCAGAGGATCAGATGACAGCCTCATTCTTTCGTTGTCCATTAGTAGCAATTTAGCAAGTAAATTAAAGAAACAGTACGAGGAGAGTGTTTTCCCCAAAATATCATTGAAAACCTATTTTCACGGAAATCTTCTCTTTCAAATTTTTTATCAGACAAATCTAAAAGGGTGCTTAGTGTTCAGTTATCTGCCAGGTATAAATGGCATAAATGGATGATTACTTTAAATACATCTTCTCTGAGAAGGGAGTTATGGGACCTCACAAAAGCATCACGCTGTGACTACTTTCAGGAAATCACCTGGAAATAAATAAGATGATAAAGGTTGCTTGCAAGTCCTTAGATTCCCATTGCCTTTTTAGGCAGATAATTGAATTCAGGATGGGCTGTAATTCATTTCTGGTACCACTAAGGAACAAATTATTTATTATTTGGGAGAACAGACTGAGTGACCTGATAGGTCCTTTCAGTCACAGGATCTATGATTATAAATCCTCATGGCATCCACCATGTGGGTGTATACATCCTAAAATAAAGGAGGAGGTTTTAGTACTGAGTTTCAGTCAGAGACAACCCAACAGGTCATGTAGCAAAGTGACAATTGAGCCCTGAAACATGGACAAGTGAAACAATGGCACTGTTGAAACCAACAGAAATCTCACCAACTTCAACAAGGTTATTTCTGAGTAGCTATTTTTAATAACACCCCATATAAGCATTTCTGAAATGTACAGATTCTTACTGTGGTTTCATTGAATCTGCTCTGGATTCACCCCAACTGAATTTGTATACTCCTTTAGTCCAAATTTTAATATAAAAAAACACTAAAGGTGGACCTGACATCCTAGAAGTAACGTAAAATAACCCTCCTGTAACAAATAGTCTCCAACTGTTGCTTACAGGCCACTTATGGTTTCAAAGCCTCCGAAATAACAGTCAAACAAGACAAGTTTTAACTGGTTTACTGGGGAAATGTGTTCCCCCACATTAAACTTCTTTCACGAGGATAGTTAAAGGATACCTACACTATTCCTCCCATATATGTCCAGGAGAGCGTGTGATGTGTGGTCAGAGACAGCTTTCAGATGGCTAAAACATTGTTTCTTGAAGGACGGGATGCCTGTATATGAAGATTCTTTTAATTTATTTTTGAAGTTACCTCCATTTTATAGTTGAGGAAACAGAGGTATTGACTCTCTAGGCACATGCCTAGGTCTCATCCTTTGTGGTACTGGGCTTCTCAAGGCTGCAATGCAGCTTGCAGTTCTGGTCATCATGATTCCATAACAATGCAGGACAAGCAGGGAGATTTCATGAAGAAACCATGAAAATATCTGGAGAAAACAGGACATCTGAGGGAAGAGTGAAAGAATTGGAGTTGCTTAGCCTTTAAAAAATGCTAAAGGAGAGAATGAGTCATACTACATAGAAGTTTCCTGAAATAAAGAAGGGAATGATTTGTCCTCCATTTTTATAGTCCTTCCATCTTCATAGACTGGTCCTGATCTTCAGTGAGAAGGATTTATGAATGGCAAAGGTAGCAAAGCAACAGAACTGAGGAAACAATTGCGGTCTTTAAGAAGAGGTCATTCAGACTCAATGACAGTAACTTTCTGCTTTGGCCTAGGGTACCACCAGAGATACCTATCACCCATTTATTTATTTATCAATTCTAAAGAGAACTGGAGTTTTTAATTCCACTTCACTGTAACCAGAATTGGAGGCAGTCTCTCCCATGGCAGAGTTGGCACCCACGGAGGTAGATGACTAGTTTGTGAAAGCTCTGTGTTAAGGGGCTCTTAGTGGATGGGCAGCTGTGAGGATTGATGGTTCCACAGCCATGCTCATCAGGGCTCTGGTATGGAACTTGCTTGAAGTGTATAAGACTCTGCATCCCATAATGAGATACATCAATGGGCATCTTCCCCAAATGTAGCAGATACACATCAATATTTTGAAAATACCACCATCTTTAATGTGGTCGGAAATACTTTCCAAGTGCTTCTGTTCCCAGTTGGTTGTGTCCATAGGGCATTATGAAACCCATAGTGATTGTGCAAGATTGTTTTATACTAAGATTTACTCTGTAACTGATCTGAGATGACTTGAAATGGTTATTAAGAAAAACCAATTATATCTTGACTCCGAGAGATTGCTTTTATGCTGCTTGTTCCTTGCCTCTTCCATAGCTAGTAAACCTAGCCAGTAGAGCAGAGAAGCTGTGGAACAGATATTCAATCGAAGTAGCAGAGAAGTCACAACAGGAATGTAAAGACTCTTTCATGTCTTTAATCTCCTGGAAACTGCCTTCATTTGACTTAGAATACAATTTGGGTTGGCTTTTGGAAATTGAGGATGGTTTCAGACAGTAATGAGCAACCCAAGCAGGTGTCCGAAAGTCACAAAGGTAGATTATTTTTCCTCTTTCACCTTTTCCAAGTGTCTGGAGGCCAGCAAACTCCTATGTTCTGCCAGACCTTCACAGACATTAAACATGCACTATTGCCTCTCCTGCCTCTACGCACATGACAGCCAGGACTGATAAAGCTGCACTCCACTCTGCGAGGCCTACAAGTTTCCTTTTATTTTTCAGTTCAGGGATAGGAAACTGTGTCATGGGCAGGAGCAGTTGAAATCTAAAGTGTTTTTAAGATGAAACTTGAGCAATAGGTGAAGAGTGGTCCCTGTAAAATAATGGACTAAATTGGAAAAAACAGATGTGCTGCGTTCCCTTGAATGATGTTACAGAATGTCCTCTGAAGCTGAACTGTGCTGTTGAGACTTGAAAGTCCTACATGCACTGCACCAACAAGGAGTTGTCGTGAGAACACACGGTTCCATTCTTGAATGGGAACGGGAATGAAACCTGACTATGCATTAACGAAGACCATTGAGTGATCTCAATAAAACAAGGCTCAAAGAACTGTGGTACTGAATGCTGTTGTACTGAAAGACAGGACCAACAAAAATCACTATGCTAAGCAAGATGAATGAAATGATTACAAGATGGAAAAGCTCAAGCCTTGCTCTTCAAAGAGAATATGTTGCCCGAATTCAAGATTCTAGGCAGCATCTCTCTCCTCTTTATCATTGTAAGTCCTCCTTCATATGCATAGATGTCTACACTGAACCCTTCGGAGAATTTAAAGCCAGAGAAAGTGGATAGCTCTCACCTCTGTTCAGGAAATCCAGGGCTAGCATTTTCATACATGCCAACAACTGCTCATTTCTCTCCTACCTTTCTCCCTGCTTGGTATTTGCCCCCAAGGACTCAGTTAGCCCCTGCACCAGGGTACTTTTAAGAGCAGGAGTAGAAGCACCAGCCACAGAAAATCCAATGCCTTGTGCAAGGGGCTGTAAGACAGGCAGGCTCTTCTCTCTTGTCAGGAGTGAACCTGAATTCACATGTGCTGCCTGAGTGCTCTGACCACTGAATCACTGAGATTCACCCCCATTTTTCCTAGTGAGTTTTGCACAGTGCCTGTTCTGGAAGGTGTGCTCTGAAAACACATGTCAGGTCAGGCCCGGCGAGGGGGATAATGCTTTGTTTGTGAATCCCAAAGAGCTTAGATGTGATTTAGGTGCTTGGAGGCTTGTTAAGGCATTGGCAAGTTCCGGGCTGATATTTAGGAATTTTTCTGGCAGGGAATTAGACACCTCCAGGCTCATGCAGCAGCTCAGTGAGAAAGTAAATGTTAGTGTTGAGAAGCAGGCAAGTGTGCTGGGTGAGTAAACCTTTTTGTGAATTTAGTCCAAATCCACTCCATATAAATAAGGATAATATCTGAAATTCTGGAAATCTGATCTGAAGGAGGGGCAGACCTAAAATGAAAGAGGCTAATAAAAATGAAAAAGATCTAATGGAATAGAAAATTTCCTTTTAATGAGCTCCTCTGGTGATGACTGTACAGCAATATTTAATCCTTTGTTAAAAATCAGTCTTTTCAGTGCCTCTGTATTTGTAACTTACCTTGAATTACAGAGAAGATTGGCTAGAACATTGCTGGCAGAATTGATCGTGCCCTTAATGTGGGCTGAAATCTTACACTGTGTTTGGGTGAAAACAAAAGTGGTTCTTTACCTCCCTCTGACCTTGATGCACAGAACTGCTTTGAGGTGCAGGCAGTCTAATTAATCTGGTCTGTGCCTGCTTGTCAAATCTTTCTTGTGGTAGCAAAATTTCTAGTCATTTTGAGAGAAAACTATTTGATTTTGAAGTAAATTGCCTGAATTTCAGGTTAAGGGTTATCCAGCAGGATTTTTCGTTGGAAAAAAAAAATGTGTGCTACTCCAGTAAGGTGCCCATCTGAACACAGGACAAGGTCTCTCAGCCCATCTCTGCTTGTTTGGTGGATGGAACGTGGCCAGAAGTATGCAGCAGCAGTGATCATGACCAGCAGAGCCCGCGAAGATCTTAGCCCTGTTGAATTCATCACTCACGGCCATTTTGATGCTAATATCTCTGAAGCCAAGATAGCTTGTATAGACATCACAGTCTCTTTAGGATCAACTTGGTTGTCCTGAGAGCATGATTTGTGGTCTGTGAGCTGCCTTCTCTCCTGCAAATTTTGGTTCATGTAACCAGCATCTATTTTAAGATGGTGGTAGTAGCATTTCACTTCATACTTAGAATGAGTTGCCTGAATCTGGGCAAAGTAGTTTACCTTATCCATTAATAAATGCCAAGCTGCCTTTGCCGTGCTTAGCAAAGCATGGCTTTCTTCTTGGTCTGTCTTTTCTCTTGTGCGATGTCTTTGTTTTGACGTAAAAAAGATCCTTTAGCAAACGTATTTCTCTAACCTCACCAGAATGGTTTGCCTGGAACCGAGTATCTTTGGACAGTGATTTTCTGTAATAATACTGATTTCTTCTATGATGCCCAGATTAATCCACCTTACCCCAATAAAGTAGGTGCTATTGCTTTTGCTTTTCTCACCACACTTTAGAAGAAATGTAGCAGTCATAAAATAGATTTTTCAAACAAACAATAGAGGAACAATAGAGGAAATGAATTACTTCAAGATTTCTCTGTCATCAAATGTTATTGTTGACACTTTAAATGTGGCAATAGTTGTTATGCTAATTAGAGTGGTGTAGCTCTAGAAACAGGAACTATGTAAAGACTGTGTCTGGAAAGTACTAATAATCTTCTGATACCTGTATTTTTGCCATTCTTTATTATTATAATGAGAGCATTAATGTACAGAGGCAAAATCATGTATCCTTAATAAAGAATGAAGCAGCACAGTTGTTATCATCTTGAGTATCATATTCATTTACAATCAAGTAGGCAACTCAAAGGTTAAGAGGTTTAATGTTCCTGAACTGTACAATTGAAGCACTATAGTCCACATTATTGTTAGCAATTATTCAAAGTGCTTTGGGGTTTTATCAAGAACTTCATTTTTCCAGAAGAAAGTCCCATACAACTTTAGTCAGCACTACAGCATGACCATTTAACAGCCAGACATTTTTGCACAAAGTGCATCACAAGGTGTTGTCATGACATAACTTGCTTACCACTATTTATACCGTATTTAGATAACCACCCTCGATCTTCAGCCTCTCTTAAAATTTCATGGTACATATCTTTCCAGTGAGATTTAGAAAGTTAAGAAAGTCTGTTTGTAAACATCCCTCGTGCATTCCTCCAACATGAGGAATGTGTATTTGCAGTTTTTGAAGCCCAAGAAACAGAAAGGCTTTTCTAAAATAAATAGTGTATCAGTAAACCTAATGAACTCTGCGAACAACAAATCTGATGGGAACGAAAAGACCTAAACGGTGTAAGCTAGTGAACATAGAAGGAATAGTACAGTAAAGAAATATGGGAGGAAATTAACCAAACAGAGGGAAGAAAAAAGCTCAAACAAAAATTACAGGTAGTTTAGGACTGTGTTAAACATAGAGACTAGCTCAACATTTTAAGCACAGGCTACCTTAAAAGCTAATTGATATAGATGCTAAGGATTGTAATGTATCATCCATAAAGATTAATGCACAATTAATCTTTAAAAAAGGGAACTCTAAAATAAACAAGAGGGTGACCTACATGATCAAAAGGGTGTATACCCCATATAAGTGTGAATCAGCCCTAAAGCACTGCAAAAGGTAAGAAGTGAACTAACGGAAAAAGAGACCATTTACTGCATTGTAAAGTTTCAGACTCTCTTGCGAACTTTTTCTGTCTTTAATCCCTATAGGATGTCCCATAAGAAAAAAAAATCCTGTGGGTTTTGTGTTAATTTTCTTTAATCTGACCACTCATAGCTGTGTTGTTTTCCTTTGGTCCCTTAATAACAGCTTATTGGCAAATACATATACTACAGAATGATGTTTCCAGTGAGATTCCTAAAGTAATACATTTCTACTTTAGTAGCTACAAATCAAGACCTTTCTGCTTTAACTGTTTAATTTGTTAATAAAATTCAGACAAGTTATACCTTACACTCTATTTTAGTAGCATTAAATTATGTCAGTTGTTTCTCAATTAGCTGAGTTTCTTTCTAAACACTAATGAAACCTAAACAGAGAATGAACTCAATCCTATTTAGTCCTTCCTCCCACAGCACAGAAGGATCAGAAAGCAAAGCTGCATGAGCATAGTTTCTTTGTCCTTTTTGAGGTGAATATCATTTTAATTTTACATTATTAGTTCAGAATTTTTAAGTGTCTTTAACCTTTGCTGTGATACATACAACTGTGTTTAAGGTAATTATTTCACAGCAGTAGCCAAAAATCCTTTCAGATCCTCTCAAGCCCTCATAAAATAAAAAGTTTTGTCACAAGTACCTCTTTACCTTAAACCTTAAGGGTTTAAGAAAATAAGCAAGTTTGTGGCATTATGTTAACCAACAAATCAAGGATTTTGGTGGATTGAGAACAAAATTTAGCTTCACAGTATAGTGTCCTCACTTTTCAGCAACATGGGTAATCTCGAAGTCAATATGTAAAGTTTCTGAATTCTCCATATTGCTTTGTTGTTACACAAGAAAGGACATTATCTGGGCTGTTGGAGACACAATTCTTTCAGGATGGACAAAATAAAGTTCAAAGAAAGAGTATGAGGTAGAATGGAGAGGTGGATGGACAGATTTCACCTTTACCAAAATTTTCCCTGATTTCTAGCTGCTCTATTGATGAAGCTCTATAAAAACCTCTTAAAAGGAGTTCCCTTAACTGTGCTCAGAAATAAAATGGAAACTAGTGGCTCCTCAGACTCTGAGTATCTCTTGAAGAAAGGTGTCCACGGCCCTTGCTGTGTTTCAGCTGAGAGCAAGGGATTTAGAGGTACCAAGCCCTGGCTGTATCATGCCAAGTAACATCAACCCAAGATGACCATGGCAAGGATGGCAGGGATTGCTGGGGAGAGGCCTTCATCATTCAGTGTAACAAACCTCCCATTCAAGCCTGTATTAACAATAATATTAAAAAAGTACTAAATATCCATCTTTCCTTCTCTATCTAGCTTGCCCACCAACCTCTGGCATAACCCCATTCATGTGTGAATTGACTCATAACCAGTTCAGCTTCATCAAAGGCACAGCTCTGTCAAGACACAGTGAAAGCCAATCAACCCAATCAACTTTGTCTGTGTTTCATGACAGTTTAATCACTGAAGACTGTTTTGTGTTGAAATATTTCCCCTTGGGGTTTAGGATAGCAGTATTATACTAATGCAGAAGGAACCAAAAAGGGAAAAAGGCACTCATGCAAATTCTTTGAAGTCAATATTCTTTTATTGTCTTTATAGTGAGCATATTTATTTATAATGATCCCTATGCCTTGTTCAGTCATAGTGGCGCAAAGTCACTGAAACAACTGCATTTTACATTCTTTTTGCATCGAAGTCAGTAACATGAGTTAGAGGATGCAGCCAGGAAAGATGGACAATCTCCCTCCAATATCCATGCCAACTGAAATCGCAAAAAAAACAAAGTACAATGTAGACTGATGGCAAATATAGTATTCCCTGAGTCAGATTCACTTTAGTGGCAATCAGGAATAACTACTACGGTATTCAGAATAAGACTGCTCTGGAACCAGACTGAGAGAGAACAAACTCAGAGGAACATTTTTATTCTACCAGTACCTGTTTCATATGAAAATTCTGAACACATATTGTCACGTTTTTCACCAAATTATATTTTTTTACTATCTGATGGTTTGTGTTTGATGTGACTCAAATTACTGCATGGAGAATCACAAGAAATAACTAAATGCATAGATAGTAGAAATTAGTGTTGAGCACTTAAAGTGATCTGAGAACTACCACGATCCTTTCAAACAAGTATCCAGAAAAGGATGTTCACTGTATTTGTTAACAATATCTAATCAAACCAGTAATATTAATATGTATGAAAAAGATATCCAGCACACAAGTAACACTGTTGTAAGGAAAACACCTTACAAAAATTGTAGGTCGCTGCACCCTCCAAAGTTATTTTAACAGAGCTATGTTGTTAGTACTGGAACTAAGCCATGTTTTCATAGTCAAATGATAGGACTTTTCTAAGGTCATGCCCACCCAGTACAAAGCCCATTAAGTGCTTCATTGAAAAGGCTGAATGGAATTCACACTTCTTGGGCAATCATTTCATTATGATCAGTATGAGCATTCAAAATGTAATTTTAAAAATCTTGGAAATAAAGCAGGCCAGTATCTAAAAGCAATCATATAACATGTCACATTGAAAAGCTTGTGATTTGTGGCTTTCACTTGCAATGTATAATATACCATACAATGAAATTAACATTTGTTACCTTACTCTGTCCTTTCAATCAAAGGCTTCTGACTTACAGTTTTGCGGGAATAAAAATCCACTTAAAATAATAGAAATCAAGATTTTACCTTTTCATACTGAGGCTTACTGAACACACATGTAATATTATGTATTATGTAACTGGTATGAAGCCTTTAAGGAGGTGACAGCAAAAATGACAATGCATGCCTTGGAAGTACAACTAGAAAATTAGGGATTTATGCAACACTTTGAGCTTGTGGGCTGAAGTCACATATAGAGATGCAGATTTCACTTTTGAAGCTGGGGTATATTTAACTGAACTCAGAAGACTTCATATTATACACAGAATTTACTGTGTATTTGCTTGTCAGCAACTGGTTTAGGTAAATCTAGATCAAAATGGGATGAGTGAATTCACAAAAAGAGACTTTAACAATCTGCCACAAATAGATCATCTTAATCTATTAACCTAATTAACAAACTGAAGATTTATCTCTAGACAGAGCTGGGCAAGGCCACTCATCTGCACTTAGTCTCTTGCTGTCATTCCTTTTTCTGGGCCCAGGTCTTTCTGGGTGAGAGTTGGCATTCCTGCCCTCATAATGTACAGCCACAGGCAGAGGCATCCTCCGTGAGCTTCTCTGAACCTTTTCTCAATCATGAATATTTTGGATCTCTGCGACAGCAACGTGTTCACCACTTTAAACACACAGGCATGAGAAGTGCAGCAAACTAGCATGGAGAAAGCTCCAAGTGTGCTATGGCCTTTATCTAGATAATCAAGGGTTATCTACCTTGATTTTAGTAAGATTTGTCACCTTTGTTCATAGTATTCTCATAAGCAATCCATGGGGAAATAACCTAGGGTAGGTGCATAACTGAGTTGACACTAGACCTAGAGAAAAGTTCATTTCCAAACACAAAAATATT
>JAWLRI010000029.1:894994-935697 GCA_034781795.1 Crypturellus tataupa | reverse complement strand
GAAAGCTCCAAGTGTGCTATGGCCTTTATCTAGATAATCAAGGGTTATCTACCTTGATTTTAGTAAGATTTGTCACCCTAATCCATGGAGAAATAACCTAGGGTAGGTGCATAACTGAGTTGACACTAGACCTAGAGAAAAGTTCATTTCCAAACACAAAAATATTTCAAATACATGCCTTAGATCCTGCCAGGTTCTGTCCTGAACATACTTTGCTCAGTTAGCTAAGTCGTGAAGCAGAAACTATGCTATTTGCAGATGATATGAAGCTGGGAGAGCCTTCTAGCAGATTGGAGAATGGGCCTGGTTTCAAATCGATCTGCATAAACTGGAAAAAATAGTCCAGAAAAATAAGGCGAATTTTCACAGGGACATGTGCAAGGTGATAAATTTAAGTAACAATAGCTAAGCAAAACTACAAGAAGGGGAAAAAAAAGAAAAAAAAAGCAGGTTAGGAAGCAGCTATTCAGAAAAAAAATAGACTAGCATTATAATGGACGGCAGGCTGAGAGTGACTCAACCCTGTCACGCTCTTGCAGAGACTCAAACACCGCACTGTGTGTTTGGAGAATACTGCTGCACAGGAATACTGCTTGCTGAGCATATCCGTGCATCCTGCTGCTCCACTAAGCACTTGTTCAGGCTTGGCTGGAGGGCTGAACTTAGGTTTGGCTACCTTGCACCAAGGAAAGCAAGTTGGAGGCATCTCAGAGAATGAGCTGAGGTCTCCTTGGAAGAAAGACTGAGGTGATATCAAAGGAACTGGACTAGTTACTCTGAAGGAAAGAAAGCTGAGGAAGAGTTATCACAGGTTTGTTAAAAACTATTGCCAAGAAGAAGAGAAACACCTGAGCTACACTTTTGTAATGGAAAGAAGCAGCAATATACTTAAATTGCATTCAGAAAGATTCAGGCTAGGCGCTTCAGAAAAAAAAATAATAAAAAAAAACCTTCCTAACCTGCAGAGAGTGCAGCACTGTCTGAGAAGTGGTGAAGCATCCCTTACAACAAACCTTAAGAACCAACTGAACAAATATCTCTCACACAGCCAACATGGATGTAATGTGTTGACTTTACCTATCCCTTCCAGCCTGCTTTTTGTTTTGCTTTGTTTTTTCTATTATTATTTGTTTTCTATCATTATTTGTTATCATGTCTTCTCCAGCTATCCTGAGAAAGAAGCTCCAATGAATAGATGGCATGATTATTCTCAGTATGATAAGGACGAAAAGCCCTTTGGTGGGCAGGATTCTGGCTATTCCAGTGAGCTCCTGGTTTGGTTCTTCTTTAATTCTTAGCCCACCACTACAATTGAAGCGCAGCTTGCTAAAGTGTTTTGTGCTGTCACAGATGAGCACTCTGTCCCTTTGCTCTCTTATTTTTTGAACACTGTAAATCATCCATGCTGGTTGATAGCCACCATGCTGAAATCTTGTTGCACATAGTACACAGTGCCATTCTCAGGTGAATATTTTTTAATATAATAACTCCAAATCTTGTGAATGGAACTGTACCTGTTTACATTAGTGAATGCAAGGGAAATTAAGGGGAATAGAGATAGTTTTGAGTGTCTCCATTAATAACTAGCGCAAATCTCAAGTTTTATGCCTCAGAAGTATGGAATTTATACAGATAAATGGTAATGAGCCATCACTAGAAGATGAAAACATAGATCTGTAGTCCTTGGTACCATGTGTAAAGTGTCAGTAGTGCGTTAATCCTGACCCAGGAAGGGAAAGCTGATGTCTGGCTTCTGAAAAGGGCTTATCACTTAAAAGAACTGTGCAGTCTAAGAAGGACCCTTCCAGCTAGATATGCCATCTTTCATTCACGTGCACGCACAGATCAAGGGAAGTCCATGAATCCTGAGCTCATAAAGTAGTTTAAAAGAAAAATGCTTCTTGATCTCCCTTGCTTTGGGAAGTGCTAATATCCCAACCCCTTTACTTTGCCTTCTTTTATTTATTTATGAACTCAAAGTCTGTTTTTTTTAGAAAAGGGGAGAAATTTGCTTTGAAGTTAATTTTTGATGTAGAAGCAAACCGTGACCACAAAAATGCTTTCAAAGGGTCAAAGCACTGTCTGGAGATTGAGTTGTTCTGACATTTCCTAATATTGAGGATAAGGCCAATTCCTTTTGCCTTGATGTGAGATATTGAACTCACTCAGCTTTTATGGGTTAAAAATTGTATCCTACAAAATTAAGCTTTGGGACGATTTTTCCTTCGCTATTCTCAATGTTCCTGCACCCAGACCTTCCAACGATGACTCTGAACATCTACTCACCACAAGTATAGCTTTGCAGTGGTGGGGTTATAGTACAGACATCAGAGAGGTGGTTTATTACTATATCCTGTAGCCTTACCCCAAATGGTTACATCAAGGCTGAATATATTGCGGTCCGCACTGTAATTTCTCTCTGACTTCCCTTCTGCCACACTTTACTCGCACTGAGGACTGCCAGGAATATTTCCATTGTGTTGAAGCAACAATAGCTCCTCTGTCCCAGCGCTACCAGCGCTACAACCTGGAATGGTTCCCTAAGGCTTTTGTTTTGGTTAAAGCAAAACAGAACCATGACAGAAAGGGGACAAGTAAAGAGGAGAGCCCAAGCAGCAGGAAAGCCTCAAGCCAAAGCAGAGGCAGGGTGAGGTGTGCGCACCTTGGGGTCCTTGGGGGACCAGCTGTCCAGGGGTTCCCTCCATCCCAATGATGCTGCATAAACAAGTGGAGGATTCGCCCCTATGAAATAGAGAAAGATAAACAACTGGAGGCAGAGCAATTGTAAGCTTTTCCATACTGAAAGATCCAGCTGTCTGATGGGACTGTGGCATTGCTCTTTAACACGTTGCTTTGCAAAGCACCTCCCCTAGGACAGTTTTGTTTCCTGTTCAGCTTTCACGTAACTTGTATTCCACGGGTTTGTTTACGGAGTGGTGGGAGATCTGAAAGCACGCTTGGAGTTTAACTTTCCAAATGCGCTCTGGTTAAAAGACTTCATACTTTGAAGTCTTATCATATCAATTCTTCTGTTTTACAAGGGATAGCTGAAAGAGACGGGAAAACAAGTATTTAAGCGTGAGGAAATCCCCCACAAAAGTGACATTCCAAAGATGAGGATTTGACTATAGACCTCTTAAAGCTTTTGGCTGAAAGTTTACAACCATTAAATAATCACCCTTTTCTAGTTGATGTTTTGCTGTATTCCAGATAATAAAGAAATATGGATTATTAAAAATTATCTCTAAACTCTGTATGCATGGTTTTCAGTTTTCCAAAAATAATATACCATCCATATGACAGTTTAATGAAATGAAATGTAGAACTTCAATGCATCTCATAATTATGCAGAAAAACATTCTATATAATATAAATATTTATATTTACATACACCTGCACCATGCACTATCAAAATAGGCCCAGATATGCTGGAGTGCCATACAAGCAGATAACTAGCTATTTACAGTGACCATGAAACTCTAAACTGTGAAAACGGGGAACCTTTATTTTTAAATATATTTATACTGTTATTTCTCAGCTAGTATATATTTATGTGAGCACTTTGCAAGGTGTTACTATTTGCAGAAGCATTGATGGTTTTTGGTTCCAGTTTCTAATACCCTGAAGGTAAAAATGTCCCTGTAAAAGCAGTCATTCAAACCCACTAATTGCTTCTAGTTCCTTGATCACTCTTATGTAATAAAAACAATTTAAGGTTTTTTTCACCATTTCCATTTCCATTTTATTGAAAGATCCTTAATAGGATTAGATGTGATGTTACCTGACATTAAAACATGAGCGATACTTCTTATCCAAGTTTGGAAAAAAAAAATTCAATCATCTTAACTGAAGCATAGCCCAGATCATAGGCCTGTTGATAGAGTACAAGTTTAAAGAACAAAAATGAAAAGCAGTTGCAACAAAAACACATTTATTAAAATCCCCATAATCTTCTGGCATTTCCCTGAATCCAACGAAAACATCCAGCGCTGGCACCCTAACCAGGGGCTGGCGAGAGCGCAGTTAGTATGTCTGGTCCTACACACACCCCAAGTCCCTGCCCACCTCTCTGGCTCTTGGGAGCTTTCTCCTGGAGATACTTCCCAGTGCAAATCCCAAAATCTCTGCTTTGTCCTTCAAGCCAGCAGCTGTGACTAGTCTGATACCATCATATATGTTTAAAGGCAGAGCAAAGGGAGATTTCTGGCTTGACTTTCCTTCATATAAGGAAAAGGAAAACTCTAAAAAATCTCTTAGATAATGATTGTAAGCATCCCACAATCCTGCTCGTGTTTTTCTGCTGATCTGGTGGGTTTTGAGAAGCCGGGTGAGCCACGCGCCCCCTTCTCCCTCAGCTCCCTGCTTGCTGCCCGTGGCAGCTCCCTGACAGCACGGGCCACTCGGAGGGTGCACCCCACCGGGACCCCCGTGGCCACACCGCAGAGCCTGCGGCAAGGCTCTGGCCCACAGCACCATTCCCCAAAAGTGCAATTTATATAAGCCCTTTGGATGCTCCACTCAGGCTCGCACAAGGTTAAGGGGATATTTGGCTGCATAGGAAGAATAAGGGAAAAAAGGCCCCCCAGAACAAGAAATCCAAGTTGGCTCAAAATGCTGGAGGAAAGGAAGCTCTTGGCAGGTGTTCCCAATGAGAACTGCCTAGCACATGAATGGACCTTCCTCCTGGTACTTCCCAGAGTGCTTTATGAATTATGTGATAAGAAAGCTTCAGCACTGAATCTCACCAATCCTCACACCAAGGGGCAAGACTGTCATGGCCATGGCAAGGTGGGAGGACTGGTACTTACTTCAGGGTGAGAAATGTCATGTGGATTTTCAATGTCCATGCAGAAAGAAGGTTGCAATTTCTGAACCTTCAGGTGAGCACCCAAAGGTGCTGTGACAAGCTGGGAAAGAGCGTTAATGTACCAAGTCTTTGTTGATCTTGGCATGAAATACTTTTTATATGGTGGTGTGGCTCTGTATTATCATTTCACAGTGTATTAAACAATTTTATTTTAGTGATCTCTCAGATAATTGGTAGAACAAACCTTTCAGCATGCTGGTAATGCATACTTTGGGTTACTTTATCTCTGGGAATGGGCCAAAGTGGTTTCTGTCTATGTGTAATTAGCCAACAAATTCAGATACAAATTACACTAACTAAACCATGCATGTAAATAATCATCAAGGTCACCATATACATCACTCTCAAAATATGATCCACTTGCATTTATAAGACATAGTGTCAAACTAAGGTCTGGAAAAGGTAAGAGAAAGCTGAACCTTCATTTCAGACACTGAAAAGGGTTTCAGGAAAACAGCTTTGATATCTGTTCTAAAAAGGGAAGCAAAGCCAAAAAGTAGGACAAATGGCTGTGCACAAGGAAGTGCCTAGGACTAAATAAAACTTATGGTAGAGTATAACTAGCATGAAGAAGGGAGTCTGTGATTTTCAGAGCTTTGATCTGAAAGCAACTTGCCGCCTCCAGCCTTGGGTACCTCTGGCAGGGGAAGCGGCTCCTCCGGCACATCCGTGCCCTGGTACCTCCTGTGTTGGTGCTCCCTGTCCTGCAACTGAGGGTGCTCCACCAGGCTCAGGAAAACCCAGGATATCTGCCGCTAGAGAAGGCGTGTTGTCACACCTGTCTGGGCAACACGGATGAGAACCTGGAGCCACACTTTGGGCTCCCCTCTGCAGCACTTGGAAGCAAACTCACACTGTCACCTAGGCTCCAGGGCTTGCACTGCAGCTGGGGCCTGCCTGTAACAACCCCACAAATCATCCCACAACCTGTCAGCCTTTGTAACATCCAGGTCACCCCATGCAGACTGACCTCCACTCAGCAACTGTCTCCATCTCTAAAATGTGGCGTGGTTATTGCCACAGGTGCCTCTCCAGCGGCAGTGAGAAAACAAGTGTAACCTGATCTTCGGTGTCCTTGCTCTTGTGTCACCTGGCATGAACCAGGACACACTGCAGCAGGGCGAACTGCAGCTGCCGGTGGTGGCCACTGTTGTTATTGCTAGAGCTGTACCAGCATTAGTACAGGGGCAAAATTTGGGATGGAAGCCCGGAGGGCAGTTTCCCGAGACACTTTCTACAGACACTTTCCCAAAGTGAGGCAGTGGTTTCATAATACTCAATAGCCTTTTCTTGCTTACCCAGATAATGAGGTCAGAAGAGTTGCAGCCAAACACTGCTGGCATCCTTGGGCAATGTCATATGTTGCCGGGAGATGGAAACACCCGGAAATATGATGCCATCAAAGAGAATCATGACTCTAATATTTATTAGCGCAATTTGCAAAGCAGAAGACACCCACCAGAACACACAAAATAAAACAGGAATGTGTGGAAACTATAAATCTTTTTGGGGTCAGTTAGTGTCAACCCTTGCTAAGCTGCATTGCAAAGAAGGGCAATCACCACAGAAATCTTAAACATCTTTATTTACTGTCCTAGACTTATTTTTCTCCAAAGAGCAGATTAAAGCCCACGTGGAAAAATGATGGATCGTATTTTAACTAAGGTATTGCTACTCCTCTACTTTCATCCGTTTTTCTCTCATAGGTAGACAAGAATGCAATGGTTGAATCCCTGATCAGACTTTTTTTCCTCATAAATTCCATATTGCCACAACACATGATGTTTTAAGGGGTTAGAACTACGTTAGATGCACGGCTCCTTCGCATTGATGGGAGAAACTCCAGAACGCAGGGGCCTGACGCTGTTTCTCTGAGGCTAACCTTCCTTTTATCTCCTTTCGGGATGTGAGTCACAGCCCCGTGTCAGACTAAGCAGCAGAAGATGCACTTAACATGCCAGGTCACGCGGAGAGGGTGATGGGCTGGCCGCGTGCTAGGGACCTGCCTTTCCCGAAGCTGTTGCGAGGCCAGGACCTTGATGGCTCATACAGCAACCACTGCCTCATGCCACACTAGGGAGATGCAGCCTGAAGTGCCCACAACATCTTTTCACGCAGTGGTTTCCTTCAGGAAGGACTTCTATTTTCAAGCAGTCATTGGGCTTGAGGCAAAGATTTTCTGCTGAAAGCACAAATGAAGTAGAGGGGGCAGTAGGAACGAACCTGGGATATTTTATTCTTCCATGCTAACCACCGTGTACATCTATGAGAGCTATTAGATATGAATAGACACGCCTTGTTTGAGACAAGATAGCAAATGTAGATACAAGGCACCACTGGGGATGCAGGAAGAGTTTATCTCCATCTACATAAGGCTTCCTACCTCAAAAGGCAAAGAAGCAATTGTGATGCTAGACTGGCCTTGATATTTGCCTACAGGAATGTGTCATTGTGATGTTTCTGTCACTAATAAGACAAACAATAACTTGTTTCTTTTAGTATATTTTCTTTGTAGCTCTGGGGACATCTACTGCCTTTTTCATGAGGAAAATTCAATGTCCTACAATCTAGTGTTGCTTGAGGCATCAGAGTCTATTAGAGCATCTATGTTGATATTGGTCCTGGGCAGAAAAATACTTCTCAGTGAGTCAGAGGAAAACAAAAAGCAGATCTTGGAGAGGGATGTTGTAAAAGAAACAAAACTGTTGCTCCTCTTCTATTTTCAGTTAATGCCCAACTCTTTACCATTGGCAGTAATCTCATCAACTGAGCTGAGACTCTACTCCTCTGTACAGAGCAAATCACTGCTCCTCTCTATGTGGCATGAGCCTGGGGTGGGTGACTAAAAGTCTGAAACCTCTGCAAGTGTCTGGAGGAGAAGAGCACTTCTGCATAAGCGCTTGACAGAGTGGGGAGATTTGTTTGGATAAATTGCAAGCAAGTGTCTTTTGTGTGCGCGGTAGCACTTTCCTTGGATTAAGTTCGTGTAATACATGTGGCACTTGCTGTGTTGGGAGTAGGAGGAGGTGGGGCGCAATGACTGATTTTTGCATTGTGCCTCCCCGTCTCTTTGTTCTCTTCAGGCTGTGCTTGTACAGGTTGCGGGGACTGCCAGATCTGTGGGATTAGTGAACTAACCTACAGAGCAGCACAATGGGAGTTTTGAACAGTGTGGGGTAGGATGCTGGCTGGATAAAGGCACTAATGTAAGTTACTTATGTCCTGTGGCTTTAGCTTGCTCAGCACTTCAAGTGAAAAAAAAAAAAAAAAAACACCATCAGTTGGCTCTAATAGAGAGCATTCAGTCAAAGGGATGATTTTTGGAGGTGCTTTTTGGTTCCTCGTATTCTTTCACATGAAAACAGAAAGAAAGAAGGAACATTCACCTGGGATGTGAAAAAAGCTGGAAGATGTAGATTTTTTTTTAGCAGATAATGTTCAGGTGACAGATGTACAGATATTTTCATGCATTAGAAAAAAAAAAATCAGTGTGTGGAGGTGTGTATATAATTTCAATCCTTTGCTTTGTTGGTTGTTTTCTCACCTTATTTGAGGTAGTGGAACTTTTCTGACAGTTGGCAGTCAGATAGTGTTTCGGACATTCTCTGTTTCCTGGCCTTCTCTAACACTACTGTGATGTTCAGCTACTCTTTAAAGACACCTTTTCTGTTAATAATCTGTCTTTTCACGCTTGGGGGCAGGCAGAATAGTTATTCTAATTCAGAAAGATGTCTGTTCAGGTGTTTGCATGCAGCCTGTGGTCAGCACTGCAATACTTTTCTATATACCCTGTGCTCACACCTCCTTTCCGTCACTCAGCTACAAATACTTTATTTTAGGAAGCATGATGAGGAATGTGGATTTCTATCCTGAAACAAATGTGTTGCAGGTCTTCACTTGTACTTATTATCCATTTCACTAACTCAAGTTAACAGGCAATTAATTAATTTGGTTTCCCACATGAGCAGAGCTTCTAGGCTATGTAGGCATGATATTTCTGAGCACTCGCTTGCATGGCGTTCAAGACCCCAGGTAAACCAGGGTAGCACGAACCGTGACTGTGTGCGCAACGCGGTAGGATGCTGAGTCGTGTGTGTACATGCTGACCGTCAGGCAGTGCATGTCAGTCTGACAGGTCGGTCCATCTGGCAGCAACGCACAGGAGCTCCTGGCTGGTGAGGAATGAGCAGGCACGGAGATTCTGCTCTGTATGGGCTTGTGCCTCATCACTGCCAGTGCAGAAGTAGCTTGGTATCTTTTCCCACTATCTGCTGTCCTTCTGCCACACAACTGGCAATGCTGAATAATGTGAGGTGTCATCATGGCTAATATACAGACACATGCTAAGTTTTATCTCAGGTTCTTATGTTGCTTATGTTCTTATATTAGTGTTATCAGATTTGGTGGTTATAGATATACAGTATGGTATATTGTATATACTGTGGATGGTAACATAAACAACTGTTATTTGATCGTTTAAAATGCCAGATATCATCATACCTCAATACCATGATGATGATGGAGATAATGTATTATTCCTTGTATTCTAATTTAAGCAACACCAAGATTTCATTTATTCATCTTCTAATTACCTTTTATTGTGTTATGCATTGACAGAAATCTATTTTCATAAGCCAGAAATTTGCCCAGAGTATCTGAATTTCACAGCTTCAAGCTGATTCCAAATCAATCATCTGATTCTTTTTGTTTGCGGACTGTGTTTGCCTAACACATATTAACTAATCGTTACAGCAAATAAGGATCTATTAATATAATTTTACAAGTCCCTGGTGAGATTTTATCCTCAGTGTTGTGTATCACTGTGATCATCCCTATTCATGAAAGAGCAATTCAGATCTGTCCATCTGCAGAAAAAGACTCCTAGGCTGAGCAGGGAGAGGACAGTCTATCTTCTCTGTCGACAGGAAGGTCTCCATTGTTTAGCCTGGCCAGGCAATAGCTGAGAGGTAAAAATGAGATGTGTTGAAAGGGTTAATCATAAGGTGGGTGAAACCGTTATGTACAACCGAAGAAAAGAGATGCACAAAAACAAAAGGAGCACCAACTGGCTACAAATAAATCTGGAGTGCAGAAGACAGCCAGATCCTAGAACAGTCTTCTTCTGGGAAACAAAATGAGAGAAAAAAAATAGGCTTCCTTTTAGGATGGAGCTAAAAATGTTTGTTATGAGATGGTGCCTACAATGGGCAGAGTTGGGTTATGTGGCCTTAGAGGCACCTCTTCAGTTCTGCTCTCTTGTGTGCATGCTGGTACAAGAAAATGAGCTAGATTTACTTATTTTTGATGACTATTCAAATAATTCCAAAAGCAGAATGTTCCTTTAAAGCATACAGAAGCCCAAATCTTAGTTGTATCTATGGTGCACCATTTGGGTTAAAAATAGTGATTAGGATGCAGGCAAGAACCTAGCTGGATTTCAGCTGGACTCTGACCCATTGGTACTTAAAGCTGCCATGCCAGTGTCACAGCAAGGTGATATTTGGACTCCACTTGATCACAGAGAGTTTTACTGCTAGCTTTAGTGGAGACAAGGTTATTATCTTTATAATTAGTTGAAATCAGCAGCATGGGTATGTTTCAATGGCATCACTAGGATCAGAATCTGTCCCTTGCTGTCCTTGTTGAAGGAGAATTGTAAGTTAATTCTAAGTTTGCCAAATCCCCACCTCCAGCCCCTTGTAATCAGCATCCCCCATTGCTCTCTTGAGCATCCCACTTCCCTCAAAGAGGATTTTAACTGCTAGCTCTGCACCTCCAAGTCTGCTGCCATGTAATCTTCTCAAAAACTTTCCTCCCAAGTGGAGCTGAGTCCATGTGGTGGAGCAGGATCCTTGTGCTGGCTAGTCTTGTGTTAACCTGCCATGTTTAGGTGCTTGCTCCTCAGTGCTCATAAAAGACATCTGTTACCTCCCATATGTTGTGGGAGACGGATAACAAACAGCTTTTGAAAGCAGCTGACTAAAGGCAGCTTTCCAGGAAGGATGGGTGACGCAGGCTTCCAAGGGGCTCAGAAGTGTAGGACCCAAACAATACCCTGAATTTGCAAATATCTGTGACTGGCTTTGCTGGATTTTCGGTTTTGAGGGTTTGGGGAGTATTTGCGTCTCACACAATGCCCAACTTAGAGCACTAGCTCTCCAGGCTATGTGGGCTATTGAGAGCACATGACGTGGGCTACTGCTTCCAGACACATCCTGGAGAGCCTTTTTCCCCTGTGACTACGCAAAAGGGCCTACCTGTCCTCCTTCATCATCTGCAGCATGTGCTTCAAACTGTGCTGTGTGCAAGCCCCCTTCCCCACAGACACACAGCGCTTTCTGCTTTCACTTCCTCCCCCCACGTTCAAAATGCAGATGCGAGTCGAGTCACCACGTGAAAGGAATCTGATGGCCTCGAAGAGACAGCACTAAACATGAAGCTTTGTAAAACCAGGCTGTGTGTAAGCTAGGGACTGAGCCAGCTACGGCTCACCTGGTCAGATCTGCCTACCTAGAGTTACAGTATTTACCATTTTCACAAAGTTTTCCAGCAGTATTAGTGATTTGCCCTTATGAGTGTCACATAGTTATACATTTAAGTTTTAAGCGGTGCTTAAAAACTGACATCTGTAGTGTCATGCAATGGGTTGAGTGAACAAAAAGCAAATAATTTAAATTGCCATTAGAGAGGTTACTTACAGTTTAAAGAATATTGTAGTATTTATAGAAAAGTGTAATATGATCACTAAATAAAAACATGAACTTTTGCTTCTGGTGCTGTTGATACACTTTAAAAGGGTCAGAGAAACTCGGTCATTAAGGAAAAGTTAAATAGCCATAAATGCCAACAATATTTCAGAGTCCAAGTGTCCATGTATATGCATGAATGTGTACTTCTACATTTAAATTGGCAGCAGCAGATGCTCCATATGCAAGAAACATTCATGTTGGGCCTCACACAAAAGTGGATTTTGTGTGAATTTCATGAAGAAAACACAATCCACCCACTATTCCACAAGTGAAATTTCATAACAAGTACCCAGCCACTGTTCACCGGCTTCGTGGTCAGGATTTTCTTCAGCACTCTCTGGAGCAGGTAAAGCATTTCTTTCCATACATATATATTTTAAAATAAAGCTAGAAACAAATTTTAATAGTACAAATGCTACCTGGTAGGGGAGTAAAACTCTTGTGATGCAGTTGAGGGCAGTAAATCCTATTTTCTACCAAGATGAACAGGTTTTGCAGGCAGAACCTGCCTGGAGGCAGCTGTACTCTACACACCCATTTTTTTTTACAAAACACAAGAGGACAGGTTCATGTCTGGTGTAATCCCTTTGCCTCCAGAACATTTCCATCCTGTCGAAATTACTCTAGAAGAAAACAATGCCGTTTTCCATGCGGGGATAGTTTTGCTTCTCTTTGTGTATCCTCTAGACCTCATTAACTCACCTCGGCTTAGCCATTTTCTTAGCACGTCTGGGAAATACCTTGACGCCAACTTTGAGCAGCCCAAGTAATAAAATGACACAAATCTTCCTTTAGTTGGAAACTGATATAAAAGCCAGCTAGGCAGGGTCTATGTTATCATAGCAGAGTCCTCATTAATAGGGCCTGCATGGAAGTGGTTTTGGCCGGGATCTCATAAAACAACCCCTTCGCCTTGTGGCTTGGAGCTCCCTTGCTTTTCCACTCACGCAGGCAAATCTCTTGTGCATTGCAGGACGGTGTGAGCCAGACCTGGAGCCTCGCTCCGCTTTCATGTGGTGGCCTCAGGTTTGGATCCAGCGGGGGATTTGGAGCAACCCGATCCACATGAAGACAAGGCGGCGCTCAGCGCCGCGGCGCTGCGTCGTGGCTGCGCCTCGCTCCTCGCGCGCCCGCTCGGACGGCGCCGCGTCGCAGGAAACTGGATCATCCAGTCAAAACTCCCATCTCACGCTGTCGACACACTGAAACGCACGCGGGAACGGCCGCCTTCGGGTTGCTCAATGCACTGGGAGCTGGAAAGGGCTTTTAGGTGAGCGTGGAGCCGAGGTGTCTGCCTCCACCCACTCGTGCTTTGCCAAAGAGGCTAGAGGGGAAAAAAGAGAATAGCCCAGTAGCGCTGCTCTGCTTTCAGTGAGTGGTTGGATGTGCAAGTGTGTGCGTCTAGCAGTTTCTGATGTAAAGCAACTCCCTGTTTTGGAGAGGAAGAGGTGCTTTTCTGTATGCACAAATGACTCACAGCCTTGTTGTCCTGCAGGGAGAAGTGCAGGATTAAGCTTGAATACTTTGATATTCAGCGACGGAAAAGCACGCACTGACATGGGGATTTTGGCAGTTTCAGTGTGTTTTTCTTTCTCTCCTTTTATGCACCTAGAAGGTGGACATGATTGACAGCCTGCAATTTCAGTCATGGAAATTTTTTTTTTTTTTTTTTTTTTGTAGCCTGCTCCAAAGAGAAATGGAAACATAATGAGATCTGGTCCTGCTCTACTGAAACCAAGCAGCTGGTTACAGGCTGGTTAGGTTCATGATGTGAAGCTGGACTACAGAGACCAAATCCATGGGCGCGAAAGGTCAGCTGGAGCTGCCAAAAAGACACCTATGAAACATCGGCCTTCTCCCAGGCAGCGGAAGGTGCTGCTGCCAGGTAGGAACGCACCTTCCCATGTTGGTGCTTAGCTCGGGAATGAGGCAGAGCTACTTGCCTGCTCTACGCACATCTCTTTTTGATGACAAGACAGAAAGAGGAAATGCTGATAGGACCAACCCAGTACTCTTTCGGGAAGAGAAAGATCTATGCTCTAGATCTTGCTCAACTCAAGAAGACGCTTATTCTCTTCTCTGACCTGGTGAAAGCTCTCAGTGCCTCCTGGGGCATCTAAGGGAAGTATTTCATGATGTTTTTCCAGCCTTTCAGTACCTCAATGCTCACTAAGATCTATAATAGGCTTCATAGTGAGCTGGCCATGTTTAGAAACTGTAGAAGAAAACTTTGATTCTCAGACACCTCAACCCTCTCAACCTCTCCAAAGGGGGAGATGAGAAAGGGAGTAGTAATGGGGAAAAAAGGTACAATGGCATAGGATGTATAGAAACATTTTTCTGAATCTCATCTTCACATTAGTATTCCTGATTGAAATAAGTTGCAATCATTCCAGATAAAGTGATTCTATTCCCTCTTGAGACCAGGGGAAAGACACAAACCCAAAATGCAGTTCCTGCCTGATGTTCAAGATGAGCATGGTTGCTACAGAAGTTCCCAGAACTTTCCAACAGCACAGGGACACAATCACACTTGCATGGCATGAAACACCTCTGTGAAAGCACTACTTCAGAGAAGCAGGGCTAGAAATAATTTTCTGATAGTCTCAAAAGAAAAATCTTAGGTACAGATTGAATGACTGTGATTTCTATTACTTATTTGCAGTTATTATTCAACCATTTTGTACTTCAGGAATTCCTCCTAGTTTTTAAAAATATAATATTTTTAACATTCCATCTTGGAGGGGTGCATTTGATTTCTTTGAGACACTGAATGAAATTAACTTTCCTCCAACTACTGAACTCATGAAAACAGAGAACTTATCCTATCTCAAAATTTGTTCCATTTCAAAGGAAATAATTATTGTAGTGCCCCAAAAAACAGTGAATCTTCAGACTTTATTGAAAGTTATTTACATTAGACCTGGCTAAGAGGTTGAGAACATGTATGCAATCGAGTATGTATGCAAGTCTATCTAAGACTTCCTGAATAGTTCAGCTATTGCATACCTCTTTCAGTTTCCATTACTGAATTGAGAGTTACAAGTCTGAGGACACACGGCAGTCCTACCTGCATTAGCAGGTGTTTAAGTGGAAGAGGAAACCCATCTGGCTTCAGCTAAACCTTTGTGATGTCAGCTGGTGATTTAACTGCTACATTTGTAATTAACTTTAGAATATGAAATATTTTTAATGAGAAGTTTTTGACAGAAAAATCTGGTGTTTTAAAATTCTATTCTGTGTTCCATCATTTTGACAGTCACCGCAATATTTATAACTCTAAGTGTGTCCTAAGAACAGGACATATCCATCCATCATTTAATGTAAAAATTTTTATAACTTTGTCTTTCTGGGGACTGTCTTCCTTCTGAGAGTAGCTGTGCATTGTGTTTTGAAGTACAAATGCAATTAGAAGGGGGAAGGAGTGACATCAGATTTCAGAAGTCGAGAACCAATCAGGGCAGACAGTAGTTGTTCATCTGGGCTCTGTTGAGTGAAAAAATGCAGATTTGGCAACATGGAAACTTTTCAGGAATGTGTCCATTTCACCAAACTGTTTCATACACAAAATCAAGGAAAAATTCCCTGAAAAGTTTTGTTGTGACATTTTCAAAATTAAGGACTTAATTTTTCTTTGTTTTGAAATGCCTTTCAACTTTCCTTGAAATATAATGAAAAACTTTTTTTTTTTAATCTCAGTTTCAAAATAACGCATTTAATTTGGGAATCAAACAGAATATTTCACTTGAAATTGCAAAGATATCTTTTTGACTTTATGGAACTGCTGATGAATCACAAAAATTATTTTCATAACTCTGATACATGCTGTGTTGATGCTGCTTTGGTGTTTGATATTTATTGCCTTAATGTTGTGCATTAGTATTACAGGGTAGAATGACACTGTTCTTTTCCGATATTGGAAGTTTGAATGCTTTGGGCCTGAGCAGTGCTGGGGTGGATGTCCACATAGGGATCCCAATATTGTTGACACAGGAGTTATGGTGGGAAGACTCCATTGACATTGCTGACATGACAGATAAGAAAAGAACGGTCTTGATCACTGACAGTCATAAAACGCAGGCATAAGTAGAGGACATAATAACAGCATATCTTAATTAGAAGAGAATCTGGATGTAGGAGAAAAATCAACTCAGAAGTTGAGAGATCTTACAGCATTCAGATTAACTTCGAATCTATTTAAAATTATAACTAAGAGCTGATGAACAAGATGTCATGTTTTAAATGACTGTAATTAAAGTAGTCTTGAGCCAGAACTGATCTGATTTTAGATATCTGCTGTCAGGAAACAGCATATATAAGTGCTTTGAGTATGCTGACTTGTGACTACCATAAAGCTGCCCGTCGTCTGTATTTTATGACTACCTCTCTTTTTTAATGTAAAAGCTAGGGAATGTTGGTCTTTGTGTGGCTGAATTCAATATATTAAGAAAAATACTTTTGTGGGGGGGAAGGAAAGGAACCTTTTGCCACCAGAAACCTGAAATTATCACATTAGGACCACCCTGCTTGGCTTCTCTGTGGAGTTCTAGCTTTGAGCAAATACTATGGATACAGAAAATTGGTTTATGTTTAAACTGAAAAGACCATATTGGTTTGTACTGGAGATTTTGTTTCTGTATTTGGCTCTAGTACAGCAGTCATTACCAAAGTAACTGGGTATCACAGAAACTTTGCTCTTATTGCTTAGGGAAGTATCATTATCTCCCATTTTCACAGAGAAAATTGAGCCTGGCTCAAGAAGAGAGTAACTTACCAAAATCCAAATATTAGAATCGGAACCAAGATCATGAGCTACAGCCTATGTAACAGTCTGTGTAGCAGCCACAAGCCTTTTCTTCCTGTCAAGGGCTCTTGCAGGCGTTGGAGCTGGAAATCTGTTTTTTCCTCTTGACTTCTTGACTGTGGGCAGGAAAAGGGTTTTAGCTCAAACTATGGGAGTGACCAGTCGTGACTTTCTCATGCAGTTCTCGTTTGGATCCTGAAGTCACCCTCGCTTGTAGTGTCACAATTCAGATTTCAGCATTTATTTCAGAATTATTTATATTTACATAATGAAATCTGAACATGGACCACACAAGCCTTTGAACTGCATCCCTTCTTCCTAGTGGTCTAGTAATCTTTCCATGGTAAATATGTCAAATAGTGTGATAACTATTATCGTGGGTTCAGCCAAATCCACATGGAAAATACTTTACATTGAGGTATTGAAAAGTGTAAAGCATAATTTCAGGAGGGCATGCTTCTGGAAGGGGGCCTTTATTCCAGATACAAAGGCACTATAAGTCTTCATTTTAAGGAGTACAAAGCATCTCTAATGATGGGTTTTCACACCAGAATTTCAAGCTCAAGTGTCTACATCCTAATTCATACAGACAGATGAACAAATGATCTTAGAGGAAACATTCACAAAGGACTCGGGATATGAGAGAAGGAGAATTTTCTTCTGTGTACCCTTAAATCATCTTTGCCTCCATTACTGAGATGGCCATAGTAACCCTCTCTCTGCCTCTTTGTCAGGATGGTTTATGCTCTGAATTGCTACAAGGATTCTTTGATTTTCCACAGAGGGAACGTAATAGCCTCCAGCTCCTGATGAAGAAAGGACATCTTCATCCCACATCTCCACAGCATACAAGCATGGAAACATTGCTCCTTGCTCTGTCCAGCAGTGAGTGTGCACTGCCGCAATATGCTCAGACATGTGCTTCCAAATAGTAGAATCTGTCAGGGAGAAAGACTTAGTGGGTAATCTAGATCATTCTCCATCAGCGCGGGAGTTTTGTCCATGATAAGTTGCTCCCGCACTGCAGGTACTCCGATCAGGCACTCTGAGTGAATTCAAAGATTCTGATGAAAGAGGGCTGATAAGGAATTCTTGTAGAAATCCTTTATGTCCCTATGAATATTTTCTGCTTCAAGTTACCTGTTAAGTACTCTTGTCATGATGACTAATGACGTCCTGGAAGAAAAGGGAAAAAAAGATATATAAAGTGGGTCTGCATTCAGGGGTAGGTGGCCATGCCCTGCCCCTCCGGTTTCCTTGCAGGCCAACTGTGATGGCGTGCATTTGTAAAGAAGTTCTTTGAAATTTCAGATTAAAAATTGGCCATTTTCCTTGCAGTATTGTTTATACAATAGTCACCTGGCAATGTTATAAAGCTTTATTTGTGTCCAAGAGTTAATTCAGGCTTTATTTTGAGATGTATCTCTGGGTCAAGAAGGCAACCGGTAACACCAGCAGTGAAGTGAGTTAGTTAGTGGCTGTTTGAAAAGAAAGTTCTGCTCCAGACTTTGCTTAGAGAAAAGCAGATCTTTCTGACAGAAGTCCATACACCTCACCCAGCTCTGCCCAACACGGAGCCTTCAGAATGCCTCCCAAGCATCCACCTTGAGACTTGCTCAAGCTGAAGAATAACCCCAGCTCTTCTGTGGGCAAGGCCACCAAGAAGCCTACTGTCCTTCTCCGCCTCACCAGAAAGAGAGGGGGAAATAAGAAATATTTTCTTTTCCCTCTATCATATACATGAACTAAATTCCGCTTACTCTGATGGTGAGACACTGTGACCAATTGCAAAAGTCTAAAGGGTTATTTGGAAACTATGAATGCCCGTATGGAGTCACTGCTTATCTTTTTGCAGGGCTGCATGGCCCATGGTCCATTTAGAACAGCCCACTTGCACTGTTGCTTTGTTACTCACTTTTTAAAATCTTTCTTTATCTTCTTTTTCCTCCTGTATTTTGTAGCAATAATTGAACCCCTTTGGTTTATCTCTCCGGAGAGGAAACTCAATGACTGATAATTATTTTGCATGCCATTTAATGAAATTGAAGGAGCACAGTAATCTCCATAATCTAACTCTTCTAGCTTGTTAAACTCAGGTTCTGAGTATTTCGAAGCGTTAATATTCAGACATAAATGGAAAAAGGTTAAAAAGATTCAGTGAATTTGTGACAAACATGTCCCGTGTATATATGAATTCTGAGCCTTCTCTAGTGGACACAATACCTTGGTTAGTCTTGCTACAAATACCAAAATTACTTCCTCATTACCAGGAATCCTGGCTGGTATTATTGTAGCCTGGTGGAAAGGGCATTGACTCAGGTACTAAAAGCCTTAGTTTCTCATATGACCACTGATACTGTCCTGACATGTGTCCTAGAACAAATTCCTGCATCTTTTTATGCCTTTCTGTCTTCCTTCTTCTTTCCCATCTCTTGCTCTCTTGTGTATCTGAAGGTGAAGATCTTTAGGTAGAGAGTTTCTTAGCTACTCAGTACAGGATACAAGGGAGCTCGATCTCAGTTGAGACATTTAGTCTTAATGAAGTAGCAACAAATGTCAATTGATTAAAACTTTAAATGCATTGAAAAGACGTTCACTCTGAAATTAAAGAATGTATTCAAACCTGAGCACATTCTGTGCAAAATTAAAAGCAGGTTTATAAACTGAAGCTCCTGGAGTCTTAGTTTCTCTGCTGCAGAAGATGGAAAAATCTGCAGCAGCTTCCTCCACATGTAAAATGTGGAGCTCTTTAATGAATTAGCAGCGAACAAAAGCTAACACTGCTGATCCTATGGCTTTTCAGTTGTACCTTCCTTCTAGGCATCCTGCTTCCATCCTGTGACTCTCAGTGCACTGCAGATTTTTGCAATGAAAATAAAGGACTTAAAAGGAGAAGTTATCATGGAGGAAGATTGAGAGGTGATCCCAGCTTAGCTGGAGTGAAAGCCTATGAGTTCAGCAGCAGTATGAAGTGTGGGACAGAGCGTGACCAACAAAAAGAAGAAAAGGAAAAAAAAAATGGGTAGAGGAGAAGAGAGGCAGCACTTTATTTATTAAGTGCCATCAAAGTCTTAGGCGAAGGCATAAATTCCTGAACCAAGCAGTTCATAGTTTAAGTATTAAATTGTACGTTTAAGTGGGAAAAGCCCACACCAAGGCCAAGAAACCACTTAGTGAGCTTTCTCAGATGCTTTCCAGCAACACTGGGATCTACTGCCTTCTTATCACTGTGGCAGAAACAGAGGGTGTCTCAGTGAATCGCATCTCCCCTTGAATCAGCCCCCGAGTGCCATCCGCTCCTTCCTCGGCTGCTGCTTCTCCTCCAGAGCTTTCTCTGCAGTACTCTGAATTTTTGATTTTGTCAGAAAAGTGTCAACAGTAGGAGGAATGTAGCTGGACAAGACACTGCTGACCAAGCAAAGGAACTCCCCAAACAGTCCCCAAAATTTCAGTTTCGCCAAGCGAAAGCATAAGACTACGCTGCTCCCATAAAAAACACCATAGCTGGTGGGGAGCAGATAATGTGAGCACATGAACCCTTCAGGAATTCCCATCATCTATGGTTAAGGGGTCTTATCTTTGGTTGGTCTCTCATGCTGCTGTAGATCATCAGAAGAGACCTCACTAGCTCTTTTCTGTAGTGCTGCCCCTTGAATATTTACAGACATTTTTCTTTATGTTTATATTCCTGTAGCCAATGAAATTATAGGATGGGCAAAAAGAGTAAGAAAGGGTTTTGTCTTCCTGTCCCTAGACCAGATCAGCTTTATGCAGGTACAGCTCTGCTGCAGAGTATTTACTTGTTGGAAGCATCAAAAGTTGCCTTGGGTGATGACAGATGTCGGAACTGCTCTATTTCCTGGATGCCTCCTCGCACTTTCTAACCTTTTTAAATCTCCAAATAAAAATCAATGAAAAGAAACAATAGAACAACAACAACCAGGGAAAGAGTTAAGGGTAACTCTTGCACTAAAGATTTGGGGTTGAAAAGTGAAATGTAAAAGCCTTTGAAACGTTCTAGTCGTCATTTTTAACTGAGGAGCCTAAATGAGACACACAACCTTCTCCCTCTCTCCTTTGTTATTTCACTTGTTTTTGTATTTAAAAATTGACTTTTGTCATCATCTAAAAGCACTATTATGCATTTAAAACATGGGGAGAAATGAAAAATATGCCCCTTTAAGCCAAGAAAGCTGCAGAAAGGTAGTGAGCCCTCCAGACAGATGGCATTCTTGGAAGCCTGATTTCCTACCACAGAATGCAGATAAAATCTAGCTGTGGACAATAATATTTGGCCTAATATGACCTCTATGTTTAGAGTAAGATTCAGAAGGAAATATGTGTCCCTGCAAGCACAAAAAGGCATAAAGCATCCACCCTAGAATGGGCCATTAAGCTAAAAAAGCTGCTGATGGGAGGTGTTTGTTTTCTCTGTCCATATTTTTCATACCACGAAATGTAAGACTTTTAAAACCATTTTGTTGCCTTTTCAGAAAATACTAAGGTTATAATGTCTACCATGCCAGAGTCTGAAACAAAAAGAAAGGGAGAATTAACTTCTGGTTTACAGCTGGTGTCCCAATAGTTGTATATGCACCAGTGAAGTTTTACAATGGTCCAGAGAGACATATTTGCCAAGCCACAAGCACATCATGCTCCAGAAATAAACAAGGGCCAAGAGAAGAAAAGTCAGCCCTGTTGGAACCATGTTTAAAAAAGTCTTCTTAGCTTGGTTGGAAACCAAGCACACCGTTGCCAATCTTATGAAAGAGTAAAGAACCCGTCTTCCACTCCCAAACCATGAAATTAAATATATATGCATTAGGTATTTTTATTTGCCTTCTACAAGCCCCAAAGGTTCAAACGTACAATCTGTTCACTAAAGTCTGGAGGGCATAGAATATTTTTTAGACAAAAACCTATATTACCATGTAACGTAGTGATTCTAGCCATCAAGCTCTAAAAATGCCCTTTACAGAATCCTTGCACCAAGCACTGAAGGACAGTAAAGCTGAAGCAGCTAGTAGGAAACAGCAGAAGGGATAAACCCACGCAAGGAGAACAGTGTGGACTGACGTGAAGATGGCTGCATGGGGCTGGCAACAGTCCCGGGTGACACGGGGCAAGCAGGGTCTGTCCCAGGAGCCCCTGGAAGGGAGCAGCAAATACCCAAACTGCGGTGCTGACGTTTCGCTACAGCTCACGGAGCTCGATCTGCAATTCCTCCGGGAAATCCCACGGAGATTTTTGGCTGGGGCCTTGGAATAACTGGAGAGAAAAGTTCAGCGAGCCCTCTGCCTGTTTGGAGAGCACTTCAGAAGTTTATGCTATGCTGACTGCACACTTCTGCAGTGCAAACACGAGCCCTCAGACTCCCAGCTCACACGCACTGCAGTCAGGGTTTGCATAAGGCCTGCCAGTTACAGACAGACAGTGAATTGGGTATAAGTAGGTTCTCCTGGGCACGTTTTTTTTTCTGGATCTCACTCTTTCCCTCTGCAACTGTAACTTGCAGTAGTTCCCAGATGAGTAGATGGAATCCGTTGTTTTCTCTCAAGAGAGTCACTAATCTTTTCAGCTACATAAACACACTTCTATTATTGTCTGAGTAAATTGCCTTAGAAAAATGTTTCTTCAGGAAAAAGCTGAAATTTCTTAAAAGGAAAATGTCAGTATATTTTTCATAATTATTGCACTCCTTTTTTTCTGCCATTGTTTACAGTAAAATCTTGATAGTTAGGAGCTAGCACCTAAACTTACATTTTCATACCTGGTTAAGAGCTTCCCAAATCCCAAATAAAAACTGAAATTTGTACCTCTCAACCTCCTTTGATCCTCTGCAAATCTCACCCAGCTTTCTTCCCAAAATATTGCCTGCCATTGTTATGATAGCATTTTTCTTGGGTGCTGAATTTTCTCAGGAGAAAAAAAAAAAAAGTACAATCCCATCATAGACACCACACTCCTGTGCTCAGAGCCAGCCCCCCAGTCCCATTTAGCAAAATATTTACCCAAATGTTTAATGCACCAGCATCTTGAGTGCACTGCACTGGAAATTAAGAGAAATAAGACAGCATTTTAACAGATCCAGATATTAAGTGATCCTAACTATTCATGCTTCTCCTGAAATGAAGACATAAGGCATAGAAAGGTTCTACCACATTTTATAAATTATATTTATTTTACTGGAATTAGTAAGAGTCTTTTAATACTTAAATCTAGGCATTTTTTTAAAAAACTATTTCTTTGCCTCTTCAGTAAAATATTCAGTCTGAAAAGAACCCATAACTAAAGAGAATTCACTGAAGGAACCCTAGACCTTATTGATATTATTATTTTTAGTATCAGGAATTATACCTGAGGAATATGGCCTCAATAAATTCAGTGAACAGATGCAGTTTGGATCTATTCTTGACAAGTAGGTTTATCTGCTATTGCAAGACTAACAACATCCCAACACAAGGTGCATGGAAGACTCCTACCTGTAGCTGCAGTTTTCAAAACCACAGTAACGGAAAACACTCTAATAACTTTTGAGTCTGATACTGAAATCACTCATCTATACAGAGATTTTGCTTACCAGATCCTGTTTACTTCAGTGGGACCAAGGATTTGCACATAATTCCTAATATGGATATACATATTAAACAGAATTGCAGCCTGATATGAAAATCTTGACCAGTCTGTGGGCCTGCTTAGGCTGTGGCCAGGCCCGAGGATTTTATCACAAGTTTTGGGATAGCTTGCACTGCTGAAACCCCAGGCCTGGCAGAAACCGTCTGGCAGAGTATCAGCTTTCCTTTGTTTATTTTGTGAAGATTCAAATCTTCTTGGTTCTAGAGAAAAGCTCAACCACATAATCTTCTAAAGGCTTAAAAATGAGAAATCAGATAAAATCCCATTTCTTAGATCTAAAAATTCTCCTGATTCTTAAGCCATATTTATTCCAGGGATCTCAGCACTGATTTTTAAAAATCTGGGACTGCAATACCAACAGATGTGTTCCCCATGCCATCGATGGCACACCTCTCCTGGACTTCACTGGTAGTAGTTTGGGCCTGATTTCAGTAATGTGTTCATCACTGAGTTCATCAAAACAAATTTCAGCTGCCAGCACTAGCAAGAGGCAAGGCGAACAGGAGCAGGTAGTATGTTTGCACAGAAAGGGCTATGTCTATTTACCTTATAACTTTTATTTCATTTTTTTACTTTGTACTTTTCAATTTCACATAAAACCCTTGCAAATGCATTCAGCAAACAGCCAAAGGAGCAGCAGTGCTCGAGCATACGGCAGCTGCTATCGCAGCAGCTCCTTCCGACTGGAGGCTGCTGCTGCCGCCGCTGCTGCTGCAGTGTGTTTTCTTGTGGTCAGAGGGACCTGTCAACTTTTGATCTGTAGCGTGAGGAAACCGCTACTGCTCTGGTGAACTCATAAAAGGAAAATGTTAAAAAATAAAGACCCTATTTACATTCCTCAGTCAGCATTTCGTTGCTTTGGCGAGTGGCAATAAAAATGAAAAGGCTTCTGGGAGGGCAGCGTGCGTCCAAGCCGCGGCAGCCCCGCGCACACGCGCGCGTGCAAGCCCCTTTCCTGCTCCCGTCTACTCTCCTTAGCTTTGCTGAGCACTCCATGCCTGGTCCGAAGGGACTCATCCCCCTGCTCTGAGTATTTCATGCGAAGTTCCTGCAGAGGATGATTCCCTGCCTGCCCCCATCGCTGCACAAATAACGCCGTGGGCACATCTCGGCGGGGATCGTGATTCTCCAGCTCTCCCTCTGTATTGACCCTGCGCTTTCTGGGTGTTCCTTCCTCCATCTGAAAGGAAAAGAAAACTTCTTAAATTATGGGGAATATTTCTTTTGCCTGAGGCCAATTATCACACCTTTTTAGTCATGCTTTAAGACAGCAAAACCGTCAATGGCTTCAAGGTGCCGTGTGCTGGGGAAGGAGAGGGGCTCCAGGAGGGTCCTGCCGGCCCCTGCCCGCCGTCCGGGGGGCGCGAAGGGCAGGCCCCGGGGCCGGAGCGTGAGCCGGATCCTCCTGACTTTTTTCCAAAAAAAATACTTGTAGAGAAACCTGGAATTATATATAAGTAAAGTTGCCTTTTGATATTACCACATAATTTCCACTTCTGGCAAGGGGATTTTGCCCAGGCTAATTTGGACACATTTGCGTTTACCACATTGGCACTGTTATGTAATTTTGATAGAAGTCTTATTCATTGGAAGAGTCGTGGCAAGCCGGTCCCCTCTCGCTTCTTCAAACAGGGCTGTTTGTTGAGTCTCTCGAATGACTGTGTGAACAGATAAACATGCTACACATGAAGTGCATTAGGTGGAGGTGAAATACAGATGATTATATTTAAGGGCTTACAATAGTCGTTAAGAGCTTCTAACCGCAGGCCCTGGCAGGGCCGGTCCTAGGCTTGCAGTGCATGTCTTGGCTACATCCTCAACTGACTTTCTGTTTCTCCCCCTTGAAACTGGGCCAATCTTGTCAGTCTGGTGGCAGTGAAAAAAAAAAGAAAAAAAAAAAGAAAAAAAAAAGTAACTCTGTTAATAGGATTATAAGATTTGGGGAATATAATGTTGTTGCAGATCATTTATTTTGAAAGCTGATTTAGTTTTAGTGAAAACAAGCTCAGCTCTGCACACTGGGGGTTTACAGCCATTATGCCAAACACAATCATTGCTGGTTTGAAAGATGTGATTGCTTTTTAATGTGGAAATTTCACAAGGTTACAAAAGAGGAAAAAATTAAAGTCCTTTCTTATAACAAAATCACTCTGGGATATGCGCTACAATGCCCTGACAATGTCCAGATACTCTGACCGCATTACACAGCAGAAAGGTGGGTGAGTGTGATTTACACCATTTCGCAATTGTGTTTTTCGTGCAGCTGAAAAAGCTGAGCAAAAATAAAAACAGCACTTTGTAAAATGTAGTCAGAATTGCACAAACACCGCCTAAGGGTCAAGGAAGTAGAGGGTGGATGAGAAAGGAGTGTAGAGGGATAAATAGGATGATAACATGATGTCCCTCTCGGCATCGGATCCTGGACCCACAGTGGCAGCGCACCTTGCTACGCAGCAGCGAGCCAGTCCTTAGAGCACTGGACAGTCTTTAGATTTGTCAGACATCCTAATGAAAAACGATAATCAGCATCCGTGGCCTTTTCAATAGCCTCCTCCCAAAGGGCTCAAATATATTCTAGCAATAATGGCCGAGCTCCATTTCCCTGGGTGTTAGAAGACGTTCTGTCACCATCTCCGAAGAGCCATTGTTGTGACAGAGCCTCGCGGCACGGCCCGGACGGGGCCGCGCGGGGAAACAGGCGCTAGCAGGAACGGCCCAGTCACAGGAATCCGGCGGGAGGGACCGAGGAGACTGAACTTTCCCAAAGCGCTCCTAAAACCGTGGTGCCCCAGGAAGCGCTCGGGAGGCAGGCTGCGGCGCAGGGCTCTGCTCGCCCTGCAGTGAAGAATGTCCTCACGCTGGATGTGCCGCGCAGGGATCGCTCACTGCAGGGCTGGGGGTGCGGGAGCGGGCAGGATGGAGGGGGACGCAAGAGATGGAGCTGAAGTGCTGTCGCGTTGCTGTGGATTGAAATGACACGCGCGCCGCCGAAGCTTTCTCTTCTCAAAGCAATTTGCTATCATTATATTGCCCGTGCATTTCCAATACGTGTCAGCCTGTTCTCTTTTAACTTGGCGGGAGGGGAAGATGCTTTTATTGCGGGGCGCCTTGCCGAAGCTCGCCAGACATGGCCATTATTGCATCTGCCGGGCACTGCGCAGAACGATGCATTTCGTCAAAGGGAGAGGTTAGAGGGAAGCAAATCCATCCAGGTCTTGTTCGGGAAAACTCGGGGTGGGCTCAGTGGTTTTCATATACATAAATATTGCAAATTTTAAAAGTAGGATGGTTTCTAACATCAGTTCAGCTTCTGACTGGTGTCACCGGAATCATTTAGCTTTGCTTGTCTGGATTCTGTCAACGGTGAAAATCCAGGAAACTGCAAGGGCAACACTTATTAAGAATTTCACAAAGCTGTAAATGACAGGATTCCTACTAACTGTTTCTGTCCGAATTCCTCTTCTGCTTTAACACCCTTGCTTCTCTAGCTGCCGGGGACAGTGTGTGGTTGCATGTCTGCATGGGTGGGAGAGAAAGTACAGCAAAGTTTTAAACAAAAGTCAGATTCGGTTTCTTCAGCCAGATGCTCTCTCATTCAAATGCCAAGAGATGGAGCTCATAACAGCTCAGTGGGGCAGTGTGACTGGGGCTCATACACTTTAGGGTTTAAAATGGATATCCAGAGCGCAGAGGTTTTTGTCTCCATGTCTGCATTTCCAACTATTAGTACAAGGAAAAGTACGCACAGCAGAACAATATAATTTTGGTTCCCTCATCTATTTTCCCTTGGTGTTGGTTCAGCCCCAAACTGCCAGAGGATGACTGAGCCCTTCCTCCAAACTTCTTCTCCTCCGTTCTTGCAGTGGGAAGTTAATAGCTGGAAAGCCCTTTCTGGTGGGAAAATGGCCAATCGCAGCCACCTCTGGCTGCTTAGCTTTTGAGTCAGGATTCCTAAGGCTACAGAGAGGCTTCGCAAGGTCATTAGTTTCTCCTGCAGAGCTCTGCATACAACATGGGTTGCCTTCTCTGAGGATTACCGAAACTTTGGGAGACGAGAGCAGAAGTCTTGTCCACACAGACCCATGACTAGACAGCAGAAGGAAGCACCAGAAGACTGTGCTGGGACTTCTCTATGCAAATACGTGAAACTGTCCTGCAAAACAGGGCAAATGAGCGGATTTAAAAAAAAAAAAAAAAAAAGGGAAGAAAAAGAAAGTAGCAATTACAGTGTGAGGCCTATCTGTGTCTGCCCTTTCTGTCCTTGGAGCCGCTGACAGAGCTTGGAAAGGAAGGTGGTATGGCTACGTGGTGGTGATGCCTCTCCCTGTAATGATAAGTCATAAAGTGCTTCGTAAGGACTTGTGCAGCAAGGGCCAAGGCCTGCACTTAGGAGATGAGAGGACCAGAATCAGCTCCGGGTTTCGTCGCAGCTCCCAAAGGAGCGCTGAACTGTGCAGAGTCTCTTCTTGCTCACGCTCTTTTCTGCACGGAAACCTGACTAACAAAATGAAAAGGCGCAGCTTGAAACGAGACCGCTGCACACAGGTTTGCTCCTGGCATGACAGGCTATCGCAGCCTTAATGGTAGGCTGCAAGACTAGAAGCAGTCTTTCATTGAGTTTGTCTTACTGAGAGGAAAAACTGCTTTGTGTAATAACTTTATGGTAAATGTTGGCAAAAGTTTTGCACTGCATACTGAAAGAGAGACATTTCTGACCACAGCTCATGAACCACATTTATTTACTCTGGCATTTGTCCATTATTTGTTCATAGGCTTTCTGTCTCTGCTAAATGTGTTCCAATTTTGGGAGCTAAATCATTGCCAGTAGTTTCCAGGACATTCCGCTAGGCTAAGCAAAATTGCCCTAAGCAGTTGTCAGAAACCACTGGAGTAGTATTTTAAATACAGAGTATTTGAAGAAAATAGAAGATACCGAGCGTCCTATCTGTCTGGCTCCCAGATCCTGTCTGTTGTAAAAAAGCTATAGTCAGAGCAGAGGGTTTCAAGCACTCTGTGCCTTTCTTAGCACACTTCACATCAATAAGCGGACTGATCTAATCTTAAAATCAGGATAATAAATTTAAAATATGTATTTAGCAGCAGTTCCACAGGTAAAAATCATGTTCAAACTTTAGCCTGGAAAATCCTAGCTATTTGCTTCTTAATAAAAATGCACTAGAAAATAGATGAGGAAAGTCATGTCTGTTAACTGACAGTCAATTGCTATCAGATGGACTTACAAAAATGTATGTTTATAGTTTAGGCAGGATAATAATATGGGAATCGCTTTTCCGTCACAGCCCTCTGATCCATCTGCTCAGTATCCCGGGTCTGATAGAGTTCACAATAACCAGATGTTGTATTATCTGCCCTGTCCGTAGTCTAATGAAGATTTCAGCATAATCTCTGAGATAGTAAATGATCGCATTGAATAGTAGAGTAGGAGTTCTCATATTTTTCTCTAACATTCTTTTTCTTGGCATTAATTATTGTAACTGCAGAAACTCTTACGGTCCCTAAGAAAACTCAGTACTTTTATTTTTTATTGAATTCTTGGCCCCAGTGATATCCTCTGGCAGAGCAGTCCACAGTCAGTGTGAGCATCTGGGCAACAGGAAACCTTTCCTTCTGGTATGGTGGAATTAGCTGCCTTTCCTTTTCATCAAATGTCCCCTTTTTGCTGTGTATAAGATGTACATTGAATATTTTCTCTGCTTTTATTATATTTCTTCCTTTTTCTCTCAATTTCAAAGACAAACAATCCTATCTTTCCAATTTCCCCACCAATAAGGCGGAGTCGTTTCTAAGTTCATTTTCAGCCTCCTATTTCTGCAGGCAAAACAGCCAGTTCTAAGCATACAGGGCTAGTGGAAGTCATTAATGATTTACATAGCAGCATTTTTCTATTCTGTTCTTTATGTATTCCAGTATTTGGAATTTGTTTGGAGTTTTAATCTACAAGTTCACATTAACGGAGTGAATTGCAGCTGTCATTTTTATTACACATTAGCTTGTTTTCACCCAAGTGAAATTTCTCAAAATGCTCTTTGCAGGCAGTCAAAAAAAAACGATGCTGTGTCCTTTGCTTATTTTTCATGATACTGCCCACCTTTATAATAAGTATGTTAAATGGCAGTGGTCCTAGTAAATGGAGCACCTTGATGCTAACCCTATCATTCTGACAAAATCTACCCTTTTAATCCCTGCACGAATAACCGTGTATTCATTAGGTATAAAGAGTACTTTGCTTCCTATGTTCTTGCCGGTTTTGACTGATGGAAATATTTGGCTTAACTTCCACGATGATTTCTGGTTTGTTTTTCCCACCGCTTTGTGCGTGTGTGTTCGCAGAGGTGTATTGGAAGCCCCATTGAATGGCTGCCTGGTTCTCCTCTCTTCCCCTCTCTGCAGGCAGTGGCAAAGACTCCAAGATATTAGATATTGTCCTTGGCAAAATCTATGTTGATCTGACCTTATCTGTTCACATATTCCTGAATTTTATTACTTTATTTTTGGTAGCCACTTGATGAATTTAATGTGGGTAGATAAGATCCCAACAGCCCATAAACCCCAAACAATTCATGTATTTTTAAATCCTGACAGTAATTATCCTGATAATTAGCTTTATAATACTCTAAATATTGCTACATACTATGTTTTTTTAATTTCTGTTATTAATCAGGAAATCACTTGGCAATAGGAGTTTTATACTATATGGAACATTATTTTCTTTTAATCTATGAGTTTGCTTCCATATCTCTCCTGACATCTTTGTTTCAGAGTCTGTATCTTTATTACTGCTAGAAAAGAGAACGTGGAATAGAGATAACTTTTCAAAATCCATGTAGTACAAATATTTTTGTTCCTCTAGTTCGCTCTTTAACTCCTGTTAGTACAAGAAATGTAGCAATTTCCTTGAAACCTCCAAGCTTCTCATATATTTAAATAAAATATTCTTTCTCTGATTGAGATATTTAGCTACCTGCGCCTTTAAAACACTATCTTGACTTCCTCATTTTCCACTTGTAGGCTCCCTGCTAAAATGCAGCCCCATTGTCATCTACTTGTGCATTTGTGCCTATTTTCTAGCCCCAAAATAGAGGGCCTACTGTGGGAAAGCTGCCGCATCTGGAAAAACCAAACAATGTGAATTAATACGTTCTTTGTGGGCCGGAGGAAGCAATGGAGTCGGAGAAGGCCTTTGGATGTTATGTTTTACAATACCTCTGGAGGCCCAGGCCCACGATAGGCTGTTTTCTTCCTGCCTTTGGACAAGCTGAAATTAACGGGTAATAACACACAATTAAAAGCGCATGTGTGCGCGCCCGGCATTGCCCGCGTGTCTTTCTTTGCTCTAATTCCGCCCATTCCGTGCATTTTAGCCTTCAAGAGCAGCGGCAAAGAGGAGACAGACAGGTATACACCGCAGCCACATCAAAACCTCCGTGGGGCAGGGGGGAACATTTGACACCTCCTTGTTTCGGTGCCCCCCGTCTGCTTTTAATTTCGCTAAATCGCTCCCGTCTGGGGATTGTATATTTTGAGTGGCCTCTCCCAGCAGCGCCGAGGTGGAGCGCTCGGGTGCCAAACCCCAGCTATGCTCGCGCGGGGGTGCCGCTCCGCCGGCAGCGGGACGGGACGCAGCTCCGGGGAGCCGTCATCAGCCGGACGCAACTTCGGTTTAAAAGCCACGCCAAGAAATCTCACTTTTCCTTTTTCCCTTTGGAGCCACCCGATGAGGATAGAGGTGGACAACCCGAGAAACAAACTGGTTAATAGACTTCGCACATCTCTGCTTTGAAGGCCTCGTTACGGCCCGCGTGGCTGGAAGGGGCCTCACTAGCAAGCGGGCCTGACGCTCTGGTTCTGCTCCTGCAAACCAGCACCTTGTTGGCCTTGCTGGGGGGGCTGAGGAGTTTTAAGAGTCAGCTGGGTCTGGCCCTGAGTATACCCAGGGAAAGGGATGATTTAGGAAATGCAGTTTCAGGAGGTCTTCACTGGGCAGGTGTGGGTGCAGCAGGACTTGGGCTCCCACTCCTTGCCACTGAAGTTGGAAGTTTTACTCTGGTTTATTCAGGCCCAACATGGAGAGCATGGGTAGTCATGGCAGGAGACACTGATAACAGGGGAGGTGAGCAACAGGACAACAACAAGTGGGGAAGCAGCATCCTCAGTCATCTGTTCCTCACGTGTATGCTCGGCCATAGGGCAGAGTCTTGCAGCCCTCTTCCTCAGCCCATCTCCTGGAGCCATCCCCTCCCGAGCAGTGAACGATAACTAGCAAGTTCAGACACGCTGATGCACGAGCAGCTGCACCGTTCGCACCTGGAGACCCGTGAGGATATAAAGCAGAGCCATTTCCCCGGTGCTGGTTTGCACAGCTCTTGGGCATGTGTCCATTTGTGCATGGCCGGGGGCATGAGATAAGGTCAAAGGGAAGCACTGGGCCAGCTGCTCATGGCTGCCAGGGCATGGCAGTGCCCTGTCTGTGCGACCCAGGGGGCTAAAACAACTCTCGGGATAAAGCCAGGCATGAATTAATTGGGCCCATCAGTGTTCCTCTTGCAAGAAGTACAATTTGGCCTCAATACAGCAAGAAAACTGAAGTGGTAATAGGGTGCTTTAAAAGATTGTGCTGTGCCTGGCTCTGAGGGTGCAATGAATGACTTACAAAAGAGGCTAGCAGAATAAGGAAAGATAAGATACCTGAGCCTGTCCTACTTGAGCTTCATTATATGAAAATGCACTTTTTTAGGATCTGAAGATTTTTTTTTTCTCTTCCCTGCCCTCACTGAGTTCACTGTAAATTGAACATTACAGTGGCTTTGACTGTAACCATTATAATCATTTTCCAGTGCTAATGTTGTGGTTTTAATGAAAGGAAACAGCAAATGGGGTATCGACTCATATACACAAATCTGCACTTCATTTGCACAAAATAGCTTCTGGATGGCTTTCCTCCATGTTTTTGGTCAACACCACTCTCTTTGAGAAATGATCAATGTCTACAACTGTTTGCTCTTCCACAGATAAAGCAGATGCTATTCATTACTGTCTTTGCCATGCATATATTGCTCCTTTCCCCAAAGCAGCCACTGTGGGTCATGTGTTTATTTTTTTAATATCCTTTTGTTCTTAAATCACTCCACTTTTGCTTTCAGGATATGATGAATGATTAATATTGTAGCAGCATTATTGAATTAGGAAAGTCAGTGGCAGCTTCCAAAATTATTGAGACAACCAACAAATAAATACAAACCACTTCTTCAGAGTGAGGTAAAGTGAAACAGTGTGATGGTGTCAAGATAAGCACAGATGACTCTGATGTGAGTGCTTTTAAAGCTTGAAGACAGACTTACAGTTACTGAAATGTAAATCATAACAGCTCTGATAACAGTGCAGATATCTTAAGCAATGTTGCAGCGCAGTGATGTAAGTGCACTAACACAATATTAAGGCAAACTTAGAACTGATGTGGGCATTTGGAGGGAATTTTTCTTTAGGAAGTTATATGATCATAAAGAAAAGAGCTATTGGTGGTTTTACAGTTCAGGTTTATTTAAAGAATAAAGATGTGGAGTTGGATGCTGAAAGGTAGGTGTTCAGCACCTCCCAGGGATTAGAGCCAACAGCATGAGCAATGACTCACCAGGAAAGAAGAAAGATTATACATTTCTGGAATAACCCTTTGCAGTCACCATTGGGATATTTGCAGCCTGGTTTGCAAGTAGAGGTTCATGGCGATATTAGAGAATGTAATATGTAATACAGTAAAATTCCAGCTAAATGGGAGTTTGCATGGAACAGGAAAACAGGATTAAGTTCATTTTCCTACGTGCATGCAGAGAGTGTTCTCTACACGCTTCCTAACAAAACCCACCAGGCCTTGTACTTCACGTGGCTCTTCACAACACAGAGCAAGGGGAGGCAGTTAAAAGCACTGACCCCAGTGCAGTGACGTTTAGACAAAGTGGACGTAGCCCCTGGGGAGACATCTAGCAGCCTTGAGGTTTAGGTGGCAACAGTCCTCTAGCCGCACTCTTTCCCTGGAAATGCCCTTGGCGTGTATGCACTGGAAGAGGAGAGGGAAAGAAAGCAGTGTACATCTCACCCGGCTGATGCCATGCTCCTGTGCCAGGGAATTCCACATTAGCGTGCCCATCAGGAATGCAATGGAAAGAAAGAGCACAGCACAGAGTAGGGACCTTTCACTGACCCCCTCAAAGTGACTGTGGACATGGCATGTGTAACCACTCCGTGGTGGAGGCACTTGGCTTTAAAACTTGGCACTTGGCTTTATGGAGAAGTGAAAGACGGAAAAGTGTGTGAGGTGGTGAAGGATAAGCCTGTCCATCTCCAGCTCTTTCAGTTTGTGATCTGAAAGGCGACCCCTCTGCAGATGCAGCGTTGTGCACTGCTTGACAGCAGGAATAGCCGCGGCAGTTCCTCACCAGGGGCTGCCCCTGAGCACACCGCAAAACTTTCTCCCTCTCTAATTCTTTTCCTTGTGGCTCTGTTCAGCATTTCTACAGATATCAAGAGACTCATATTAGTTCCTTAAGTATACTCTTGGAAATAAAGAGTCCCTTTATAGAGTGCTATAGTGCTATATATTTTCCTCATCTTAAAATCTTTTTTTTTCTTCAACAACTTGTTCTTATTAGAGCTGGGTGAGAAAAAAAAAATGCTTTCCCAGCAGGGTGAATGATCTTGCAATTTCAGGAAGATTCCCATTCCCCTTCAAGATGCTACTTTTCAAATAAGGCCTGACGCAGCTTCTTTTCTTGCTCAGAGCAGTCAATAGCCAGGGATTAAGACACTCATTGGAGCTGCTGGAAAACTGTGTTCAAGCCGTCTCTTGACAAAAATAAGCATAAAGACCTGCTCTAGTGCGGGACCAACTCAGTACCTTGGAGGAGGGTGGGGTGCTTTTGTTCATTTCCCTGGTCGAAGCGGCGTCAGTTTATACAAGTGAAGACATGTAAACCTGAGAAGAGATTTGGACTTCAATCTGCACCTCCCAGCAGAGTGATCTAATTCCTGGACTACCAACTCAGGTTCTTTCACTGTCTTGCCTAATGACTGTGTTGTTATTTATGCAAATTGGAGCAGCTCCAACAGGAGAAATTCTCATTTTGAAACAGTCAGCAGCCCAGAGCCCACCTGCGCTGTGGGCTTGACATTCACTCCCTGGATCTACTTGAAAGGACTGTGGCCTTGCATGTGGTCTGCTCTTTTGCAACTGAATATCCTGCCCAAGCGCTACTGGCTGCCCTGAGGCAGCAAACAAAGATGTCTCTTGCTTTGACGAGACACTCCATTCCCATGGCACCAGTGTCTACTTCCCCACAGCGAGTGTAGCATTTGACAAATCAGCATTTTGTGATTTGAGAACATTTTGTCAGAAAGCTCCCAGCCATCCTCGTTCCCTACCACTTTTATCTTCAGTAGGTTCTTCCACCTGCAAGTCTTGATTTTTTTTCTAAGATTATGCAAAGAAAATGTAAGGAAAAGAATATTGGAGACTTTTTTCATCTATCTTTCCTCTTCTTTTTCATCTGTCTTTCAACCATGTGAAGGGTGATTTTGGAGCCATATTAACCCAGCTGTGATTCTAGAGAGAGAAGTTCTCTCTCTTCATCTCCCACCACCAGGAAGAAGCAAATTGTTGAACATACATCAGGAATTATACATATGCTACATCTCACCAGCAGAGCAAGGGTACGTGAAGCACTTTGGGGACAGACTGGAGGTTCCTTCCATGTGATTAAGTGAATGACAAATATGGGTAGGGAGTGATCCTGCTGGGGAAGAGGTAAAAAAAATATGGCCCTACCCCTTTGGAGCCCATGGAAGTCATCAAATCAAACAAAATCTTGACCCATAGCAGGTCTGTCCACCTTTGTCATGTTTCCTCACTTCATGTGGCAAAGCTCATGTTTGGAAATCTCTACTTTTCTTGTGCTTGTGTCAAAAAGAGGGAGGGAAGGGGCTCTTAGAGCAGGCAGAGTTCAGCTACAATTTTCCCCTCCTTCAGGCTCACTGCTGCTTTGATGATCCAACTACAGAAAATCTCTAGATTTTTTTTGTCCTCAGAATGGAGCTTCCCACTGCTAGCCTTGGTAGATACAGAACATCCTGACTGGGCAAGAGCTCTTCATGGATATTTCTAGTGCTCAGAGGGAGAAGAGGAAAATAAAAAGCAACAAACTACAGCAAGTTTACAGTAATTGCTTTAATGAGCAAAGCCCTTTAGAATGCAAACACGCTCAACAATACACAAAGAAACAATCAAAAACAAAGTGTTTTATACAGGCTGTTTTATAAGAAGGTAATAAAAACAATTGTATGGCACACTCAGTTGCATAAACAGGCTCACCATGGAAGGTGTTTGTGTGAGAGCAGGACTATGAATACTTAATTGCTTCCATTATTCTTATTTTCAGCACAAAATGCTGCAATCAAAACTTAATCTGTGGCTTGATTTTTAAATAAAAAGGTTATATTCCTGTTTCATTGTTGCAAGTATAATAAACACAGTCTTTCAGTTAAATGCTATTTCATTTCTTACTGTTTCTAAGAAGTTACAACAGTGATTAATATCTACATCACTGTCAGTTTCAAAACATTTTTTTCAAAGGTAGGATCATTATTCCTCTTCAGATGGTAGGTAAAAGACCAAAGTAATCCAAATGTCTTCATTAATGATGTGGTTAGAAATATGGAAGATTTGGTTGAGATCCTTCCATGTCATCTTTGAACCAAACCCTATAAGTAACCTATAAGGTTTATTTTCATTCACATATATGTTCCCATAAACCTGATTACTACAAAGGAACAGTATAAAAACATATATGGGGACCTCAGAAAGTTGAAAAGTACAAAACCAAAAAATGCCACTAGTTTTCCAGTATCTTTCGAGAAGTATAAATTACACAGTCAGAAGTTTTGTATGAATTTAAATGCTCCCTGGTATATCTGAAATGTTGCATCTTGTATTTATTTTTTTAAATGTGTGCTGTTACATTTGTGCTTTAATGACATCTAGACCATAGCCCATTTCAAATACTTAGACATAAGAACTCCCTTTTTAACTTTGCTTTTTTGCTTTAAGAAGGCGGTAAGAAGGAAGCCCTTATTCCCCCAGTGTTGGAGAAGATAGAAGTTCTTAATAAACTTGCATCTCACTACAGTAGAACGGTTGCCCGAGTGAACGGAGTATATATAACTAAGGTAAGGAACATTTGAAATTGCCTATGACTTGCATTAAGAGCATAGATCTTCCTATAACCAAATGTTGATCAGATCACAAGTCTTATAGCAAGAGCAGCCTTTCTATCCACTCAGTTGCACGGCGCTCAGGGAGCCATGAACTCCCCAACACCGACTGTTGATCTTTCAGCAATATCTCTAATCCTCTTACTGGATGTCAGAACCACATTGTTTGCTGGCACACATCAATCTGCAGTTAAAGAAGGGAATGTGCATATAGGTATGTGGAGGAATATAGGAGAAGGAATTCTGTACATATATATGAAGGAATGAAGGTACATGTATTCATACAATATCCATAAGCAATGCACTAGTATTTTAGAATGAATGCTTATACAGATATATATATACACATATATATACATCTGATGACCAAAACAGCTTTGATGACCTAAAGTACTCACTTAGTAGTTTATCTTAAGTGTGAAAAACTATATTTTTACCCTCCTGATATATGAATGTCCAGAATTAAGTCACAAAAAGAACCAATTACCAAACAGAGATTATAATTATACCATGATTCCATTGATCTGAGCAAAGAACTTAATGATGGTAGTCAAGACCAAGATATTTGCTTGCAAAGCACATGGGTATCTAGGTTCAGACTGCATATTATGGAGGAAGATCTAGAACGTAAATCTAAAGGTTTTAAAAGCAATTCGCACTATGCTTTCCTCTTAGTGCCAACTTTTTCAAGGTTCAAAAAACAAGTCTGCAATCAGAAATCCAAACACACCAAAACAATCTCTAATATGCTACAGAAGTGGAACTGAAACAATAAATCATGCGGTCTGATGAGGTAGATGGGCATCTGGAAGCATGTTGAATATCCTCTGCCAGAAACAATGGTCATCAAAATCAAGATGTCTAGCAATGACAGACTGAACTGATTCCAAAGTTATTCATGAGCTAACACCTCCTTGTGAGGACGTGTGAAGAATGGCCAGAGACTAGTAGCCAGGAGCTTTCAATAAGCAGATATGTTATTAATCAGCCCCTGAAAATAATCTACGGGGCTTGATGAGATGCCACCACAGATGATCTGTCTTCCTCAATGCTTTGGCTCCAAGATCCACATTTAGAGCTTTGTCAACATGTAAGTTTGTTATCATAAAGCATTTATCATGTTTTCCTTCTCCCTTTCTATCAACCCCTTTTTATAGCAATCAGGCTACAGTGAACATAGCCCTAAATAAACCATGCACTATTCCTCTGATCTCCTACTCCTTTGATTTCCCCTTGTCTTAGGAGAAGCTGTCCGTATTTGGACCTCAGTTGGGTTCCTCCACTGGTTTCTGACATTCTAGTGGACATCCACCACTTCTATTGCCTAATAAAACTTCATTATAACTTTGGAGGGGCATCCATCTCTCCAGGGCAGTTGACGTCTTTGCAGTGATGCTCACCACTGGCAGCTTCCTCTGTCCATTCCATGATGCTGAAACAAAGTACCCCAAAAATGCAGGTGGCTGCCACATACAAGGGCACTGATGGCAGGTAGCAGCCTGAGGCATTACAGCAGTCAGTGATCTGGTTCATTAAGGGCCTCAGAAAGGCAAATAAAACACTAGAGAGATGCTAGTGCACTGAGTTTTGGCTTGCTTCACATTGCTGATTAGGTATGTTATGTTAAGTAGTAGATAAAATATCACTTTCTGGAAGCCAATCTGAAGTCAGAGCCAGATGCCTGATTTGGCATTCCATGACATGCCGTGTTAGCAAGGATATCTCCATCCTATTTCATAACCTGCTCCCTTACCAAAAGAGACCGCACACTGGGTAAACCCGCAAGCAAGTGTTTTACACAGCACAGCGATCCAAATCTCTGGAAGGTGCAAACTGGCACCATCACTGTGGTCAATCCTCATTTCCAGCAGCTAAGAATCTGGCTCTCCAACTCAATTTTTATCATACTTGCCTTGGATGAAGTTGCTTACTGAAGAAAAGAAGGCCAGTTCCTTACAAGAAATGTTGCCCAAGAGCAGTTTACTTCGTATGCTATCTGGAAACTATTCTGTGAAACATTGCAATAATTGCTTTTCCTGGACTTATTAGTAGCAGCTAAAGTTAACAGATTGGAAGACTGCCTGAAGATGATGGATGAGTTTTCTCAGAATGTAGATTTCTGGTCATTTTCCACGGCAGCTGTAAATTTAAAAATAATAATATGAAGTTAAGCAGTGGTACAATAGAATTCACAAATAATACACAGATGCTGACTTGATCATTAATCATCCTAAATTAATGTTAAAGTGTTACATATAATGAGGTAGATTCTGCCCTAGGGTGTATACAGAAGTTTCTCATTGATTACAAAGGAGAAATTGCACGTGTATATGAATGTAGAATTTAACCAACTGTTTGTTTTGTTGAGTTTTTATAATTATTATTTGAGGGAGGTGGGGATATTTCTGTTTTACAAATCTGCTTTCATATTAGTCATCTGGAAGAAAATGATCAAGATCGTCATCTGGTTTATAGTCCATATTCCAAATTATTGCAACAATATCCCTAATTATTTTTAAAGTTTCCTTCAAAAAGCATCGTTTCCTCTAGCAGCATTTGATCTGCCTGATGTTCAGTTTTTAGGTTGCTGCTGTCAAAAAGGGATTTGTTACTGGACAGAAAGAAGATTTTTACTGAGTCCTGAAGTTGCTTCTGGGTTAAAATACTTTTTTTTTCTGCACACTTTTTCCTAATTTACCCTCTTAAATTATGATGAAATTATGTATTTATCTAAGTGTCTTCTTCAGAGGAGAGCTGCTAGATATATGCAACTGAAAAAAAAAATCACCCTCTCCTTGTGCAGCAAATCAAATCAGAGTTAAATGAAGAAGCCTTGTACCCAGAGATACCATAATGATTCCTCACTTTCTCCACAGACTTGTAGAAATTGTCATATTTTCAACAAGGTTATGAAAGTACTCTGACTTTTGCCCCGTTAACATCTACTTCCTACAGCTCTTTTTGTACTCTCCTAATGCTGTTATGCTAATTACATAGTAGTTAAAGTGCATTAATGCATATTTATGTGGTACATGCTGTTAGTCCTGCTACAGGACTAAGTTCTTCAGCATGTCTTATATTTAATGTCTTTCAGACTCTAGATACAATGCCATATAGTAGTTACACTGTAAACAACTTATTTGAATGGAAACTGCAGAATCCTGTTATCAGCAGGATTTGTCAAGGCCAATTTACTTATGTTTATCCACAGGGTTTGGTAATAAATACATATATTTTGGGGCTCTAGGTACATTAAGCATACTGAATAGTCAAGGCTTGGAGAAGCTATTTTCCTTGTCATTACATTGTAGTTAAATGGGTTATGCATGTCTCATGCAATTATGTAACTTGAAGAATACCAACAACATAGGCTCTTGATTCCAACAGTATGTAAGCTGGTTTTGGCACTTACAGTGGGTAAGTTTTTAGTATAAGACGCTAAACTCATCATGCTCTGAAATTCAGAGCCACAGTAATATTGTTTTTGTCCACATAAGTTGCTACTGCTTTTTCATTTTATACTTTTTGGCTATATACTACAGTATTTTTGTTCAAAACAAAGTGACTGAAAGGTAATTCACATATAATTCATGCAGTCAAATAATTACATTATCAGATCTCTACGGGTATAGCTTAGTGCAGCAGGCATCCAACCTATAAAAAAAGAAAGTGTGCAATTCACTAGGAAACTATTTGCTGTTGCATCCTAAGTGCAACAGCACTGTGAAGTGTCAGGGAGACTATTCAGTCTTCTTTAATGGGACTTCATTAATGCCCTTTGTGCTATGTTAAAGACATTCATATGCTTTAGTAATACAGAAGAAATTATAAGGAAAGAACGGTTAAATAAATATTCACAGAGGTGACATACTATTATGATTTTAGCATTGTGCAACAACAATAAAGCATATATCAAATGGATCAAAAACTGGGTGATACATCTCAAAAAATGAGGTATCAACTGGGATTTGAGATTGAATAGAAGTTCCCTTGAGTTCCAAACAAGGTCTATTGTACTTCAGCAATTTCACCAATGGTGACATGAACATACTTCTAAATAAAAATCTGCAGATGGCATGAGTTTGGCAGGGTGGTATACACTGATGAGTCAAACAGAAATTGGAAAAGCTACAGGAGAGACCCACTTCATTTTATAAAGTTTAGTTCCTCACAGAGAAAGAAAGAAAGAAAGAAAGAGAGAGAGAGAGAGAGAAAGAGAGAGAGAAAGAGAGAGAGAAAGAGAGAGAGGAAGAGAGAAAGAAAGAGAGAAAGAGAGAAAGAGAGAGAGAGAAAGAGAGAGAGAGAGAAAGAGAGAAAGAGAGAGAGAGAGAAAGAGACAGAGACAGAAAGAGAGAGAGACAGAAAGAGA
>JAWLRI010000029.1:842612-853167 GCA_034781795.1 Crypturellus tataupa | reverse complement strand
GCCCCATGGGCTCTGCTGGGGACAGAGCCCTGTGGGGAGCAGGGTCACACACCGGGGCGCAGATTCCCGTGGTGGGACAGGGCTCCCCGAGGGGCAGAGCGCTGTGGTGGGACAGGGCTGCATGGGGGAGCGCAGGGAGAGCAGGGCTGACCCACGCGGGACAGGGCAGAGCCCCGCAGGGGACAGGGTCCCATGAGAGGGCAGGGACACACGGGGGACAGATCAGTGGGTGCCACCAGTTGCCCCTGCCAGCCCTGCCCTGGGCCCGTCTCTGGAGCAGCCCTGCAGGATGGAGGAGTCTGGCTCCTGCCCCCTGCTTTAGACCCGGCTGGAAAACTTCTTTTTACCTCTCTCGTCCCCCCCCCCCCCTTTTTTTTTCGGGGCGAAGAGGGCTCTCTGCTGTGCTCTCTTGCTCTTCAGCACTTCGTTTCTAGCCAATGTGCAAAATATTTCAGATGAAGCCTCTCAGACTTTTGGATGCAATCTTTCAATTGTTCAGAGAAAAAATCTTTTGCTTTCTGGATAAAATATCCCAGTTTGGGCACCGCGTTTTTGCTGGAAACTGTATTTCCATGGAAATTACTGGCAAAGAATGAAAGGAATTTTTTTTCCCCCCGTCATTAAAAAAAAAAAAAAAAAAAAGCTCCACAGTGGAGACATGGTTTAACTCTTTTTTTACAGCACCAGAAAACTACAATTTCAAAGGACCCAAGCAACTGAGGTCCGTCCTAGCACTCCAGTGCATCATCTTAAGTTTGTTTACCTAGCAGCGTGTTTTGAAAGTGAAAAGGCAAAGAGACTGAAAGTCCTTATATTTTGGTCTAAAGCTGAGGAAAAAATGCCTCTGCTTCAAAGTAAAAATGTTGTCATTTCTGATATGGTCAGAAGCTCCCTAGAATCCAGCGAAGGGCTCTAGTGAGCTACGCGGAAGGATGTTCTCAGTGCAGTAATAAAAAGGGAAAAATGCAGGAAAGAAGAAAAAAGCTGAGGATGGAACCATCGAGCCAGCATTCCCGCGGATGGTCCTAGGGCTCACACTGACAGTTCTGCTTGGTGCCAGTTCTGTCCAGGGAATCACTTTGGACAAGGATCATGGTGTAAAAGCTAAGAATTAGGCCTGTAACAAACTGAGGACGAGTTGCGGACGTCTCTTTCCCATTCCCAAGAGCTGCGGCGCTTGTACCTGTTTCCTCCAGTCGCACCGAGCTGGTGCCGGGCAGGAGCCCTGCAGCGGGCTCAGCGCTCGGGAGCCAGGCTCGCTCCAGGGCTCCGCACACCCGTGCCCGGCTCTTATCCCGGGGGAGACGTGCTCGGGGATGGGCGAGGGGCTTCGGGAGAAGCCTGTCCCAGGGTTTCTGCCCCACCTGTGTGTTTTCCGTGACCACGTGACACTGTAGCACTGGGGGAGATGCTGTGATTCCCAGGGGAGACAAGATGCGGACTGGCTAGAGCCGTACATAGGTCCCTGTGTGCCGAACTGGGGTCCATAATGCCATCTATGTGCAAGAGGGGCACATGCGGCCGAGGCTGTGGAGCAGCAGCTGCTTCGGTGTGGGGCTGGGACACCCTGCGCAGAAGCACCGTGAAGATACGAAGGGTTTGCCCGGCGGATGTTCGGATGTGAGCACGGATCTGCAGGGCTAAGTCGGGCTAAGGCTGACACAGAACACGAGCCGTGAGCTGCCTGTGAGGGCTCAGCTTGCCAGAAACACTCCTGAGAAAATATTTGGCACTGACTGCCCTTCCTGAGCGGCCGCGGTGCATCAGGGCGGTGTTGTACAAGTCTGCCATGGGGGTGACAATCCCAGTTTGGCTCCCGAGCCGGAGCCGGGGGACACAGGAGCTCGTGAGTGGTGCTGCCCCGTTGAGCAGGAAGGGGCAGGACGGGCTGGCTTGACGACATGGAGCGTCCTGTACGACTGGCCGCTTGGGCTGATGGCTTGTAATGATCTCTTCAGACCTTAAGATTTATTACTCTAGCCTCTCTGAGTAGCCACGGGCAGTTTCTCCTTAAGGAAGAGGGTTGGTTTGTCTCCGCCGTGGTCGTTTATTACTCTGCTTATTCTCTTCCACCTGTCAGGTCTCCCTCAGTCGTAACTCAGCCCCAGACAGGAGCAGCGTTGTCTCTCTGCAGGACTTCAGACGTCAGTTAAAGCGCTTCGCTTCCCGGTGCTGCAGGAATGTTTTTTCCAGATCTCTGACATGGCTGTTAAAAGATGACTGATCAAAGAATCTGAGACGTAGCTTTTAGGCCTATTACTTCTCTTCGGTCTGTTTTCACCAGAGCGGACCAGGCTGGGTTTCCTGAGCAGGGGCTCGTGCGTGTCCGAGCCCGGGGGCCCTCGTGCAGCACCACGTGTCCCTCGTTCCCAAACCCGCCGCAGCAACCGCGCCTACAGTTTCCCTTTTACTGCTCGTGCCTTACGCTGTCGCCCCGTGGAGACCAGCCGGATTTGTATGACGAGCACCTCGAGAGAGCTGTGGACAATCACACCGTCAAGAAAAGCCCTCGGAATATCCTTTTTACATAACGCTGACTTTAATGTGAGGTTAGGATGACTGTGTAATCAGCACGAATCAGGTAATATTAAATCATACCTATCAATGCCAGAAAAAACCTCAGCAATTACCCTGCTCAAACACTAGATACACAAAGTGATAGTTCAAGGTACCAGAATACCTTGCAGGTATGAAAATAGCAAAATAACATCTCTTTTTATACCAGTCTGTCCTTTTTACTCACATGATTTGCCTGGCCTTTCCTATTAAGTTTATCAATGTGTATTCATATACAGTATATACACTAGATAGCAATTGATAATGTCTATGTATCTGAAATAAAAATGCAACCACTTTATGTTCAGCTACCCAGCAATAGTTTAATCTTTTTTTTAAGCAAATACCTGAAAAGGCATATAAATATGGCCACAGTTTTAGGGTTAGATTTTTTTATTTCATCTTCTTTACCTTTTACATCTTTCACTGTATGCTGCCAGAATCCAAACTTTGTCTCCTAAAACTTTCTTATGCCGCACAGGGGACCCTTCTTTATCTTTTGCAATCCAGGCTGCAGCTGCAAGCAGCCCTGCAGAGAAGCTGGATGTCACTGGCTGGGCTGCCACAGGGCTCGGTAAGGTCACCGTCATATTCATAAGGATGGAGGAAAAGACTTCTTTTTCTGGTCTCAATTTTTGAATTACGCCTTTGTCCTTGAAAGAGGCCCTGCTGTAAGAAGCATCAAGATACTGTGCTTTAACACGCATTTTACATTCCTGTGAAGATCTTCGTTTCTTGGAAAAATGAAGGTTATTTTCTTCTTCAGTTCAGATTTCTTCATCACGATGTTCTCTGGTGAGCAGCTGAAAAATAGCTCTTGGGGCTCTATCATTTGCGCTTCTGAGAGCCTGCTAGTTCTTTTATTATTAGGAAAATGTCTTGGTTTGGGATTGAGCAATAAGGTGTTTTTCTTAAGAATCTGTCACTCATTATTTTGAGGCAGGTATTTTGAGGTGAAGCACCACCGGGATGAATATCTGCGCAAGGAAGAGATTTTTCATTAGACTTCTTTATCTGAAAATACATTTGGACTAGAATGAGACATGCTTTTTTCCCCTTCTCTTTTCAAAAAAAAGGTAAATTAACCATTGAGGAAAAAAATACTTACAAAGGGATGTGGTGGCTTCCTCGTGACTTCCACTTTTTAATGAAGATGAACTCCCTTTCCAAGAGAGATCTTTGGATTAGAGAATCAAAGAATGATGCAGATTTTACTAAATGAGGTTGTAGGCCCTGTGCAGTCCAGGAAATTAGAGCAAATGCTTATTCATTGGTGCCTTCAAATCTGTGCATTTTTAGTAACATTTTTGTCAATTTTCTGAAAAAATCCACTTTTTATTTCTCCCTCATTTGCTACCAAATAAAGTATTTGTGGTTAATATGACATTATCGTACTTTCAGAATCCCTTTTCATTAGAAATCATGGGCACATGATGATACTTGTGTTTGAGTTCGGGACTTTTCCTCATTTGAAGGACCCAAGACTAACCATAGGGCTCTTGGTGCGAAGGTGTCTGTGTTGAGTCCTCCTTTCTCCTGATCTTTGTGGGGAACCCACTTATGGTAAGAGGTGCCAGATACTCAATATTTGCCTAACCCAAGTTTTATTAAAACCATTGCCCCCAAAGGAACGGAGATTAGATGTTTTGTGTGTCCATGTGCCCTCTCCCATGCCAACATTACAGCCTTAGTGTGCCCATTTTGGTGCTTTAACATATCTTATCAGCTTGGCCACTGGTTTCTTTATTTGTGTGCCTGGATTCTTCTCAGTCCCAGTTTGCTAAGGCTTTGGTGGGTTAGATGTATAATCTCCTCTTCTTGCACTTGTTAACGGTTTTAGGCAGGTCAGAATCCCTCATCACATCTGCTGCTGCTCTTGGTCTCAATGTCCTTATATCCTGGGAGAAGGCAGCAGTAGATTCGAGAACAGAGAAGCCTTTCCTAAGCTTTTTTACTGTGTTATACAAGAGGTCACAATTATCCTTTCTGGCTTTGTAAAAGAAGTCAGATAAAATGCAGAGATTATAAAGGGAGACAGTCATATTACAACAATTCTGGGCAACAAAATAATAGTTTTGGACTGAGTAAAAGGATGGCACACTGGGATCCAACGGCAGGCTCGTGCCAGCAAGCTGCTTTCCAGCCAAATTCAAATGAACTTTATGAAGTCCTTTGTGTTCTTACACATCTTCATACAAAAGATGGAAACTTCGATAGACTGAAGTGGCCAGGACTTTGTTAGTGTTATCTAACATAGGATTTCTGGGAACGAATGGAGAAAGTGCTAACAAAATGCAGTTCTTCTGTTGAAATAATGGTCAATGGAGAAGTATTGCACTTAAGAATAGAGGAGAACTCCTTATTTAGTGCCTAATATTTAATCATTTCCCACTAAAACGTCAGAAAGTAATGGACTATTAAAATAAGTGACAATCACATATTTCTGCACATTTTGTTTTTATGATTATAATATTGTAATGCTGTTTACTTAATGAAGCTAGACCTGGTGCTCTTGGCAAATACGAAGCGTGCGTCCGAATTTATTCTTTGCAAAGCAGGCTTTACACACCACACATGAAAACACTTCAGCCTCATTTGAATAGGGAATAAAAGGGATTGCATTACTTCACTTCTTTGCAAGCTGAAAAAAATAAAAGGCATTGTACTCTTTCAGAGTTCAGATTTCATTTTCTTCAAGTGAAGTTGCGGTGGTTGGATTTACAAAACCTCTATTCTTTTATTTTTTTTGCAGATCTGCAAATTTCCTATCTTTAACATGTTTGCTCAGAGTCAAAAAGAAAACAATAGAAACAGAAGCCTTCAAGCCAAAAGTTCCAAGCTATCATGAAAATGGCAAGAACAAAACTTGAAGGCTGCTTAATACCAGTGTTACCACTGGATTATTTTTGATTTCCTCTTCTTTGAAACTGTATTTTTCTGTATTTTTTATATCAGGGCAAAACAGAACATAACACAGAAAAGACATTTCTGATTTTTTTCTTGGACTGCTTAGAGCCATATACGAAGACATACAAACTATAATAGACACACATATACCAAATTATTATCGTGTTTTACTTTTTGGCATTTTTGCCAGCTTCCATAATTATGTCATTTTAGTACATTAAAACAAACAGCAAGGAAATAGAAAATACTTCTTCCACAGCTGTGTTTACTACCTTAAATGTGTTTTTTTTTTCTCAACTAGGCAACCAGTCTGAGATAAGAGGTTTCCCTGCTGTGTAGCACAGCATAATCAGAAGCACACACAGTACCCACCTGGAGTATTCCAGCATACAAGAGCAGTAGAAAATTAAAGCAGTAGAATGGAAAACTCAATAGCTTTTTCCAGTGAGACACATCTGACATAGTAATAGATGTACTTTTAAATATATAAATGCACAGAAGATCTTGGAGAGTTTGTGTCACTGAAAATCCTTTCCTATATAGGGAAAGAAAGAATCTTCAAACTTCCTTAAACAAATCCAAAATTTAATTGAAAGGCTTTAAAATCTGCATATATTTTACCTTTTGCTTCTTTTATTTTGACTATATTTTGCACAAATGAAAGCCTAATAATCTAATCTGAGGCAAATGAAAATATTTTACCAAAACTGCAAATATTTGAAAAATCTTACCTAGTCAAAATCAGCAATACAGAAATATTTGGAAAGTTCTCATGAGTGTTTTTGATCTGCTAGAATGTCTGTTTAGAAATGAATTAACTATTTTTCTAGCACCATTTCTACAGCAGAGATAAGTTCCAAAATCAGTGTAGAAAAATATCTCTCACTCAAATTTGGCAATGTTTCTTTCCATCATTCAACTATTGGTGATATAACTACTTTAAAAAATGTTCAGACATTTATTTCACTGAAAGTCTGACCGGCATTTTCAAAACTTGCTTTGGCTGATTGCTCAATAATTATACTGAAAATATATAAAAATTTTAAAGGTGGACTTTTTTTTTCAGGTCATAGAAAACATGCTTTGCCTGACCCAAAAATAAGTATTTTACTTTATCTTTGAGTGCTTTTTTTAATAACTTCTAATTTAACTTCCAATTTTATCTTGTGTGCAAAAGAAATGAAAAAATGTCATTACAAAAATGTGTTTTAAAACATCAACATGGAATTTATTTTGACTTTTATAGCATTTTGGCTTTCCTTTCCTTTCCTTTCCTTTCCTTTCCTTTCCTTTCCTTTCCTTTCCTTTCCTTTCCTTTCCTTTCCTTTCCTGTCCTGTCCTGTCCTGTCCTGTCCTGTCCTGTCCTGTCCTGTGTGAGCAGTTGAAGAACAAAATTCTGAAATCCAGTCATGAAATATTTTGGAGTAACTAAATCTATGTCTTTTGTTAAAACACAACTATGGTCAAAAAACACATCAGACCCCTCTTATTGAAATCAAATGTCGAAAATGGAGCTCAAGCTCTTGAGGCAGAGACTCACTTTGAAGAATTTCAAGCAACTTCTTTTGGGCTGTTTTTGGAAGTCCGCTCGTTGAGCGTCAGCATGATCTCTTACTGCTGGTGCTTGAGTGTCAGTACTGTGGTCATTGCCGGTGCGATGCAGTTCACCAAACCGCAGTCCCCTAAAATCTAGGCCTTGAGTCTAAATACCTTGAGCTCCCACTGCTGTCCCTGGAGGAGGTCACGGGCGGCTGGAGGAGGAGTCACTCCCTCAGAGAAGAGAGGACTGGTTCCTCACAAGAACGTTAGCTGTGTTGCTACATACCTGATCTGGCGCTTATACCAACAATGCTGGCAAACCCAGGTCAGCTATTTATGATATTAGTGGATGCTGTACAGTTGCAATAGATTTGACTTGCCGGGAACACTTGCTGCAACTGTAATATGAGCAAATACGTAATATTTAGCATTTCAACTGCATGCAATCCAGGACATGCCTTGAAAGCCAGCAGATAAGGCTGGTTCTGCTCTGTACACATAATCCTTGTGGTTAAACGCTGGACTTGTATTTACCCTGTTAGCTAATGAGCCTCCTGCAGCAAGGCTGCCACCCCAAGCATTACAGTCCGGTATTTCAAGCACTGGGCAAATTGTAGCTTGGTCCCATATTTTAACCAGGAGACACTGTAGTCAGATAGATCCAAATGGAAGCCATACTGCTCCTTTTAAATAATGAAGGTAATTAAGCCTCAGGACACCACAGTAAAGGTCGTGGTAAAATTCTTTGTAATCAGCAAATCAAGTCTTCTCGGTTGTTTTTTCGAGGCTATTTGGCTTGAAGTCAAGTGACTCCCGTTGGCACCAGAGGAGGTTTACCATGGGCTTCCCCAGCAGCAACCCGGGCTCCTTGCGGAGCCTTTGCGTGTTGTCAGCTTGCCCCAGTGTGCCCTAGCTCCGTGGCTGGGCTGGGCAGGGACTGGAGCCGCCAGCACCAGCCTGTGCTCCGCAGCAGACTGCGCTGGCTGCCTGCACCCGTGGCATGCATTTCCCCCTTAGCAATGCCCTTTGCAGCACCTGGCTTTTAAGAGCACATTAGGGGTATTTAGAAAATCCTTGAGTTGACACAGACAGAGCAAAGCCTATGCCACAGGCTTAATAAAGAGAATGTGAAGCATAAATGTCGTTTGAGAGGTATGTATTTTACCCTGCATTACTAAAAGGTGCACTTCTCTACTCTCTCCCACAACTGCAAGTGAATGTGTACGTGAGTAGAGTTCTGTATGTGAGAGGTTCAGCTGAACTCAGTGAGAACTGCATTCAGATATGTGCAGAGCCAAAATTTATTTATCTCTAAGTGAATTCTGTAAAGTTCCCTGATGCAGCCGAAAACCTCAGATTCCTGAGAAATGTCCCCGTAACTATGTAATTTGGCCAGTCTGGGCTGCGTAACATGAGCAGTTGCAAAATAAAGACCTTTCCGCAAAATGTATCAGAATTCCTAGGGACTTGTAGTCACTACTCAGTAGAAAAAAACAGACACAGAAATAGTCTTGTCATAGCTCTCGTGCCTAGAGAGCCCTTTCTTTAGGGTACTATGAAAGACACCAGTGATGGGGGTTTCCTCAAAGAGGATAACAGAACGCGGAGTGTTTTCCCTTTCCTTCTCTCAAAAGAGAAGTGGCTGTGAGCAACGTCACGAACATTACCCATACCATTTCAGAATAAACCTGGAGCTGCAACCACTTACAAAACACTTGCTGTAACACAAAGCACCATTCTGCTTGCAAAGATATTTATGGGAGAAATTAACACAACTTGATCAATCTGTTGGATTAAAAAGTGATGTGGTTGGCAAATGTAGTTTCCCTTTTAAGCTGTCTGAGCATTTCTGTCATAACAAACATTGTCCCCAAATTGTGGCACCCTTTCCTCTAACAAATTTTTGAGTAGTGCTGAAACACACTCTGATATGATTCCCTTTCATTTCTGACACCGTTATGTCATTTTATAGATTTGCACTGACAGCATTTCATTTTGACATCATTATATCATCTCAGCTGACTTCCAGCATGGAGTACACCAAGAGAGTACACGACTGCAAAAATATCTTCTGGAAAGTTATTATCATACATGCACAGGAGCAGGTTTTCTTGCTTAATTTTTTCACCCATTTCAAATCTCAGTGCCTTCCTTCCTTCCTTCCTTCCTTCCTTCCTTCCTTCCTTCCTTCCTTCCTTCCTTCCTTCCTTCCTTCCTTCCTTCCTCCCTTCCTTCCTTCCTTCCTCCCTTCCTTCCTTCCTTCCTTCCTTTTATGGATACAGCTGCACGGGCAGGTCAGGTAACCCCTCACGCCTCTGCTGCAGCTCTGGCAATTCGGAGGTTGTTCTCTTTTACAAATATGTGTTTTTAACACCAGCACACTATAGCGAGGTAACAGATTACCTGAAATCAGTATTTAGCTGGAAGTAGGATAGTCCCTGATGTGCTTGTAGGCAGCTAAATCCATAGCAAAAATGTGCCAGTAAGCCCTGATTTTGGGTGGGACAAGGAGCAAAGACGGAGTAAAAAGAATCGCGTGGGGAAGGAGTGATTTGGGATTGCAGCCTTTCGGTAAACAGTTGCTATATATTTCTTCTTTGACAATTTAGTATCAGCTGATGTGAATCAAAAAAGTGGCCTGAAGGTAGTTCTAAGTTACTTTCTAGAGATGAGAAATCTCAGTTAAATGTGGAAGTCTGGAAGCATAGCATTAAGAGTTCAATAGACCAAAACTAGTCTGAATTAAGTACCACAGTTTATTTACATGCTTCAGAAAGCAAGTGGCAATAGTATTTATAATGTGAATATGGAAAGATGTGCAGGATATGGTATGCCACCCATAGTTTGGCTGATGAAAAGTGTTAGGCTTGTAATTTCTCACATAAGTTTTTTAAATGAGAGATAACAGTGCAATATTATTAAAGAGAAGTTCTGCACTGCTGATGGCTCCTGCATTTGCAAGTGATTTTAACTGTAAAACAGTAAGTAAGGTTTTATGCTTAATCATACAGCACACATCTCACAGCCCAGAGGAAACTCCTGTAGACCTACTTGTAGGCCAACTTTGCCTCCTCCTGCCCTTAGGATGGTGGAGTTTGGAGCCTTCTGGATGGTCCAAGTACAAGGTCTTCTCTCATGGTGTTCAACACTGTAATTCCTAGGTTTCCTGCACTGCTACCCTAACTTAAAACACTGCTGTCTCTCCATATCTACTGGTCTGTATCCATGCTTGTGCCTCATCTCTGAAACTGCTGCAGTTCCTCACTGTGCAGATGTCTTCTCAGATCACAAAGAGGGGTCAGAATATCAGTGAGCAAGCAAGAAGATGGGCCGCTCTACTTGGTGTCCCCTCGTCACGACAAGAGAAGGATGTCATAGAATCATAGGTTGGAAGGGACCTCCAGAGCTCATCTAGTCCAACCCCCCTGCACACGCAGGGCGACCCAGAGCACGTGGCACAGGGCTGCATCCAAGTGGGTCTTGAAGATCTCCAGAGAGGGAGACTCCACAACCTCTCTGGGCAGCCTGTTCCAGTGCTCTGTCACCCTCACTG
>JAWLRI010000029.1:829472-842512 GCA_034781795.1 Crypturellus tataupa | reverse complement strand
GGGGCCCAGAACTGGACACAGTGCTGCAGATGTGGCCTCACCAGGGCTGAGTAGAGGGGCAAGATCACCTTCCTTGACCTGCTGGTCAACTATTGCAGTTTCACTTCAGGTTGTTCTAGAGCAGAAGGGCTTGAGGAGAGACGTAGGAAGAGGTAGTCCCTTCCGCCCAACCCTGCTCCTGCTCAGAGAGTTTCACCCAAAGGCAGGTGTGTTGCGTCCAGCTTCCAGAAAACCTGTTTCATCCAGAGCCATTGCCATCAAGCAAGACCTTTCTGTTCCCTTCACTCAGCTTTGTGGCTGGTGCCAGGGACTCAAAACACATTGCAAAAGGCCAATTCCCTGCTGAATCTGTCAAGGGTCTCTTGTGTCATTGGAGCTCATGGAGCACCATTGGTTACTGCCAACAAGGATTTGGCCCAGTGTGCCGTTTCTGGTGCTGTTGTTGCAAGCTGACTTCACCCTCAGTTTATCTTGTGTTTGCCCTTCAACTTGGAAAATGAACCGCAATTCAGAATGTAGCTTTTCAGATATCAAAGCCAGTTTAAATTAATTACGTTTGTAAGAGGATGGTTAAAAATACAACCTAAAATGATGTCTCATGAGTTTTTGTTGATAAAAATACGTCAGACTTTCTGGAAAACCCTACCTCTGGGATGACTGCCAAGTGTTTGCTTCTCTATTGCTACCATATTTTGACCTCAAATGGAACTCTCTAATTACATCACAAATATTATTATATCATGCAAATTAGGAAGCTGTTAACATACTCCAGGATAAAATAGCTGAAAAATCACAGACCCCGGCAATTTCCCATTACTTTATGAAGCTCTATAAAGTTCTGAAGTATAAATCTGCCATTCTGTCTCTTTGAATATCGAAGAGCAGACTTGCCCATCGAAAAGGAAGGCGCTTCCTTATAGAAGTGTGTCAATCCCATTATTTCTGCTGGCATCCCCTGTAAGAATTTATTGACAATGATTTGTGTTCTGCCAAGAAAGCTGCATCTGTAGGGCACTGGATTAGCCGAGGCCGAGGCCGTCCCAGCTAGTTAGTCACAGCTATCAAATGCTTGCAACTTCATTTCGCTCCTTTTTGGCTGAACATCTTTAGCAAATATTTTGCTGCAGGGTAGAAAAGAAAATGAAAATCCCGAATAACCACGAGCATTGTTTGCAGGACTGGACACGCACTTGCAGCCGGATGAATACGCTTGTTTTGTGCCACTGCCGTGGGATCACCATGACATCTGCTGGCCAGCGCGGAGGAGCGTCAGAGGCCTCAGAAGCCTTCACACAGGCCTCTCTCTGCAAGGGAAGTGCGTGGCATCACAACCAGGGGCCAGGGTCTTACAGCACAAGACCACCAGGGTATAAATATAGAGAGCATATATGAAATGGCAGAGCATGAAACCTAAGATATTTTACTTATGTGCCTTGTTATTTGAAAAACAACACAGACAAACATGCAAAACGTTGCTGAATCCTCAGCTGATGCAAGGTTTCAGCACTGACCGTTAGGTTAAAAAAAAACCTTAAATCGTTAAAACAATTTATTAATCTGAAATTCATAAAGAAGATCCAAAATGCACCAATGTAACTCCTTCTATACTCTTCAAAAAAAGCAAGGATGTATAAGCAAGGATTTTTTAACATCCTAAAATGACACAATCCTAATTTTTGCACTACATTGCTATTAAATCTATTTTTTCTCTCTTAATGTAATATCTCATACAGAAAATTGTACTCAATTTACCACAAACACATAGCACACGGTGCTCTAGCAGTAAGATATTTCTTGACAAGTATTTTTACAAATAAATAAAGGAGACCATCAAGGCAAGCCCTTTCCTGAAGATGTGAATGCTAACAATAAGAGGAAGAGACAGTATGTTTCCTACCAGCTCACGCGTCCTATGTCCAAAGCATATCATTTTGAACTACCTTGTCTTACATCAACTCTGCTCCTATAATTTTTAGATCGGTTGCTTCACCAAGATGATGCAGTTCAGCAGAACCAGCACCTTAGAAAATCATCATACTTGCTTTCTAAAACTGGTAGGTTGTGCCAATTTACTCAGTGAGCGGCACGGGGTGGAAACGTTACAGAGCTCTAGTATCTGCGCAGCATCCAGAAGAGGAATACCATGCTGAAAGAAGGGGTTGGATTCTGGCGGATGGCAGCAAATCGCTGTTAAGGGATACAGAACGGATGGTGCTCGGTAGAGGAAAATTCTGGTGTAGCCAATGGTCAATATTGCGTATGCAAGAAGAGCAGATGTGAGCAGCTCAGCATTAAGAGTGAGCAACCCAAGGCTGGAGCACAGTTACTGGTTTCAGTGGGACTCAAGAAGGTGCTCAGCGTAGACCATCATCTTGCAGGCTCTGTTTGTAACATAGCCAAGAAGTTCAAAGCTCTTCATGGTTTTGTGTTTGTCTCACATTTCCTCTGTTATAGCCAGCGGCGAGGGGAATGTGAGTGAAGGAGTAGGGTGTTGATACTCGTGTCACAACCTTGCCACCCAACAACGAGCATTGTTGCAAAGAGGAGAAATAAAGAGGGGGAAGGAGAGGGAGAACAGAAGGAAAAAAAGGCAAAATACAGAAGAAAAAAGTTGATAAGGTGCAGCTAGTTTGGTCTGTTGTTGTAAAGTTCTCAGGGTCTATTTTAAAGGTCTTCCTCAGAGCAACAAAACGGAAGTCTGTCATGACAATGATGGGATTATTCAAAACAATTCAGAAATTTCTTCCAGCCCATGCACAGCATATTATCCTATATGTCAGACGTAGACATCCCCTTGCTGCGGAGGTGCTAGTAATGACCGGAGAAACAGCCAGCGGACTGAATTTCTCTCCTCAAACAATTTCAGAGAGTGGCAGAATGTGGCGTTTGATTGCTGCCTTGCAGCCCTCGGGATGCAGGGCAGAACAGGAATGTGTGTATCTGCAAAGTGCTTGTTTCAGTGTGACATCCTGGTTTGTGGTTCTGAATGGCTATATTGTACTGAGGAAAAAACTCAAGAGCAAGAATGTTTTCCATAGTTTCTGATATGTGTAACTTCTTTAAACAGCGCTATTACAGGATGTAAACTTTTGTGTTAAATGCAGTGGCACCTAATAGTGAATAAAAAGTAAATCAGCTGCTGCTCTCTGGGCTGCTGTCATCAGTTTCCATGTCCTTCACAGCTTCTGTAAGTGTTCGTGCATGGTAGTGACTCTTTTTACTGCAGTACCTGAGAAGCAGCCTGAAAACTGTAAATATGACCCTTGCATCCCTGTTTGTCCCTGTTCAGTTACAGCACAAGCCTTAAGAAGGCTCCTGTCTTCTACACCTGCATGCGTGCACATGCATGTATGTCCATGGGTGCGTTCCCTGTGTTCAGGGTAAACAATAATTTCTTGTAATCATCCAAACTCTTGTGAGCCCACTTAGCTATTCTCTTGTGCTGTTTGACTTTTACATTCTCCATTTGGGCTCATGTGAACAGTTAAGAAAAACTATTTGTTCAAATAATAAAGCCAAGAAAACCAAGAAAATCTGCTGTCTGTTGCTGAGTCTCTTGGTCAGTAAGAAGACAGTGAGTGGTACCGTTCATCCCCTTCGGAAAGCTTTGGCCTCGCTGGGGTATTTGTTCAAAGGGATGTTGTGACGTCAAACTGGCATCTAAAGTTAGTGACTGTAAACACTTCTTTTTTAACCAAACCAAAGACAAGTAGAGATATTTCTGTGTTTATCATTCCCAGTGGACACAGGGGGGTTTTAGTGCTTGTCTGTTACAAATAAACATATTTCACTAAGTGAATGCATCTCAGTGCATCCTTTTGCTGGTGCATGGAAGTCCAGCAGAGAAAATTATGAAAAATTCATTGCTTACATCTGAAATAAGCTAATCCACCCTCTTTGTCTAAATTGGGAGGGCAATGAAACATAGCTACATACTTGAAAAATGTTGACGAATTCTCAGAAAATAAAGTGGAAGGGTGAAACACCCTAGCTAACATTTGTCCTCAGGTGTGCCAGAACCCTGCTCTTGGCTGTTAAAGAGCACAGGGAAGAGCCTTTCAAAACACCCTTTTGTTTGTTTGTTTCCTTATTTTTCAATAAGCAGGTCTGCTGGCCTATGCCAGTGTGTAAACATGTGCATAGATATCTGTGTACGCATGAACCAGGGAGTTTTGTATACACAGCTACAGTCATTCTCACTAGTGAGTTTGCTTGCTGCTCCTTTGGGTGCCAATCATGAAAGGTCCTGAAAGAACCCGCTTTTCAGAAGCACAGAGCCCTGCCAGCTTCGGGAGATCCAATGCGGACACCAGAAGCAATGTCCGCTTTGCTGTCATCGGGGCTGCTCCTGGACATGCAGAAGCTGGACATGGAAAGGACAAGGCTGAGTGGTGACTCCAGAAGATGGACAGAGGATGTTTCTAGGCGCCTCGGCTCTTGCTGCTGACCTCTTGTTGGTCCTGGGCAAAACTCTTCATTTTCTTTAGCAGGTAAGCGAAAAGGAAACACCCGCTATGGAGGGGAAGATTACTGGGTGTGAAGGAACAAACTGTGGCGGGGCGAAAGAGCAGGACTGGACTAATTCTGCTTAGCAGCTGAGAGTCCTCATCTCCTCGAGTACATTTTTCTCCCTGCGGCCACGCTCAGCCGCCTGCCTCCCGCCCTGCAGCGCGGCACACGGCTGCGACCTGGCTTGGCACCACCTGGAAGGGAGAGGGCTGAATACAAAACTTGTGGCTTTTTTGCTAAATGGCCAAACACAAACAGACAGCCTTGACCCTTTGCCACCCTTCTCTGTCCTGAAGAGACCAACCAGAGAAAGGAATAGGATGCGTGTAAAATATCCCCAGAGCGGTAAGCATCTCCCGGTAGGTGCTGTTCAAATGACTTTTGAATGTTTCAGCATATCTTTAGTTCCCTTTGATTCTTCTGAGGTTACATGAGTGGTTACTGGCAGAATTATACAAATACAGTGTTCACAGCTCAGCAATCCTTGGATCCAGATTTGGAGTTCAATGTGGGTGGCATAGGAATAAATGCCAATAAGAAGGCTAGGACAGGGTTGTTACTTACAGAAACTAAATGAGTCAGTATAGAGCCTTCTCAAGCTGCAATTAAAGAGCCAGAAGTATATTTTGTAACTACTAAAGTGCAAGGGGGAAATCTCTGTTTTTGTAATGCTGCTTTATTTTCTTGTTAATGAGTGTTTCAGTCTTGTCTGAAAACTTTTTTGCTAGTCAGCATCAGTCAGAGACAATCAGCATCTTTCAAGTTGTTCGCTGTTAGGGGAGATTTGCAACTCTGCGCTGCTGGAACATCTTTCCTTTCATTTTAGGGTTAAGACCTGCAACCTCAATAACTGTATGTTCCCTTTGAGACAGCCTCTACAGTGTCTATAGAAAGATTTTTCTAAACTTGCCGTATACTTTGCATTGGTTTTGCAGTTAACTTATCACATCACAAGATACTGTCCAAAAAGTTTTTAATAAAAGCCATCAGATAGACAAGCCGTGGATTACCACGTAGTTAGGCAAGCCTCAAAGGCTCAAAGGTGGAAGCACTGAACTGAGCTGCAGGAATCTTTAGTTCTTGTCCCACCTCTGCCGTGGCCTCACTGAACTGATTTGCACTATGCCCCACTTTCCTGAGATTCCCATCCATTGAACGGGGATGTGGGACTCCAGGGCAATCCTGATGTAGCTGAAGGCACATTTTGAAATGACGGCATGTAAAGCAATTGCTGAGCTTCACTTATACATGTACAGGGTAGGTTTTATATTGTGGCTCTGGAATGAGTTACCAGAAAAGAAAAAAAAAAAAAAAAGACCAAATTGAAAAGCTTAATGAATCTGTTTATAAAGTAAAACAGGAAAATATGGTTTGGGGAACACTGCAAAACAAAACTGTTCTGTGTGCATTCGCATATTTATGTGTGTGTGTAAAATATGCGTGTACATGCACACCCTGATGGTGTACGGCAGATTCACTCCGCTGCTTGCACCACAGCGCAAGTATCACACAGACAATAGCTGAGCAGGAAGCTAAAGCACTTAATGACAGCAAGAAAGGGGATTTGCATTCTGCAATCACAAAAGAAATTTTATCCTTTCTTTTGCTGTAAAGCATCAATAATATTAAATATTTCTAATATGACTTTTGATAACACTGAAGAGCTGAGCTCAGGATCAGACCATAATATATATTTTGTGGGATTTGGAGCTTCATGTTTTTCTGAGTTGTTTGTGAAAAAACATGAATCCAAAATTGCTATAAGTAATCCACAGGGAGGGAGAAGTGAACTCATATTTGCATCATGAACGGTCCTGCAATCATTGTCATGACTGAGTTTTCAAGACAATGAGAATATCCCAGTGGATTTCAAAGCAATTTGCATGTTAAATGCAGTCCTTCATGGGAAGGTTGGAAGGAAGGAGTTTTATCTTAAGACTTGCTAGACCAAGTGGCTTCACACTTGCATGGCTGATTTTGCCCCTGGCTCTGATGAGGTATAACAATTTTCAAAACATGTCAGAGATGCCTGTGGATTTTAGAGCACTTTGAAATCCAGGTCTTAAATCAGAAAGTTTGCTCCCAGGGCATAACTTTGAAAACAGAATGCAAAAGACAGTAAATGAGTCACAACAAAGCTCTCTGAAAGCTGTAAAGAGTGCAATTTTGATATATGAAGCTGAACAACAGAGGAGATACAAGCCTTTTTCTCTTAAGGAATTTCTGAAGCACTGATCCCCTCCAGCAGCAGTGGGAATGGTCTCTGAAAAGCAGCATCCCAGCAGACGATAGCAGATTCAGGGAGCTCGTGGATTGCTTGCACTCCTCCATGCATAAAGAAAATGAAACAGCCCCTCACACACACCAAGACATTGGACATAATCTTTTTAATGGTGAGTAGCATTTTGAGTAGGATTCTTTTCTCAAAAAAAAAAAACCCTCACTTTTGGACTACAGATTGTTCCCTAAACCCAAGTGGGATTCTCCAGTTTCCAAGATCATCCGAGCAAGCATTTGAGCTACAGAGCTCAGGGAAAAATCATTCATCCTGTAAAATGCTCTTCTCAGAATAAGCTGCAGTAGTACACTGTGATACCAAAGTCCACTCTGCTTCTGTATGCTTTTCAGAGCATACATTACCCCACTAATTAGTATAAAAATCTTATAAATTATATTTGGTGAAAAATCAAAATAGGAGAATAAATGATGCCATGGCATCCTGTAGTTGCAGTCTCCCATCAGTGGAAAGTTACCAACTTTTCCCTTTTGAAGTGAAGATGTCCATCTTACTGTCTAAGACGATGGACTGAAATGGTAATTTCTTTTCTCTATTGGCTTCCTCAACAATTGAAGGAGTTTGTTCTTTCTATGGCAACTACGGTTGCTACCACTCTATAGCATATAAGAATAATCTGTCATTTAACATCTCAGTGTAACACTGAAATTTAAAAAATAAAAAACAAATGCCAGTTTCACAAGTCAGTAAAGAATTTGTGATTTGTAACTTACCTTGCTTCTCTTTGGAAAACTATTCTAGTGGAACCTTGCGGATAAATTTTGTTTTGGTTTAGAAGTGCAAAGCCATAATTCACAAAGCAAATAGCAATAAACTCATTATTAAAATCCATATTTCACAGATGTGATCATTTCTATAGTAAGGACTGCAGCCTCCCTTTTTGATCATCCTGCCTGCAGGTGATTCGGGAAGAGGGAGGAGGGAGGAGCAGATGTACACTGATAGCACTGTTATATGAAGCAGGTTCAAGGAACCTTGAGTATTTATGGTACAGCTCTGCTTTTTCATGTGGTATCCTACAGCTCTATCTTGAATCTCAACCATTAATATATGATGTTATATAAAGAAGCCACAAAGAAGAATCCTGACTACCAACAAATTTAAACCCAAATGTTACCAAATTCAGTGAATAATAAAACCAGGATGAATAATCGTTCAGATATCCCCCAGCCTGTGGTGTGCTGCTGACTTTCGGGACAGGGAACACCGTAAACAGGCAGGAGTGCACACTGTTTCGTGTGAGATTTAAAACCTTGCATTAAAACATCAGAGCCTGGATAGGGACAAGAGATGCATATCCAGTGACTCACATCAAAGGGGAACCTAAACATTTTAATGCGAGGCTAGAAAAGTGTTCCAGCGGTTGGCCAATACATTAAATTGTCCAGGGCAAACTGGATGAATTCAGAGGGTTCTCAAAGCGCGAGGAAGAGAACAAGATGTGAAATAGGTTTTGCCGATGGAACCATGTTTATGCTCAAAAGATGAATGCCATGGATTGGGTGCATTTCATCTTAACCAGGAGACAAGACATCGATCTGGATTCTTTAAAAGAAATGTTTAGATTGTAACAGTTTTACAACAAAGCCCTCAGCCTCTGAGGAGATTCACACCGCAGCTCTGTGGTTTGGTGCCGAAGCAAAATGATCTATTCGAACATCCTCCAAGTACAAACCCCATCATATCTGGATTCAGCTTTGCAGTTGAACCCTCTTGTGCAGCCCGCCGCAGCCTCTTGCAAATGCACTGTCCTCCCTCAGTGGGTCCTTGGCTTTAGTTCTCTTGTCGTGGCAGAGCGGGGACTCGTGCAGGCTCCTCTTCCATCCCTGGTTACGACCTCGCATCTCTACCCCTTTTTCTCGTGCTTCAGAGACAAGGGGTTTCATTAGCTCTGCGCGGGGCTCACCAGGGCGGAGGGAGGGACAAGAACTGCAAGCGGCTTCTCCACAGCCCCCTTTGCCACAGTGCTGCTGCTGCCAAAACTGAAGCCGCCACACAGCGTGCTGAGGAAACTTTTAAAACTTAATTAGGGAAGAAAGCAAACAAAATAATACTATAGTGTATTTACTTAGAGTTGCAGCGCTGCCAGGGAAACCACATAGCTTGCATTTGTAAGCTATGCTTTTCATATAAAACATATTTAATTAAAACAGGAGACAGGACAACAAGCTTTCTTCTAACTTCATTTAAACACATGTTTATGTTATGTTTTAAATTCCCTTTGGGTTAATGTGAAGCTGGGCTAAAAGCTTAAAAGCGATGCAGACTAGCTCATTTTGTTCCCTGGGTCTAGACTTGGGGCCCGTCCAAGTATTATCTGGAGCTCTGAATCCGTGGAGAGGTGGTACAGGAGACACTCACTCAAGCACCCATCTGGCTCTAAAGGGTTAAACTGTTGTTTGGCATTTGCACACATATGGTCTTTTTTGCCGCTTTGCAAAATATTAGTTTATTTAGTTGGGCCATTTTCTCCCCTGTTCCCTTCCCCTCTCCCTTACAGTCACTGACAAAACATTTTTGGGGGTCTTTGTGTTCTTCTGGAAGGAATTTTAATGTATTTGCGGAAGCATCTTTGCATGGCTTTAAATTTTACAATGGCTTACTAAGTATACCAGGAAAACAAAGCTCTGCACAGTTTTACATTATATTTGAAATAATAAAACATGCTTTTTGTACTCCGTTAAGTGAATTTGCAAGACATACTGCATCTCTTATAGAATTTTAATGTAGTTAAATAGAACAGCACATGTGGTAGTGTACCCAAGTGGATTAATAGTATATTTACCGAAAAGATCTTTCATAAAAGGAAAAAACATAGAAGTGAGTTTAATGAGCGATGTCCTAAATTTCTGTTTGAGTTTTCAGAAATAGAAAAATCAGTTTATAATCCAGACATTTTTTAATGCAGTGTTTGTTTTGAATATTGAAAACAATAATAGTTTAAACACAAAGATAGTTTCCAGCTCATAGTCTGATTTAGCATGACTGCCTATGAATGAATTTGCAGGACTTTTCTCTCAAAAAGATCTTGCTTGTCATCACTTCTACTTCTGAGACCCTTTAATCAATCTGCCTAAAATTTTTCATTTTGGATAATTTCACTCAGTTGAACTTTTTTTTTATTAGAAAATTTCAGGTAAATATTAAATGTTCCTGAAAATTATTAGGTTAGAGAAAGTTATGACAGTTTCCTTGCAATCCTCCATTCTTTCCCCATTCTCATCCACCTGATAAATACTGGTGCCTCTGTGCTTTCGAGTAGGGTCATGAAATGTGGCACTGGGGTAGGGAGAGGAGAAGTGCTGAGGGGAAGACGGGGAGGGTGCAGGTAGGAGCCTCGCGTTCCTCCGTCACGGAGCTGCTGACGTCTGGAGCAGTGAAAAGCCCCATTCACACGTGTTCAAGCTGAAGCCTGATGGAGTTTGGCAGCTCAATTCTCTGAAGATTCCCGCTACACTTGGCATCTTTCAAGTCCACATGAGGCAAGCAGAGTTTCCTCGGGAATTGCTTCCTTCAACTGTCAAAAAATGTGTTTTGCATGATACAGATCATATGCTTCAGATGAAGGAACAAGGGATCTTGCAATGAGCTGCTCTAGCATAATCTGAAACAAGAGAAAATTTCCTTTTAACTCCCAGAAGTTATGAACAAGCCAATCATGCAATTGACTGAAGTCCAGAAATAGCTGGCTACGTCTCCCTTCCAAAATCTTTGTGTAGTTTATTCATTTCATAAATACACATTCTACTAAGCCATCCGAAAGAGTTGCATCATACAGCATTTACTATGGGATGTTTTCCCTTGTTTAAACGCAGTTCTGAATGAAAACTGCCTCTGTCCCGCTCTCGTGCTCATGCCCTGCTGATGAGTCTGCTGGACACACCAAGTGCAGCCCAAAAGAAGGACCCTGATTTTGCCCAGTTTGGACACACAGGCAGCTGATACCTTCATCACCAGTCAATAATCATTCCGTATTTCCCTAAATCCTGGCTAACGAACCAGGCCATTTTATAATGCATCCATATACATTCACTGGCACAAACAACTTCTGGGGGAGTTTTGGGGTGAATTGCCCTCACTCCTCTTGAAGCACCATGTCCCAGGCTAGGACTGATACTGTTCCCCTGTTTGACTCTGTTGGGAGGCTGGATCATTTCGTGGAGCTCCAGTTTTCAGGAGCTTTTTCCAAGTCATTATAAAGCTATTCATTTCCCACAAAGAAGGGATAATTCCTCATCTTCTTACTTTACGAGGCACACTGGAAGATGCCACAGAATATTTAGCAGGCAATTTGTGCCGTCAAAACAGATCTTTGGCTTGGCTTCTGAATCGCTGAAGCCTGTCTTGGTCTGGAGTAGTACGTAAAAAGGAACTGTCTTGAATTTATTTAGGGACTTCATTAAGAACTTTGTAGGTTTGAAGTGAGAGATGGAATTTCGTTGTGATCAGCAGAGTGAAAAGATGGGAAACATAGGCAGGAATATATGATCTTTTTTTTCTTTTCCAAATCAGGAAATTGTTACTTGGATATCTGAGTGTTCTGTACTTCAGCATTTAACCTACAGTCTAGAGAAGAAATTTGCAGATTATCCTTTTATTTAAGCAGAAGACAATGCAATTGCATTTTGTCAAGGCTACCAAAGTTTTTTGAAAGCAGCATCATTTCACTGAATTTTATCTTTAATATTTTATTTTAATTCACAAGAAGATCTCCTCTCAGGATGCTCTTGATAACTCCTTAAGTTACAACAATTATAACAACTCTGTAAATACTTCAGTTTCACCTTCCCTGGTCAACCTGTTACAGGTGAAAAAAGAAAACAAGATAAAAACAAGGAAATGCGGCTCCACTCTTTCGGCACTTGTTGTTAGGGCTGGAGCCCACACGACTGCGGCTCCGGCAGACGCACGGCGCCAGAAGGGGCGTCCCCTGCTTCGGCTTTGGGGCTCGTGCGGCAGGGCCCAGCGGGATGCGCTCGGCGCTCTGCGCGGGGCCGACCGCGGGCTTCTTGTCCAGGGTGCCCGGGGTGGCCCTGGCCCAGCACTAGCCAACTCGGTGCGGGTTGGCGCTGCCTGGGGCACTCGGCCTGCTCCGGCGTCGGGGCTGGTTTTACCGGGAGGAGTCTGGCACAGGCAGCGCAGCTCCCCCTGGAATAAAGTCTGCAGGGGAATGCAGGGCAACCCTGCACCGTTACAGCATCAAGCCGATTAGTTCTTTAACTTCTGACTCTCTAAAGTTCATATGCAAAAATAGACACAGGTATGGGCAAGATGCAGCACGTGCTAAAAAGTCTTGCTGAAATAAGAAATTGCATTTTGAAAATGCAGCAAAACGCGGCAATGTGAGGATTGTGCCTCGCCTGCGCAATGTGTTACACGCTGGCACGAGGCTGGGGCTACGAGGAAGCACAGCCCAGAGGCCACTTTCCATCTCTGCATCTCTTGGGAGAATAAACACCAAAAACGGTAGTGAGAAAATAGAGTGGTAGTTTGTGCACTTTACCATGTTCTGCTTGTATATAATTACCCACGGTTTTGACAGGGTGGTATATTTTTCCTGCACTTCTCAGTATCCTGGGGAAAGCATAATGCTCGCACCAGACGCGTAGAAATGTTCCCCCACGCGGAAATGCTCCCGTTTTGCTCGGGAGACTCCGTTATTTGACTGGCCACACGGTGCTCGGCGGGACCCTGGGGCGGCGCAGGACGCGGGTCACGGCTGCCGCTGCCCGGCGGCGCCGAGCCGCGAGCAGAGACAAGACGCGGGGCGGAAAAAGCGCGAATCAACCGAGCTGCTGCGCGCCAGGCGGGAGCCAGCGCTCGGCCCCGCCCCCGCCCCGTCTCCAAGAGACGGGCGCGCGCCAATCGCGTCGCGTCGCTGCTCTTCCTGACCCCGCTCGCGGCCAATCGCCGCGCCCACTGCTACATCCGGATGCGGGCCGCACCAATGAGCGCGGGGGGAAAGCGGACTTCGCTTCAACCGCGGCCAACCGCAGCGCGCTCGGGCGGGGGCCAACCAAAAGTCCGCGCGGCCTTACCTGCGTCAGCGCTCCACCAATGCGCCCCGCCGGTTGCCCCGTGACCAATCCGGGCGCCGTCCGCGGCGCCCAATCCGGGCGGGGCAGAGCCCCCCGGGGCCAATGGGAGCTCGAGCAGGAGCGAGGCTGCTCAACAGCTTGTTCTTCGGCTCCGCGCTGCTGATTCGGTGCGAGCCCGGGCCGGGGGGGGGGGGGGG
>JAWLRI010000029.1:735040-829372 GCA_034781795.1 Crypturellus tataupa | reverse complement strand
GCTGGGCCTGCGCCGCCTGCCCGGCCCCGCGGCCGCGCCTGCTACTGGGGCCCGCGCAGCCCTTGCTGACCTGCCCGTTATCTGGCCGTTACCGGCCCTGGTGGGCCCCGTTAGCTCCGTGTGCCCTCCAGCCCCTCTCCCTGCGCCAGGGTCTCGCCGGGCTCTGCACCGCTGGGGAATGTGTGTAAGAAAAAGGACAACGGGAATCCCTGTTAAACCTGCAGTAGACAGCCATTGCTGTTACCACTAAGCTGCCTTTTTTTATTATCATTTTATTTTTATTTTTATCTGATAGATGACCTCTTTACAGAGGCAAAACTCCTGGTGTGTAATTCTGCTTCTCTCATCACCTCTTATGGATCTATCTTGCCTTTATTATGTTTAACGTTATATATAAAATAACTTTGCATACATATACATAATGCATATTACATATTTACATAACTATATATACAGATAATTATATAATTATGCTGAAATAGTTGCACAAATAGCTTCCACACAAACTTGTTTCCCATTTTGAATGATATTTTTAATATTATTTTTTAGGGTGTTTCCTAAAGAAACAAAGCTCATATGAGTGCTGCTTCTGCTTATCTGTCTGTTAACCTAGTTATTACTTTTTATCAGCCCTGACAAAAAAAAAAAATTCTTAATCAGTTTGTAGCAAGCTTTGTAAAAAGCATGCTTTGGGTGCTTTCTCCATATGGCTGTTAAATCTTCAAGTGCGTGTTAACAGCCCTCCAAAATCCACATGAGGAGTAAATGTTACAAATATTTCTGCAAAGGAAGAAATTGCAGTTGAAACTTGAAAGTAACAGCAAGAAATATATCCATAGATAATTGAGCTTCACTGTTTTTATGCTTATTGAACTGGTTTGGTAGTATTTTTTTTATCTCAAAATTATTTTCATTTCTGTGGAGTTTATATTCACCTTTGTCTTGAAAATTGGTTAGGATAGGTCAGAATACAGAAGAACAATATTTGTGATTTTATATACAAATAATTTATATCTTAATATATATTCATCAAAGAGCAGACTTAAGATCGGAAGTGTTATGATTGTTTCAGTATTCCTTAACTTGAAACAAGGACTTTCATGTGAAGTGTAATCTTAATATGCCATATCATATATTTCTAAAATTACTTTTTTTTTTTTTTTTTTTTTGGCGTTAGCATAGAACCATTTGACCTTTTCTGGCTCTTACAGGCCAAGTTAGACCGTCTGTGTGAGGAAGATGCCTGAGTAGACTTGTCATATGGACTATGCTGATAAATAACTAATAGACTAAGTAACTACTAGAAGACTCTCAATTTTTCAAGGACATCCAAGCAACTGTAACTTCTAATACTACTGCAGCCTTTCAATATTTGTTTGTGTTGCATTGCTATTGGGATGAGTTCAAATCTCAGTATAGAGCCTGAATATGCCATCTAGCCCTCACAGAGGGATACAGTCATCTTGAATACACTTGTAGAGCCCGAAAATACATGCGAAACATTAAAGGGAGACTTGTAAAGATTTGTAAAAAGGGTGAATATCTCCCCAGTAGTTTTGTTTTAGTATGTGAATGATTCCAGAACTTCTGTACTGCCCTTATGTTTCTGGCATATCACTTTTACTTAAAGGAGAAGGGAAAGTTTCCCATAGCTTGCTGTATAGAGACTTGACTAATTGTGTAAAATGTAGGTGGCTCATGCCTTTTCATGGGAAATCTAAACTGTTGTGCTTAAATTTACAAAATAAGGAAGGTATCCTGTGACTATTCTTGCTTCAAAGAGGACTTAAGTACTTTCACTTAAGTGAATGAGACTGATAGATACAGTGTACATGTTTTAAAACACAGTATAAAATTTACTTTTTTTGTAGCATTGATGCTAGAGTAATGATCTGCATATTGAAATATCCTGGGAAATATTAACAGGACAGGTAATGCCAGCTTTGTTCAGGAATTATAGTGGTTCAGGTAGTTTCAAATTAGGTGTATCAATTATTAATATGTTCTTTTCTATTTTCTAAATATTTAATATTTTAATTAAAATAATTGGTACTTGTTAACAAGAGCTGGCTGATATAATTAGATTGATAGTGATTATTATCTTGAAATGCTATTCAATTAATGTTGACAGATATGATAAGTAAATTAGTCCAACCATCTTTTAAATCATATGGTAACTGATGAGAATGCTTTACTTAATCAATAGTATCTTAACATTACCTGTGCTTATTTTGCTGCAGGTTACACACCATATAATGTAGAATATTCAACTAAGTAATTTAAATAATCATTTGTCTTCCTTTAATTGACTCGTCTCTCTAATTTTTAAAGTGCCTTGTTAAAAAAGGCTAACCCTGTAGATACGGAGGTCTGAACCATGTGGGATTGAGGCAGAATCGTCTGCAGAATTGCCTGACATTTGCTCACATGCAGTATGTTGAGTAACTTGCTGTTGAAATATTTTGACCTCTCTTGACTCTGGAAGCCTTTCTGTAAGCTTTAAAATTGACTTGAATTGATTTGGGAGCTGATGTCTGCTGATACATGCTCAGGGTGGTGATCATTTTTCATTCCTGGTAACAAATATTCCTGTATTTTGGCAAAATTCAGGTGGAACTTAGCCCTATTTCTGCTTGAGGGGTCTGGTCATTTAACCCTAGTGGCTGAAAATGGTTATTTTTTCTAATTGGTATCATATCAGATCTGGTAAAAATAAATGTCACTAGTCATATTTGTTTTAAATTGCCTGTGTTGCTGCAGTGTCTAGTACATTGGTGCGACTGTGGGATGCTTTCATAATATTTGCCAGGACTGGAATGAAACTAGCCCATTTCACTGGGGAAGGAGGTACTTAGGGTCAGGGTCACCTTGTGGACTGTCTTCTAGGAAATATATAGGTGCAGAAAGTCTAAAACTGCTGCTAACTTTCTGCTCCGAGTTTCCGTAAAGTATGTCATAAAAATGATCTTTTCTTTGCCTGCTGATGAAATACATTTTGAAAATGAAATATGTTTTTTAAGACTTCTGCCATTTTATGACTTTAATTAAAAAAAAAAAAAAGTGAAATAGGGTTCAGGAATAGTATTCCATTGTAGCATTACTAGGTACTCTGGAATTTGCTTTTAGTGATTTTTATGGCTATCTGGATGAAAAGCCTTTATGCTAAGACTAAATTCCTATTGAGACGTATATATTAGCCCTTGCTTAGAGTGTTCACTGGGTATTAATTTGTAAAGACTAGATTGGAGAGAATTTCCTTGATTTTTCTTTGACGCTTATGGAAAGGCAGGAAATCATGTCTCCTGTTTCCAAGTGCCTTGTAGCTGTGGCTGATAAATGAGAGGGCCTGAGGTGTGCCTGGGGACAGGCAATTCCCTAATGGTCCTGCTGCTACCTCTGCGGGGCAGTCTGGAGTTAATAGAAAGTAAGGCATAAGGCAAATGGGAACTTTCCTGTTTGTTGCAGATCTTTTTCCAAATTCAAAATTGTAAAGTTGTCATTAATAATCTTGATAGTTGTATAATGTTGCTGTATCGGTTATCTGTATATAATTGTTTATGTGCATGCATGTTGCTAGTCAGATGGCTTTCCTCATTGCTGTACCTCTGTGCAGATCGGATCTTGAGGTTTAGATGATTTGATTGTTACATATATTTATAAGACATATAACATGGCATTGATATTTAAAATTAAATGAAATTAATATTAAACCCAAATTGAAATTTATTGTAGGAGTACAGCATTTTTATTAGCTGTAACACAGATTTGAAAGTTTTAAATTGCTGTAGAAGTGGGGGCAATCTCTAATATGTGGAATGCTTTATGTCTTCTATTTACTAGCCCTTGCTTGGGGAATCAACAGGGACTCAAATTTCTAAGATATTACAGGTTATTCTGTGTGCGCCTGCTAATTGATACTTTCCTAATGAATACAAGTCTGTAACAGCCAACGTATCTCTAGCTAAGAAAATAGAAATAAATAACCAGAAACACACCAAGCAATTGGGACGCTTGCACAGTTATCGTTAGAAAAGATAATCCAGGTTTCCATCTAGTGGTCGTATTAAATTCTGTCCAAGCCATAGGAGATGCAGCATATACATTACCATGCTACCTATAGCATACCTTAGTACTTTGTACATATTTGAAACTCAGTGAATCTGAAGCCCATGGACAAAAATTACATACACAGTTGCATAATTCTAAGGGCCTCTGGATTTTTAAAACAGTCATAATGATCAAGATTTTTTTTTGATGACATACATTCAAATTTGTGAATATTCCTGTAATGTAGCAAATTATCTTTCCCTTTGCTGCAGATTAACCTGTTCTGCTTTTTCTGCATTCCTTGGCAACCTGTTCAAAGTTTAGCTGGGTACAGGTCTATAAGAACTAAAAGTCACTGTTTCTAAAAGGTAGCTTTAAGCTGTATGTATGCAAGCAGAAGTCTTGTTAGATTTCTTGTTTCCTCTTTGACTTCAGGGAGGAGGAGGAGGAGGCAGGCATTCTAGTGGCTTTGTCCCCATTTTAATGTTCCAGCACCAAATATTTCAGTTGTTCAAGTGTGGTACAGTAAAGCTTAGAAAATCTTACTGGGCAATATTTTGAGATGAAGATAACACCCAGATAACTGATCCGAAAATCTTTTTGATGTTGTATTTTAAGGCACTTGGTGTGTCAGCTGACCAAACTAGTGTCAATTGCAATTGCAAAGTTGCAAGGATTTCTGCTGATTTGTGTTTTAATGACACCTTCCTTGTAGCATTAGTTGATTGGGTAAGTACTGCCAGTTTGCAGTGCTCTGTAAGCATGGTAGGTTTTACTGTGTTTTCAGTGCATTTCCAGGATCAACATTATACACTGCCAACTTTCCACAAGTGCTGTCAAGTACTATATTTTGTAATTACTGCCATAATATTATGAGTGCTGTAATTGCATACTGCATGGATGTGCTTTTCTGTCCTGGATAGACACAGTGTTGATATTTTCTGTGAGTTAAAATGGAATATGGAGCACTTCTAAATAACAGATTCTTTTTTTTTTTTTTAATTAAAAAAAGCATATTAAGTATCTGCAAAATTGCCATATAGAATTTACAGATTTTTTTTTTTAAAGACCCCAGATTTGTATTTTGCATTTAAATATAAACAGTGCTTTATGACACATTGATGTGCAGGACTCATAAAAGAATCAAGGCTCTTTTATCCAGTTCACTATAATATTGGATTCAACTAATCAAAGATGTTTTTGCAAGATGAATGTTTTGAATTTGTAGTCTTATATGTAGTGACCTCTTTGTTTTGTTCCAGCTGGCTCTGATAATGTCAAGAGTTTTGTCTGTTTTAAGAGTGAAGCTGCACGACATTATCTATAGCCCTAGATCTCCTAATGGCTATTTTGAGCTTGATACTTTTCATTATGCAACTCAATACTTGGAATATATTGAGCAGAAAATCTGTAAAATATCCCCGACCCTAGTAATAAGTAGCTAAATCAATGGAATAAATTTTAAATGGATTTTGGCCCATCTTTCCAGAATTGCCAACAACTGATCCGTACTGTGCAAATTCCCTTATATAAAATTGAAATACCAGTTTTATGCCGTTCTTTTCTTCTTCCTGAATTATTCTGTAGCAGCCACCATAATTTTGAGGAGCAGTTATGCTCTAACAACTGCCTGGCTCCCTGCACCTTGGTCACTTTTTTCTTTTTCTGAACCAGAATAAGCGTCTGGAAGGATGAGAATTTAAGATAATTCCTTATCGCCATTTCTTCTTTGAAAAAGTCCTAATTAAAAGTGTTTAATTATGTTGCTGATATTAATATTTGAGTAGAATAGACCAACACTCTTAATTTATTTTCTGTAGGTCACCAGGTTTAGCTCATAATCATAATTGGTGTCTTGCTGATTAGCACTGCATGCAGAGTGAGTATGAATTATGCACGTCAGTGGAGTTTGTGTACTGTTCAGCGTATAGTAACATCAACTATGTGATCTGTGTATTGGCTAAAGACTTCATATTAATTAGCAATCTACCACACTCAGTCCCCTACTAATTAATTAAGTCTGTAGCACCCTCATGTAGTCTGAAAGCTGTTTCCTGACTTTCATGGCACGTGAAGTCTTAGAAAGATTGCAGTTTTTGAAGTGTACACATGGTGGCAGCAAATGCCTGCATCTAGTATAGGAACAGGCTTGTTCCTGTACTAGAAAAGTATGACTTTTAAGTTAGAATTTTCACAGATTCAGTTCTCACTGAATTATGTCTTAAAATGTATACTGAAATTCATTAAACTGCTATGACAGGTTCTGAGAAGGCTTTTTAATTCCAAATCTTTATCGTGGTTTCCTCTTGATGTGGCTGTTACAGTCTCTTCCTGTAATCCTCTAGTTCAACAAAACAAATTTTGCAGCAAATGCTCCTGGCTCAGTCTGGACCCACAGTGACCCCTCACTAACCTGCCTGGGCTGTATCTTGGGGTCTGTGTGGAGACGACATCCACGTGTGCCACAGTCCCTGACTTCCCCTTGGAGGCATCCAGTGTGCCCAGAGTAGAGGAGAGGTGAGACCTGCTGTGACCAGATGCCCACCAGACTGCTGTGACACTCCCCCACAGGGAGGTTTGGGGTCCCCAGGGCACAATTAGAGCCTGTGTTTTGCTGGGAGCCAGGCCTGTGATAAGCAACAACCCCCTCGATTTTTAAGTCTAACTGTTGAAGGATTGTTGATCTTTCAAATTAAGTTTTAGTATTTGGATAGCTGGCCAGCCAATTCTTTAGCTACAGATCTGATGTCAGATGTTGTACTTTAATGACATCAAAAAGCACGCCTTTGTGCCCCTGCTATCAAGAGGGAGATAATTTGCATAGCAGCTTTCTGCCCTGGCTTTATCCTAGTAACTCTGCAGATGAGAAGAGTCATTAAAATATTCTGATCAGCTTGGAGGATGTGTAGCAACTTGGTTTCTTGCCTTCTGATTTTTTTTTTTTTTTTTTTTTTGAATTCACAGATTCACAGAATGGTTGAGGTAGAAAGGAACCACTAGAGATCATCTAGTCCATCCCCTAAGCAGTGGTACCTAGAGTGTGTAAATTCTATTCAATTGATTATTTATAATAATTCAATTGCTAAAATATTGTTTATAGTGAAACCTACTGCAATTGGTGTTAAAAAGTTTAGTAGTAAGTCATTTTAAGAATTTAAGAGAACTGTGATGTTAAGAGTTTAATTAATAAATACATATCATGTCCTTAGTGGGTTCCAAAGATCAGATCTCATAGCTGTGTATTTTTCCTCTACTTGGATTTGTTGCTGACCTACTAGTGACAAGAAGTTCCACAGGCAGTGTGGCAGTGTCATTCTGGCAATTTGGTACCATCGTTGCGATGGGAAGAAGTTACTTTTCTTAAGAAAAACATGACCGTGCTGTCAGTCAAGCAGGTTGTGGAAACTCCTTTGCTAGCAATGTGAGCACTGGCTTTTGGTTGGCAAATCTGCCTGCAGATGCCACTGCTAAGCAGGAGATTATGTCCCCAAATAGACTGACAAAGGAAAATATTTGTGATAAACCTAGTTTCTAAGAAGCATTGACAATCTTCCTGGCTTTGTCTGCTTTTTCTTGCTAAGAATGTATGAAGATAAGAATATACCTGCACTGTAAAATATTAAATATCATTTAAAACTGCTCTGCCTTAGGTGGTATTTTTGGTTTTAGCCAGCGAACCATGCTGATGTTCCTGTCAGCTGATGTCCCAGCTCCCTCTGAATGGCAGCGCAAGCCAAGCCCAGCAGCTCGACTACTTTCTAGTCAAGCTTGTCCCTGTTACCTCATCTAGCATGTGCTTCAGCAGCACGTCCATCAGGGACTTTAAGAAGAACCTTCCTAAGGTCAGTGCAAATGATGTAAATAGCCAGTGCTCTTCCCTTAACCACCAAGGCAATCATAGAAGACTGTTAAGTAGAAATTAGAGAGTTTTTTTGTTATTTGTTGAGTAATTACTTAACCAATAATTTGTTCCTTATTAATAAAGGATAATGTGGTCTTTTTCAGGTTTATTGACCTTGCTTTTATCTCCACCTAAGCTTTTCCTTGGGAATTTTTTATTTTGCATTTTATTCTGTTCATGTTAGTTTCCCACAAGGGGGGGCGGGGGGGAGGGAAAGGGTTTTTCTGACCTTGGTGTTGCAACAAACTTGCTTCTTGTTTTAAAGATGCTTCCTGTAGTATTATCTGATGTCAACTATTCAGTGTTAAGTGGTTAACAATGAATTTTCTAGATGTTAATTTCCTCCACTCTGGGATGTTTTTGTCTGTGTGTGTGTATAATATATATGAACACACACTGTACATATATAGTATATTCTGGGAGCTTGGTGCTTATTTACTAATTAGGATTTTCTTAAGGCCATATATAGAAAATGGCAAAAGTAGTAAATGGGATGAAAGCATAAGAAAAAAATTACAGATGTGCTTGACCATCTCCGCGCAGTAGCAATATTGAGTTGCCTCCTGTAGGCAAGTATTTTGGAATATCTTTTTGGGCCATTTCATGAATACACTTCATATATTCAGTACAACACAGTTTTAGACTGTAGTTTTTATATAAAATATTCATAAGTGCCACTAAAGGATCTAACTGGAAACTAGACAGACCATGAGAAAAAAAAAAAAAAGGAAAATGGAAATGAGTAGTGAGTGAAATGAGCACTTGAGCTGGGAACGTAGCTGTTGCAGAGCCTATGGGTTAGTGTGACTGCGTGCTGAGCACTTCCCTTCTGCAGGGGTATGGGCAGGTGCTTGGCTTGCTTTACAGCTCGTAATGGCTGTAAAGCCCAAGTCTGTGCTGTTCAACTCCCTTGCCCTCCAAAACAGAGTGGCCACATTCCTAGCCCCTGATCCAGGCAAACCTGTAGACCGTGCCCAATTTGCTGAGAGAGGAGTGCCCGTTACCCTCCGTCAGAAACGGTGCCAAGGGCCCTTGTAGCAAATTAACAAGGTGGATGATTGAGGTCCCGTACCTGGAAACGTTCCTGGATGCTATTCTGAATTATTAATGTACAGAGAGCTTCGAGTTCTGCTGTCAGTGACAGTGCAATCTTGCTGTTGGGTTCTCTTTCTCTTGTAGGTTATTGGATTTTTGATACTGCCAGATTTATACAACCTTCTCTAAATCAGCAATTCTTGCCCATGGAATCTGTGTGCAGATTTGAAGGGTGTTCTGAAACACAAATATCACAAGTTCTGAACTCTCTTATTAGTTATTCTGTCTCTGATCTGATGAAAGTGTAGCCTATAGCACTTTTTCCTTTGAAAATAGGGTCTCAAGGCTGAATGTTAATGTCTATACCGAAACAATTCTGAATATCCTGCTCTGAAGAGGCAAGAAGTATCTTCCTGAATGAAAAATAAAGCAGGGAAAGGTAGCTACTTTCTTAGCTGGGAAGCATCGCCAGACTTCTAGCTCTCTGCTACATGCATCCTAGATTTGAAAAATCTGCTACTTGCATTTTCTAAATAGCGAATGACAATATTCTATTACTTATCTCTTAAGTATGTGAACTACACAATTACACATTTCACCTTAAATGAAGTTAATTTTATGTATTTGCCTTAGGAGAAAAGAGGGTTTGCTGTCATACGACGTACTTGGTACGTACTTGGCAACATTTAAAGAAATTTCTTGTATTTTTTTAAAGCATAGTGCAAGTTTTGTCTGTAACCTGAGATTTGTATTTACAATGTTTTTTCTTGAGATAGTTAATTTGGACAAAACTTGCCTTTTTAACTGTTAGACTAATAAAATTATTAATAAAATAGAATTATTAAAAACCTTAGCATGGAAGGGGTCCTTGGGGGCACTTAGGCCAGGACCTTGCATGGAGCAGAGCAATCTTAGGTTGGCTTGTATGAGTCATTGCCCACCGCCTTCTGAACATCTCCAAGACTGGAGACTCTTCAAGTTTTTTGGTTGGTTGCTTTTAATATTTGATCACTCTGATCGTGGTGGCTGAAGCCACGTGTCTAATGTGAATTTTCCCTCCTGCAGCTTATGTGTGTTACCTCTTGTCCTCTCCTTTCGTGCCTCCAACAGGAGTCTGTGTCCACTTTTTTTGAAAGGTTTATAAACTTGTTCCTGATTTTACCAAAAAAGTATATTCGTGTATTTTATGCAATTAACTACATGTGATATTTAAGCTTGTGCTTCAGTAGCAGGAGAAACATGTCTGGTTTTGTTTCATGGTATTCAAAACCATGTCTTCGAATTTTTAGATATCTTATTTTTTTTTCACAGTACAGGGGCTTGGGTGTGTTATATTCTAGTGCAATGATAACATTACTTTTGTTTTTTGAAAGGATTTACTTTTGAAGGTGTACTTCAGGGCTTATAGTAAGTAGTAATAGTATAGTAATCATTCCAATGCTCTATTTTTGAAATACAAACTCTAATTTTGATATTTGTTTTTTTGTGTGCAGAGAATACATAAAGGTTTAACTCACAGTATATCTTTCACATATTAAACTTTTGTATGTTAGCAGAGCTGAATTTTTTGCCAAAATTTCTGATATTTAATCATAATTATTTAAAAATGCTAAAAGCAAGATAGTCACAATTTAGCATTCACACCCTAAATAGTGCAAAACTGCAAACACTAGAAAGTGTTATCAAGATATGGCATCACCGATACGCATAAGTGGCCTTCTTGGTACATCTAATCACTTGTCTTCGATCCAAGTATAACAGGTCCTGTAGTACAAATAGAAAAGAATTAAAAATCATTTTGTATTGATTTTTGGCTTAGTGATTTTGTTGTTTGGTCTGTGTGTAAATTTAACTATGCAGATGTGATACTGTTGTGTGCTTACATTTCAACACTACATTAATATGCTTTAGTTCAGTTTTTCTCATTTTATATTATGATACACAAATTGGACATATAGATTACGTATGGCTGAAATGAAAGTGGATGTGCTAGACAGTATTTAACATGGTTCTGGTGAAAAAAGCTTCATGGCTTTTTTAGCAGTGGCTTATAAACCCTTATGGTACTGGATGTGAGTGCTGTTTATGTCATTATTAAATGTTATTATGTTTTCAGTGTTGCTAGTGTATATTTCTGTAAATGTACAATTAATATACAATAATAGAGATAGGAATATATTAAGCAAAATTATCTAGATTTTTATTTTGAAAGTCAATTCTATGATATCAAAAAAAAAAAACCTGGTTGCTGATAATGTTTTTCACTGCGTTACAGTTTTAGGGTGCATAAGCTGTGTTGATACCTAACAGTGCTTCACTGGAATTTGTTTCGTAGTCTGGTAGAAGATGTATAGTGGATAATGGATTTATTTGCAGTATGAATGAGCTCTTTAAATATGTTTTATTTGGTTTTGATTTTTTCTTTTACCTTTAGATGTTCTCATGCTGTTGTGTTAGCAGGAGTTCTCATGAACTCTCATACTATTGAACCTACTGCATTTCCTGACTGAAGCTCTCTGGCCAGGGATGCATCACCAGCAATGCTGTTGTGTCGCTTGCCAAAGGTCTCCTTTTTCCTTAGTCATGTAACTTTTTTGTTTGTTTTCTGTTGTCAGATTGCTTGCAGGCAGCATTCTAGGAGGCAGATAGGGTCCTGAAGACCTTTCAAAAAGATATAATAATTTTGACAGTAATAATGGTAGAACTTTCTTGGAGAAATTCTACACCCATCTGTTGAAACAAAAAATTTCTGCACTTGATTCTAGAAAAGAAGGTATTTTGCAAACCCAGTGATTTTTTTTTTTTTTTTTTCTTTTTAAGGCTGCACATATAGTGGATATAACAAGCAGTTCAGCAGAGATGGAGATCTTTGAATAAATGCTTATGAATAAATGCTTAGAATACAACGTTTTCTGCCTTTACCTCTCTCCCTGCCAGGGATGTACATACAAGCACTGTACAAGCATATATTAGCTTTATAGAGATTTTTGCATGTCTATAGCTTGAGTCATCTTTAATGAAATAAAACACACTCCCTTTCAGATTTAGAAGTACTTGAAATGGGTCTATAGGTAACAACCCCAGAGACTGATGTACTTGGCGTTTGAAATTCAGAAGTTATGTAGTCATTAACCATGCTCCCCAAATCAATGTTTCACATAATCTGTTAAACTGCAATGAAAAAACATCCTTAAAAGATGTGTTGTCATTCATTCTTCCATGCATTGCTTTCTCTCTGAAACATTCTTTTAGGAGAGCTTGGTACCTTTTTGATAGGGCAGGTCTTGCTGACTGGGCCTGCGTTGCTTTAACTGTGTAGTTTGGTTTCTGAGAGAGACCTTGCTGAATTTCAAGTAAAGAAGCTGGGTAAAAATAAACAATTGGTCATTTGATGTTTATTTTATCGTGTTGATGTCCCTGTCCCTCTCTTGTGTCTCTGCTTTGGAGCTGATGGGTGCTATGGTTGAGTTTCCTGTGAAGCAGCTACTTACGGAATAGGGATCCAAAGGGAGGTGGCTGAGCTGGGGAGCAGAGCGTGGTCCCTGCACCAACAGCTGCCTGGCCGAGACGGTGGGACAGGTATGTCCTGCCACCACAGTAGAATCTGGTGCAAATAACTCTTTATTACCCTCTTTCTGCTTTTATTTTTTTTTCTGGGCTTTTTCCCACCATGAAATATTGCGAAGTTGCGGTTAATTGCAATAATAAACCCTTTTTGTAGGGAATTTACAAGTATAAACCAGTATGATTCTAGTTGTCCTATGGAAACTATTAGTCAATATACACTCATTTTCATCAAGATGCTGTAGTGCTGTTTTTTAAAAGCAAGAAAGAACTGTATTTAATCAAATAATTGTGACTAAATATGCAGAATTATTTCTGGAGACTTTAGAAAGTACCAGATTGGATGTTGTACTCATTTAAGTAACAACATTATATAAGAACTTGCCAATGCACTTTAATTATAGTTATGTGATTATGTTGATAAAAGTCTTTTTGTGCATAAAATGTCTGTAATTATTGTTTGTATTTGAGAATTTTCTGCAGTGAAGCACTTTGCCAGGATTTTATGGCTTGCTATTTAAATAGAAAATATTATACTGTAACTGCTGTATTAAATGAATAATTAGTTTTTTTAGAAATGAAACTACCCCTTCAAGTCTTTTTCCTTACCATGCCAACAGCATGTGCTAAAACCTTGTATTCTGCAGGAGATTGCAGCATAATATTTGCCAAACAAAACATGGAGTAGGCAAAAGTGAGCAGGACAACTCTGATAATTGGCCAGGGTACTGCTCTACTCAACTCTGAATGTAAAATCAAGTTGGAAACCGAGTCAAGAAGAGATCGTCTTTTTTATTAGGACTTGTATAAAAATATTAAGCAATATCCTTCTAAAAATTTAATTAACTTTTCTGGTCTTTACTCAAAAAAGTTCAATTTTTTTTTTTTTTTTTTTTTTTTTTTTTTTAGCAACCATGTAGGTTCTTCATCATTTTCAGACACAAATTAGGCTTAACTTTCTTTGTAACTGCTTTAACTTCAATGGGTTTTTAAAGTGTTTTGCTTCAAGTATTTTGTCTCCAGTACCAATTTTATAGCCTATCAAAACTGATACCTACTTCGATGAAGGTTTTTTTTTCTTTTTTTCTTTCTTTTTTGATAGATATATCATAAAAGTCTTTTTAGGAGGGGTTCACAACATAAATTACAACATGTCCAAGGAAAGAGGACCTTGTAAATCTACCTAATTTCTGATATTGTATCTACTTTTCAGATTATGATGTGCAGTTTCAGGACTTAATTGATCACCCCCGTTTTTTTTTTTTTTTTTTTTCTTTTCCTGAATGTTGTTCTATCTTGCAAGTATTTTCCCATTTTTCCTTTCACTAAAGCTGGAGCTCAAGCTTTCAAATTGAGGCCAGATAGGAAGCTTATTAACATAAGTGGAAAGGATCTTAAAAGCTATGGCCATTACCACATGAAGCAAAAAGCTTTTAGTGACCTAGATTTTGGCCCTGATGTATAGCAACGTTGATGCAAGTATTGTGCATCCAGAAAGAAATGATTAATCCCTGTTTGATTTTCCATAAATGACAGTAAAAGTAACTCTGATATATTATAATGCTGTTGTGCTCAGTTCCTTAATAGATTTGATATATGTTTACTTTGACGGTAAGGCCACAGATTTTCCAGCTTTACCTCAAATGATGATCTCATAAGTCTTGCATGAAAAAGGGACATTAGAATAACACATTATTTAAGCTATAAACAAAACTGAGCTGGTCCTTGAGATTTTGACATTCCTCTAAATAAATGTCATGCCTTTCAGTTTAACAATATTAGTAAACTGTGTTCAGAAAAAGTAGTCCATTTATACCTTCCTGATCAAATAATAATTCTCTATGCTGATTACTAAGTATTACATAATTATATTCCCTGGCTCCATTTCAGATAAACAATTTTTTGTTCCTCCTCCCAAACCGCAAACAAGCAACCAACCGAAAAAAACCTTCTATGGTAAGTTGGGTATAGTTCTAGTATGTGCATCATTATATGACTGTGTATCCCTACCCTGCAGTTCTGGTTGGTGTTGTGTTGCACTATCCTCTCTGGATCGCTTGGGAAAACATGTATTATTACAGGCTTGATGACTTTTCCTTTCCAATTGATTTTTAGAAAAATTAGAAATGTTCTGATTGTTATTGTTGTTTACAATCTGGTAATTTCATCCTGGAGATTTGTTTCAGTTCTTTGCATTTTAGTTAGAAGTGGTTATGTGATCTTTTATCCTCAGAAGTTAAAACCTCAAGAAATTCAAAGTTTTCTAAGAATAAAAAGGGAACTGGACCTTTTTTCCTTTTTTTCCCCATGTTGTGCTTCAGTTCAGGATGCTGCCGAGTCTGACTTCAGCAGAGTTTCCTTGGAAGTAGACAAGCCCCATGGCAGGGCTTACAGACTCATTCATAGAGTAATGGTATTTTTGTTGCTTTTTAAACTAGGGATTGGGTATACTTTCCCATCTGGAAGTCCATGAGTTGCTTGCAGCCAGTCATCTGTAGCCAGTGAGAGGTTTAGATGCTTGCACTGCTGTACAAGCCCTCATCTCCAGAGGAAAGTTTACCCATCACTACATCATGGTTAAGCTGATAGATGTTGCTCTCTGTCCCTCAGCATAAAGACTCCATGCTAGGTCTCTATGCTGAATTTGACAAGTGTCTGTTAGATTTAGACAACCCTGTCCCAAATGCTGCAGTCTCCCTTTGGCTTGAAACAGTCTCTACAAATCTCTTCTTCTGACCATAGGCTAAAAGGATCTCGCCCAGGCTGCTCTTCACACAACTGATGTTTGGAGCTTCCCTCTTATTTCAGTGTTGTGTATTAACGTGCATTTTGCTTTTGGCATGATATGAATCTGCTCCATCTGGGGTACTGCAGTGTGGGTCACCACACCTCTTGTCCACACCGGTGGCCTTGGAGGGGGCATCACGAACTACTTTGGCCTCTGGCAAAGCTTTGGACCTTTTGGAACCTTTTATTGTTTTCCATTTATGCCTAAAAATTCCTTTGTATTCTGCTCTGCTTTGCCTGTTTTTCCTTCTTTTCTGGAATATCCCTGCGCTGGCTACCCAGTGGTGGTGGCTGGGGCATGGCTACTACTCTTTATCCTACGCTGTAGCTACTTTTTTTAGTCTTACTTGTATTTGCTTAAACTTGCAACTTAACATTCCTATAGCTGGTTTTATAAGCTACTCAGTATGTAGAATAGTTTTTCCTAATCTGTCCTCAGTAATGTTGTTTGATCAGTGCTTATTATTAATTGATTTAAAGTGAGGGTGATCTTCTGGAATAGATGAACATATTGGCTTTACACTTTAACTGCTTATGGCTTGGGAAATAATTTTAGACTTCTTTCTTTCTAAAAGAAAATATAAGTCAACAAAGCAAATCATACAAGTAGTTATTGTGAATTAACATAATAATTCTGACTTTTAAAATAAGTTATTTAGGTTTTTTTAAATAAAATGTTAGATTCTGCATGTAAAGCTCCCTTTGAGGAGAATGCCAATGAAAATGGAGATAATTCCTATTTCTTTGAGTTCAGGTGGGCTCTGAAGTTCCCTATAAATATTATTTTCAGCATAAGTAAAGTGGTCGACATTTACTTGCTTGCAAGTTGATGCACTTGGCAATTAGGGAGGCGTTTCTCATTTGCCCTTCATCCACTCTGAAGGTTGAAAGCAACAAGGCTGACGCCTTTCCTGTGCTACCTGGTATTTTAAAACCTCAGATGTCCCTGATGACCGTATTCTTTTGAAAAATTCATGTATTCTGCAAATGGTTGTGAACGGGAGAACAGAGGAAAACTCTGCATTTATTAGTTTATTTTAAGTACCTGTAATTTCTCAATTAACAGTAGTGTATTATTAAACATCCTAAGTTTTGCTGGTTCTGAATTGGCTTCGTTAGCAAAGAACATGAGATATGCTGTGTAATTATTCTCTTCTCCAGTATTCTTTTAAACACTGAACTGCATTTTCCCTGGCATGTGTCACTGTTTTACAATAAAATAGGGTTAGAATGTTCCATTTTCTATCAGAGACCAACCAAAAATTATGTTTCCTCGTGGCCCAGTACTGAGTTTTTGTAGCATTGCAAATTGATGTGAAACCACAACTGCTGAGGTGTTCTGGCGCACACAGAGCATTTGCTCAGCCGGGAAAGGGATGGGGAAGCAGAGAGCCAGAGGCGTGTTCAGGAGCAGGACAGTTGCCGTGAAGAAAAGGGGAAAAATGGCTTGGGGCCCGTTCCTGTGTGTTGTGTCCCATGCAGGGATGCTGTTCTTCAAGTCCAGCTCAAAAATCAGTGCTGCTTGGGTTGTTCTATGTGGAAATTGCAGATAAAACAAGACAGCTGATGGAGTTCACAGGCTTGAGTATGTAAACATACTGCTTGGCCCTGGACAAATTCATTTATAGCAACATTTTTTTAGGAAGCCTGCAAGAAGTGTGTTCTGAGAGATGAGACTGCTGCAGGCAGGACGCATGGGGCAGAGAGGCCAGTGAGCACCCCGCATCAGGCATCCGTTGAGCTTCGCACTGAGCAGCGGCAGGCTGAGTTCCTTTCTGTTACAATAGAGTTAAAAAGAAGTATGAACAACCTTACCTTGTGTAAGGATATATTCAGCACAGAAAGGTGATTATTATTTATTTATTTTTTTGGAAAACGAGGTTTGCAGAATGAAGACATCTGACTCAGAAGCCATCTCTTGCTCTCCCTTAATTAAACACCTGAGCCAATTTTTTTCCAAAGCTGACGGTGTAACAGAGGTGTCTCAGTTGCTGGATTCCTTCAGGCTTTGCAGAGAGGAAAAAAAAAAACTAAAAAAAGTCAGTGGTAGGTGCAGGAGATTGGAGAATTGTTAGAGAGAAAGTCTTAGGCCATAAAGTGGGCAGATAGATACGATGGGAAGATTCCCAGAAGTCAAGGACTGGGAGCATCTGGGGTTACTATGAAGGACATTAGTAAGGATTCATTTACTGTTAATGGTTGTGTGCGTCCCTTTGGTCTCTACAAAGGCATCTTGAAGGGTCAAAGCGAAGCTACCCAAGTAATGAGGCTGTTGAAAGCCAGTAAGGCAGGTTCTGTTTAGAAGCGCCTGCTGGTCTGTTTCCTAAGTGAGCACTTAGGATTATTGAAGACAACAGGAATGAAGCAGTGCTTAATTTCCCTAATCGGAGCAAGAGAGCAAGGGTTTATCACATCATGTGGTTTAGAGAACTCAGTTTTATTTATTAAAAAAAATACATAATTGTGCTAGAAGGAATTCAAGTGATCTAGTGATGTAGTGGGAGTAGTTTGCTGATCACAAAGTATCGTTAGTGTTCAACCTACTAAACACCTCGACTGCAGGTCCAGGTGAATGTGTAAATATGTAGATCTCTGCATATGTGATCTATTTTTTTAAATTAGCTATTTAAAATTAACAAGAGATGATAGAGATGTCTTTGCAGATAACTTTTCTGATAACTTTCCCTTTTACGGAGCATATATATTTTACCTTTTTGTGTTGAGTAGTAGACTGTGGTAGAAGGCTGTGGAAGAATTGAAATAGTACAAAAAACGTTGGCCTACATCTTGCTTTTTGTCATTTCTGTGGCCTTTATTTTCCTTTCTTATTAGAACTATGCAGTGCTGATATGGCAGCAAATTAATGAAGACAGACAAAACCCAAGAGGAAAGACTGTATTTGGAGTCCAGCTCACAGAAGAGAAACTTAATGACTTCCGCGATGAACAAATTGGACAGCTGAAGGAACTGATGGATGAGGCTACGAAACATCGTAAGCAATTCACCATTCCTAAGGACTCAAAGTACAAGAACTAAAGGGTTTTCAAATTTGCTTTAATGTCTGCAGAAGTATTTTGAAACTTCCTTTTTCGGTTGGACTAAAATCCGTTTTCTGTGGAGTAATGGGAGATGGTCGTACTGTAACTGCCTCTGGGTACCTGGCTTTTTCAGCAAGGATAATGTTCATAACAATTTTATGTTAATTGCAGCATATTTCCTCCTAATGGAAGGCAGAAGACTTGAAAAATTTGGTAAAAGTAAATTGACATTTTAAAAATAGAATCTTTATTTTTAATCTTATCACCCATGAGTGGTCAACTGTGTATCTTTATTTTAATGAAAAAGCTGCAACTAATTTATTTTCTGATGTGGATTCAGTAGAGGGGGTGGGGAGGGGAAAGGTGTAATAAAGTATGTTCATTTTGGTGGAAGGAAACAAGCAATATTAGAAGAATAAGCTGATTTTCTTCTTGAGCTTTATTGTAAAATGGACTTCAAATTAAACAATTCATTATTAAAATCATTGTGAAGCAATCACTGGTTTATGAGGTAAACTCGGCAAAATCGTGTTATTTTTGCAGATAATTCCTATCTAATCTTTTTCTAACCCACACATTAGCTGTTTGTGTCATAATATCAAAACAGTCCTTAAAAGATCCATATTGCATATAATCTCTTGAATCACAGAATTTACCCTGTTCATTATACTGTACAGGAAATATTTCTGGTAACATATTAGGTTAACTTTCATGAGGAAAGTAAGTGCCTATTGTTACACTTGGGCTATAGTATATATATAAAAAATTACTCTTTTATCTGCTAAGGAAAAGCACCCCCCTTTCTCTTTAAAAGACAGCTTTCATTTTGTATTTTATACCTAGTTTTATATTATTCGTTTTGTTCCATTTCTGGACCTCTCCCTGTCTTTTACCTATGGAGTGTTCCAGACAACATAATTTCCTTGCTCTTTGGGGGTAACAGCTTTGACAAGCAAGCGCATTCCTAGCTGTCTCGGGCTGTAACAACATGCTCTTTGCTGGAGCCGCATTCCTGCATCCTGACTGAGAGCAATTTGAGGAGCAGCCTGTGTGTGTCTCCTTATTTCCTCACCTCGCCGCCTCTCAAGCCTTTCCTAGGCTATTAGGTTGTGGGTTGCTCATTTCTATTAAAAGTTCACTTGTCAGCCTTTGGAGTAAGGAAATTGTTATGTGCACCTGCCTGCAGCAGCACCTGCCTCGCTGCACGTGCTGCAGTAACGTCCCCTTGCAAAGGGCCTGGCCCAAGCAGGTGGGGAGGAACAGAGATTGCATCTGCGCTGCGGGGCTGATGAGCACGAGTCCTGGCTTTTAGCGCTTCAGGGACATGGTTGGAGGGAACATTAGCTCCTTTCTGGCCTCCTCTATCCCTGGAAGTTAAGTACTTTTCTTCTGTGTCCATTGAGGTACAATAAGATTACTTTTGGATAAACTTAAGTTTCAGTCCAATTCTCTTGTCCTAATTTTGTTGTGTAATTCTGTTAATTGCTAATTTCGTACAGGAGGACTTAACCTGTCTCTCAAACTAAATGATCAACACTTTTTATTCAGTGGCTAAATGCCTTAATTTATGACTAACACATGTTGCTACAATAGTGCAGGAAGGGGTGTGTATAACTCCATACCCTCCTCATAGGGCTGTGAGGAAATCTCATCCCAAAGCCTAAATCTTTCCTCTGCCAGTCTTGAGAAAAAAAGAGCTAAGAGCTACCACACATCCGGGCAGGCCTGCAGGGTGCCGGGTAAAACAGCGTCTTAAAACAGTGGTGGAGAAGGGGGAAATGAACTTTAGTGCTGCAGAGTGGGATGATTCTGTAGACAAGAGCTAGTAGTTTCCAATCTTCATCATACTGAAAAGGACATCTCTGCTGGAGAATTTGTCATAGGTGCTTCTAATCTTTTTTTTCCAAAGTATTTTTTTTCCTAGTAATTTTAAGATTTCCTGAGCTGTGTTTCCAAATATGAAGTGTTGAAATTGAATAGCTCTCATTAACAATCAGAAGTGAGAGGTGCTGCAGGAATCTCCTAGTTTGTTCCCTATTCTTAAAGCATAACTGGGATATATAAAGCCATATTTTATAATGCATCATTTTAAAATTCTCCACTCAAAAAAAAAAAAAAATCTACCTAGAAGAGCTAGAGGATTTTTTAGAGTTGGAGAGAATCCTATAGAAGCTAGATATATAATCAGCATCATACCACGTAGATAGAGTTATTTCAGAACCAATGCTCTGCATGCTTATGGCTCCAAGTATAATCCAGCCTCTCCCTCCAACAACTGGCTGAGCCGGCGTCGCGGGAAGTGAGCATAAAGCAGCTCCCCAGGACACGTTCCGTGGATCACATTGCTCAGAGAGTCTGCGGGACTTCCGAGAGCAGATCTCCAGCTTTCGGAAATAAAAGCTGCGTTGCTGACTTCCCATGAGTTCTGACAGGAGACTTAACCAGGGGCATGAATTTCAAGGTAAGTGTTTTCATCTTTCTATTGGTTATTTCTATCATTTCATCAGAATGATTTTGTTCATTCTGCATTACTGAAATTTGCAGTCTTCTGTAGGAATCTGGGATAATCAGCTTTCCGCTATTTCAAGCTTCACCGTGTTTGTTCAGCTCTTTATTACCACTAGAACCACTTAGTTATTTTTTAAAAGTTGCTGATTCAAGTCAGGAATAATTAAAAGAATGGTGCAGATTCCTGAGACCACTGTAAAAAAATCATATATGTAACTAGGAGTGCCAAAAATCTGAACATGCCTAGGCTATACTCTCAAAAATGTAGAAAATGAATAATGTTATTTCTTACTCCTGGATGTAATAACTTTTAGAATAAGATATATACATGGACATGTTGCAGTAACACAGGTGACTTACAATCACTTTTTGGTCTTATCATTTCGTTGTACACACTTACACTGTGTACGCGTGCGTAGCAGGGGTGGCTGAGGATTCAGCTTCTGCTTCCCGATGGAGCTTCACTAGCAAAATCCCTTTCTGCACCAGTTTGGTATTGGAAGACCAATTGGGACACCTCCTGACCCAGCACCAGGAAAGGGCTGATCATGAGCCAGAAGTATCTTTCCTATGAGCAGACAGATACAGTCACGCATTAGAAATACCCACCTTCCTCCCCTGAGGCCTTGCAGCCCCTCGGCTGCTTTGGTTTCTCTCTCCTGTACCAGGAGAGTCTTTTTCTGCTCCCAAGATGCCTTCCTGTCAGGGCTGGCTCCGAGTGCCTCATCCCATCTCCTTTTCAGCGGAACCAGGAATTCCTAGCTGGGGAGAGAGAGCAAACCCAACCTGCCTCTGCGGGCTCCTTGTGAACCTGGCTCGGCAGTATCACACACCAGGTCCAGGTGCAGGAGTAAAACAATTGGATGAGTGGAAAAACAAGGAGCTGGCAGATGAGGAGGAAGAAGTGATGGAGAAGTAAAATGTGGAAGATGCTTTGGAGCAAGCTGTGAGTGAGGTAGGAAAATCCTGAGTAAGAATAACGAGTCGGTAGCACACTGAAGAACAGAGAAGGAAGAGCCACAAAGGTGCACAGATCCCAGCTGCGTTAGTCTTGTGCCCACAGCCCTCTCTGGGAGCCCCATCTCGCTCTTGCAGCCCCACACTGGTCTGGGCAGGGGTCATAGCGGGGCTGGTGCTCTCAGTGCAGAGCTGGGAGAGCCAGGGACACCAGGGACACCCGGGTTGCTTTCACAGTTATATCTGTGAACAACCTATCCTGAAATATCCCTCCTGGCCAGGGATGGCCGGCTCCGAGACCTGGAGCTGCGCCAGGTCTGCAGCTGCATCATCTGATTGTTCATCTCCAAGTAGCATGTGTTTGGTGTTTTAGAAAAGCAGGTCAACATTTTTCTATTGTTTAGATTTTTTTTAGAATTTTAATAATATTTTATATATTATATATATGAAATATATAACATCATGAGGCAAGCAGGTGACAGACTCGAAGGAAAACCTGCCCGTAGCAAAGGACACAACTCTAGTACAAAACGTGCCAAGTCCAGCCCCATCCCCGGCTTCCCCTCACTGATCCTGAGCCACGGCAGCGAGGCGCCTCGCGAGCCCCACGTGTTGGCTCAGCCCACGGTGCACGAGGCGGAGAGGCCCTCGGTGAGGGTGATTCACCGCAGCTCTGTCTTTCTACTCCACTTGCTGGAGTTCAGACATGCAGTTTACGTTAGACATCCAGTTTTGGACATACTAAATAAATCTTTTTCACCTTCCTTCCACTGATGGAGGTCGAGCTGCTGCTAGACCCACCAGCGAGCACTGAGTGCTTTGGACTGCTCTAGTACCAAACCAGGAGCCAGGAAAGCCATCGACTGCTGTCTTTGCGTTATCTGAGTAACAGTTCTGCTTTGGGTAAAAGCCCAGCCTTAATAAAGGGGAATCCCTCAGGGTCCTGCCAAGTCTTCTGCACCTGGAACTTCTCTGACTCTGGAAAACTTTGCAGTTTACTCTGCTGTGCTCACGCTGCAGCTTTCTCAACTCTTAGCAGCACTAAATCATAAAGGATGTTTTTTGCAAAAAGGCTATTTATAAACAGATGAGGGATAATTTCGGGATCACCTTTACACATCCTTTAGCATAATCTTATGTGAATTTTTCTGCAGATCCTTTGGACAACTAATTCCTCTTTGTATTTGATATAAACAGCACATGGTGATTTGTCATTGAAGAAATAATCGCTACACTGCCTGCACATAGTTTAATCTTTCAGCAACTAAAGAAGTGATTGAAACTTGCTATTATCAAACCAGACTGAGTTTGTTCAGAAGAAAAATAATTCCCGGTTATTTTTGAACAAATTGGTATAATGAGCTGTCTCTATGCTATTATCTCTGAGCATTAACGGGCTCTACTATGCAGGATAATACTCAGAATAATTATTACTTATCCACATGTACATACTTTGAGTAATAAAATAATTAGACCTTTTAAAAGAGAGGATAGAGAAGATTCCACTTACTGTAATTCTGAGCTTCTGATTATAAGGTTGGAATGAATATGTGATATTTTATCAGTGTGTCAAATGCCAGATTCATAGATGACAGCACAGACTGTGCATAATATAGGTATTTTTTCACTCAGAATAAGCAGATATTTAAATGACTATATGAAGGATCTGAACTCTTAAAATTCAGAGATGGATGAAAACGCTGAGAGCAGCACACTCCTCCTAAGAACAGAGAACTCCCTCTACACAGGCGCTGTGTGTTGGCACAGCAGGCTGCAGCGCAGCACTCCCCGGCGCTCTGGGTGTGCGGAAAGCCGGACTCGCTGCTTCTCAGCTTGTCTGTCTGCAGCGAAGCCCCTGCAGAGGTTAAATCCTGTCTCTTCACTCCGAATCAGCAGAGGCCGTCTGGCGGCCTGTGGCCAGCTTAGCTACTGCAGACTTCTTCTTGTGCACAGTTGGCCAAGCCACGGCATCTCAGGAAAGCCGTCTGGGCACTTGGATACCACTTTCACCTGAAACAACGCGTTCTGGGGAGCCTCTGTGTGCTCAGGCTTTTGCTTTGCCTCAGTTTGTCCTCTGTGCTGCGAGACAGTTCTCACTTGTCTGCTTTGCATAACTGCTGACAGGATGCCTGGTGCTCTGCTAAAAACGGTGGTATATGGTTGTGCACTAATGTAAAGAAGTTCTACCATCGAAGAGCTGCAAACCGTATATTATTTTAAAGAATTACATTTCTAAATATCCTGCACTGAATCTCCTTCACTCACACGTCTTCGATGAGTGACCAGAGTCAGTCTGATCTTGCATTTATTCTTGACCAGTGATTGATTTGGTTTCATTTGCAATCTCGGATGAATGACCTCCTGTCTTCCATATATATTTTGTAGTGAACACAAGGTACGGCAGTGTGTGTTACCTGTATCTCGAAGGATATTTATTTTCAGGGAGTTTTGCTTACTTTGGTTTTTAGGACCCTTCAGGAATAACTGAACTATGTCAAACAATGAGAAGAAACCAATGCATCTCATCCTCTTTTGCAAATCCCAGACATTGGGTTAATCACACAAGTAATGAGGAACTAGAGGCAGACTGGTTGAAGATTTTAATTCTGTTTGTTGAGAGCTGTAAGTCTAATTGGTTTACATTTTTCTCCAATAAGTTAATTTGAGAGAGTATTCCCATTGTCTGTAATATCAGATTCAAGGCTATAAGGCTTACAAATCTCAGTGACTCCTTTGGAGAAAATACAGATCACTCCTTGCTGCGAAAGGATGAAAAGGATAAAGACTAATGACTGGTAAATGTTCGCTTCCTGTAAACAGAAAATTATCAAATCTGACAAATGCTATATGTTAGTGCTGTAACACAAGAAACATCATGCTGCCTATTATCCCTGATAATAGGTTAATGGATCAGTGTTGGAATTCAAAAATATTTTTTTTGAAATGAAGCCTCCAAATTGATCAGAATAGTTTTGAATTAAAAACTTTAATTCCTAGAAATACTGCAAGTAGATGAAAGTGTCAAGGATGAAACATTTTTCATTGCCAAATATAGATTGCAAGTGAATACCCATATGGAAGCACATTCTTACCCATTAGGAATAATACAGTTTAAGTCTAGTTTTTGATTATTGCATCCTCCTGCTTATAACTGTGAAATTTGTTCTCAGCACGGACTTACACTGTGATCAAACGGTTACATGTGCGTAATGCAGACAGCAGAGCTGAGATAAGCACAGACACAGGTTCACACTCCTGCTGATTCTGCACCTTTTCATCACCCCCAAGTTGTCTAAACTCTCTCCCTAGTGTCTGTCTTTCTTTTTTATATGATAGCTTTGGAAGGAGTCTTCCTTTCTGGCTAGCCTGAAATCACCTCTGTGGAGACAGTGGAGTCACAGACACTGTGAACGATGCTTTTAATGCCGTTGTTACCTGCTCTTTGTATGGTAAAGTGAAACAGTTCGGAGAACAGAAGGGCTCAGAATTCTGTTTCATCCCACCCATGAAAAAATCCATAACTAGCAAAAAAAAACCCCAAAACAAACAAAAAATCCACCCAAACTCTGAAAGGGTTAATGTGACAAGGGCACCCTTATCAGCACAATTCAGTGAACTGGGTGAAAAGAAGAGAGGGAATTATTTGTAGGCAAGAAGTTTATTTAAACAATGCTTTAAAGTGTTTCAGCAAATATTAATAACTGCAAACACGGAAAAAGTTTCCTTCTGACACAGACTAATCACTGTGACAGGCAAAATAATCCCCCTTCTTAATGTGATTAATGCAGGTCAGGGTTTGCCGCGCGTCTTTGCCAAACATGCCTTGCATTAATCACCGAGAAGTCACGAGCAGCCTTGCCCTTGCCAACACTCATATACACAGACCCCTTCACTGACAGCACGGCTTAACCATGGCCCTACGTATCCGGTAGCCAGGTTGGCACCAAATCTGGTTTCTTAAGAAAAAACTTGCATTTCCTCCTCTGCTGTTTGTTACATCTGGGAAAACACACCAGGAGGAGTGTTTTATCTGCAAACTTTTAAGATATTTCCATTCTGTTTGGATCCTGGTGAGAGGCACTCATGAGTGCTGAGGGAGCTGGCAGAGGTCACTGCTGGGCCACTCTCCATCATCTCTGAAGCATCATGGAGATCAGGAGAGGCACCTGAGGACTAGAAGAAAGCCAGTGTCACTGCAGACATCCAAAAGAGCAAGAAGGAGGAACCAGGGAACCGGTCAGTCTCACCTCCATCCTGGAAAGGTGATAAAGCAGCTTGTCCTGAACGCCATCTCCGCGAACAGGAAGGAAGGATAGGAAGGTCATCGGGAGCATCATGGATTCACGAAGGGGAAATCCTGCTAAACCAACGTGATAGCCGTCTCTGATGAGATGATGGGCTGGGTAGATGACGGGAGAGTCATGGACGTTGTCTCGCAGCAAAGCTCTCAGCTGCCCCATAGCATCCTCACAGGCCAGCTCAGGAGGCGTGGGCTCGCGGAGCGGGCAGGCAGGTGGGTGAGCACTGCCTGGATGGCCGAGCTCAGAGGGTTGTGATCAGTTCTCTACCTACTCCTCAAAACTTCTGAAAAACCGCTTATTAAGTAAGAACCATACTATTGTTTTCTGTAGATATTTAATATCCTTTTAATACTCTGAAAGTCATTTTTATTCCCACTAATGCGTATTTTTCCCTTGTGTCCCCCAGCTTTTCATGTTGTATAGCGATCCTGGGTCCAAAAACTGATTTTGATTTTGAACTGATGTCTATATTTTGAACATATATATGTAAAAGAGTGTGGGAGAGACAAAATAATGTACAATGCTAAGAGCAATTTGAATTTCTCATATGATAAAGATTCCCCACAGTTTTCTAATGGTTTGGTTATAAAGCAGCTCTTTTGAAAGGGCAGTTATTTAAAGTTTCCTTTGTCTGATCACAAGTCAACACCAACTATTTTGGTGACTTCTTAGATTTATATTCAGACTGTTGAAAACAAATCATGAATTTTTGGAGTATTTTGACTAGAAAAGGTGATTTTTTACACTTTCTTGAAATCTTTCTATTTTTCATTTCAAGATAATGTGTCACATTTCAGAATTTACTTAGCTTGCACTTTATCAAATGAACTTTACTGAAGGTTAAACAGGTTGTTTCAGTTTTAGGTCCAGCAAACCATTTGGATGTCAGGCTAACCCAAACCTGTTTGGTTTTGAATTTTGCATTTCAGCTGGCAAACAAACAAGCAAGCAAACAAACAAACCCCGTTCATGACATTTAACCTACGTTTAACCAGTTTCTGGTAATGACAGAGAGACCAAGTGCTTGCAAGCAGCTGTTTGATTTTCGGTACCACGGTGGCCTAGCCCACCAGACCAGTCTGCTCTAGCTCGTGGGAGGGACACTGGCGAGAGCAGTGGGGAGCACAGACAAGGCCGGCCAGCAGCAGGACCAAGTGCAAAGACATTGCAAGCAAGATGGTGCTTTGAGCAGCTCATGTTATCACTTCATAAAAACAAACTCAATTTACTTCATTTCAAATTAACTAATCACATTATTTTTATTAGAATCTATAAAATAATATTTCACGGGTAATTTAACACAACACATGGAACTTTACATCACAGATATTAGGGTGAATTTAAATACAATTAGAAAGAAGTCTGTATGTGCTAGCTAACAGATTATATGAGATTCATCAAACAAACCAATAACTTTTGATCAGGTCCTTACTAACAACTCTTATCTGCAAGCAAATTACCCAGCAACAACAGCAAAAGGTTATTCTGTTTAGATTTTCTACCTTATATATATTTGGTATCTACCTGCTTCATTTAATGTTTCTGCACAAATTAGGAACAATATATTAAAAAGTCCATAAAGGTATTTCTCAGTATGTGGGATTTTTGCACTTGTTACGATAGTCTTTGCTCAGCAAAGATGATACTGAATGGTATTTCTTGCCAAATAACATCAGAGTTAATGAGAATCTGCTAGATAACCTCATCCCAGATATTCACCTGGGGATTATGATGAAGTTTTCTGAACGCGTAGTGATGCCCATCTCTTGCCACGTAACTTAATGCGGACATTTTTTCTCCAAACTGGAAAAGCCTTGCTCACAGTTTAGCTTGGTGCACTTTCAGAGATGTGGGAGGCAATTAGGAGAGGTACCGATTGCACCCTGATCCTCCATGACCCTAAAGGACTGCAGCTGATGAAGTCCGTAAAGGTGGTTTGTTGTCTGTTTTGTAAAACACCTAGTAATAAATCTGCCTTCCACTATGAGAAGCAACTGTGTAGATAAAAGACAAGCTCTGCCCTTAGGAGCTTTAAATATTCACAGTCAAGGCCAATTTCTGCCGATGGAAACAAAGAAGGAATGAAATGTACTATTGAGTGTGTTGCTGGAGGCAGGACACTGATACAGGAACTTGGAAGAAAACTACATTCCAGGCAAAATTCCAGTGCTTGGCATAGCAGTGGGATGGAGAGGAGGTTGTTCTCACCTTTACAGCTTGGGGTTGCTGCCAGCTGCAAGATAGGCTTGATCAACCCTGGGTGAAACTGCTGTTATCACCTTTACTGACTGCAGAGCTTCTGGGAGGAGGGTGAAACCCAAACTTCAGCCAAATCTCCCATCTTCAGCCCATCCGGGTGCTCAGGAGGGAACCGGGATCAGGCTGACTCACATGTGCTTTCTGCAGAGCCCTTATATCATCTCAGGTGTGCCTCTCTTCCTGTCATTAACCAGGACAAAGCAAAACCCTGGGCTTACTGAACCGGACTTTTTAAAAGAATATATAATTGAGAGAAAGGGAGAGATCTGCTGAGCATTCAGGCTGGCGCAGAGGTGCTCAGGTGAGAGGTTCCACCGTACTGTGAAGAAGAGACTCCAGATGAAGCTTTTGAAATTGCTCTAAAATCAATAGCATGATATAAAGAAAGATAAATGTACAAATTCAAATTGTTCATAGGAAAGTCTGATATAAGGGGATTTAGCATGCCATGAAGCAGGTGGAAAGGCTTGATTTATTTTGCTGAACTACCACAAGCTGGGTCCCTGTCCATCAACACTAACTTCAACATCGATAAATGACTTCACTATATTAGAGTTTTACAGTAACAGCTATTTCAGAAAATTTTCCCCTGGTGTAAGAGGGAAAAATTTATTCCATGAGGAAATTACATGTAACAATTGCAAGCATATACAAATGATCCTTGGAAAACTGGTCTGTGCAGCCAGGCAGTAGATATCAGAACATAACTGCTGAGGAGATGAGCCAGCTACCTGCAGAATTAAATATTGATCATTTAAGTCATATCTAGAAATTCTCACTCGCATTTTGCTAAGGCAAAACATCCATCGATTCACAGTTTGACCTAGAATTTTTCAGTCTTTGTTTTTTTTTTCTTTTCTTAGAGAAGAATATGAGGCCAAAAATACCAAAGCCCTTGCAACCTGGCCATTCCTGTGCACTGTCCAAAAGTGTATTTAAGCAGACAGGTCTAACTATATTTGTGTTTCAAGTCAATAAATGAAGTCAAGCTGCCATCAATTTTTAAGGTAATTATCTTTGGACAGTTCTGTTTTGATGAACCTGGAATTAATTCTATTTTCCAGAATGATGACAATGGTTGTGCCCTCCCAAACTGTATACACGTATCAGATTTGTTTTAACATAATTGCATTTCTCTATAATCATGAGCTGAATTAAGAAATCTGCAGGATGCAAGCAATGTTGTATATTTAATAAAGTCTGAAGGAATAAATAATAGGCCTTTTATGAGAGGTACTCTTGAGTAAAGATCAGATGTTACAAACATTTCTTTATTCAATTTCTAAGAAAAGGCAGCTATTGAAAATGGAACAAATCCTTTTAACCTAATACATTTTGATACTTTGCAACTAGAATATTGTTACATTTTTTACTGTCAGATTGTGCTATATAATTGACTTTTAAAAACAATATGAAAAAAGGCCCCAATAAAAAAATAGTAATATTGTAGGTCTTATTTACAACATCTTTATGATTTTTTTTGCCTTTGTTCCTGCACCTAGCCACTTCCACTGATATTTTCTGTGGGAAGTGGTGTTTTATACCATCATGATAAATAATATTACCTTGGTAGTAAACAAAGAGCTACCTTCTCGATGCCTCTAGGTTAGATTTACAGACATGGACAGGAGGTTGCTATATATTAAGATCATTAATTGCACATACATAAACTCATATCAACCAACACTGGACTCTATATTATCACTAGAAACTACCAATTTCCAGTTATAAGTTCTCATCCAGATAAAGATCCACTGAATTAAGCAGAATTAAAATCGCTGCTTCATGTAACAAATGTACGTGCACCTGAATGCATCACAGCCCATCGGAGGGTATCTCCCTTGGTTAGGGTGTGATACTGCTGTGTAATTTCAATTCTTGATGAAGTTCTTGCTGGAAACAACTCTTACAGCTGTGATGTCCTAATTTACATTTATTTTCACATTGAGTGATTCTCTAATACTTAGTAGTCCATTTTTTAAATTAATCTTTCTGTTTTTACTTCGTATATGAAAGAATTAGTATCTTTCATAAATGTGGAAAGAGATGCTGAGGAAAAGTACACCAAGTGAAGTATGAATTCTGTGATTAAACTAAGAATAAACTAACCATACCCTGCATCCTGGTAATCTATCTGAAGATGGTTTTGCTTCCTCTGTCTCCTACCAACTTATTTCAAATCTGATGTTGATTTTGCTAATGTCATTGCCACAAGTTCACATCTACTCACTTCCCTTTCCTATGACCTGTCAAGAAAGTCAAGGAAAGTAAAACTGGGGAAAAACACTTATAAAATGAGGGAAAAAATAATCTTTGTGCCATTTTGAACAGCAGAAGTGAAACGTGACCTGTTTCATTCAGTGTGTTATAGACTGAACGTTAGCATAATGGATTAACTTATGGCAGAAACCATTGGCAACCTGGTGGTCTTTTGTAGGGCGCTCTCTGATTGCAGCAGTCAGTGTACAAAGCTCTGCTGAGTACTGCTGCGCTCCTGAAAATGCTTTCATGGGAAAAAAAAACATGGTCAAAAACAAAGAAATGCAAAAAAAAAACCCTGTAAATGTATATGAAATGTTGGAAATCTGCTTCCCTGCAAGGCCTCTCTGTCCTTCCGGCACGCGCTTTTCATCACAGGGCTAAAATAACACTCTTAATGGACAACTGCATTCTTTTCATTTTACATCCAGAGTAAAGTAGAATAATAATAATAATTTGCATATCTGTTCTGAGCTACTACCTCAACCCTGGCGTTCTATTTTTAAGTAAAGCTGCTAAGCTCCTGAGGCTGAAAATGCATATTTATGTACTTTAATTTAATTTTGCTTTTTAAAAAGGCATAGGGCAAATTCTGAGCTAGATTTCCTGTGGAAATGCTCTTAGTCCTTTATTTTCATCTTAACTTTGATTTTTTAACATTAAGAATTGCTCAAAGCAAACTCTCATATATTTTATGTGGAGTTTGCTTGGCCGCGGACAGGGCAGAATCTAGGGCTCTATTCTGCCATATCTTGGTGCCCAGATGGTGCTTATATGTTTTGAGTTGAAAAGGATTTTTGCCTCAGTGAAGTATCTTTGATCTTCATTAACTTATGAGTTCATCTGACATCTGTACATGTCTTTACAGTTCTGCCAGAGGCTTTTCTCTGTTTTCCCTTCTAATCTCCTGATATCATCGAGGTAAAACAGCATTTCTACAAGTTTCTCTAGTTGCTTCCACTGAATTCCTCTTTAAATGTGCTTAACAAAGCAGCTGGGCGATGCGACACAAGTTGTCAGTGTTCCCAACCTGCTCTGTATTTATTTATGGCATAAAGATATTTTTCTGCCACAACCCAGGCTCTTCTTCTTCACCTCACTTGTGCCAGTCATAGGGAGGAGGACACCAAACTCTCTTTCACATTGAAGATCTCCGAACGGCACTTGGGGAGCTCTTCCCTTTGCTATGAACCAGGATGCTGCCTCTCCTGCACCAGCCTGGGCAAGCATCTGTGTCACTGCTACACAGGGAGTCAGTTGTACCAAACCAACCATTTTGCAGTCCATTAGACACTGACCAAGCATCACTGTGTCCTTCAGAAGATGTTTAAAGGTTTTTCAAAGTAGCAAATTCAACAGCTTTAAATATAACAAAGGGAACAAATGACAATGAATGACAACGAAAGACCTAATTCATAGCCTGTGGGACTCACATTGCAAACTAAGAGATCTGGGCAAATTTTGAAGGAGATTAATGCATTTATAGGTGGTCTTGGCTCTTCTCCTCAACACTGGTGTCAAGAAGCTTTTATTCTAGTAAAGCACAAAGATTTTCTTGAATATATGACTACCTTCAGTAAGAAAGTCCTTGTAGACTGAGACTTACAGATGAAGATATCTGCAATTATAACTTGCAAGGTATGGTGTAGGAAAAAGAAAATTCAAACAATAATTCTAATGGCATAAAAGCAAGTGATGAGTTTGACCTTTGTACGAGTGAGTTCAGTGATAGCAACAACCTATTCGGGTTGTTACCTGAGGTTGTTCCACCTCTGAGGTGGGACACACAGCACTGACACAACTAGCACTCCAGTGGTACGTGAGGACATAAGTGAGATTCAGCTTGCAACTACAGCAGTGTGAAAGGCTGGGTTTTACTATTTCTCAGTTCAAAGCAAAACTATATATTTTCCAAAAAATGAATGGACATTTTTCCTCTTGGTTTCTTTATCCATATACAGGGGTTCTGGGAGAAAGTCAGAACCAAAGCAGTGGTTATAGCTTTTGTGAAAGTCCATGTTTGGTACAGCTTGCATGAAAGTTTCAGTTTGGTTCATTACAGAAATCTGGATTCACATCTCACAGCACGAAGAAGGCAGCCCTAGCTGTCCATAAGGGCTGGCTAAGAAATGCCTCTGTCTTTGCTATTGTTTCTGCATAAAGCAGCATATTTCTACCAGGATAAAAACGAGGTGCTCCCCTCTTCCAAGGGGCTGCTGGAGCCAGTTGCCTGAAATCTCATTCAGCTGGGAGCTGTTGCATTCATTTGCAAGCTTGGCCCAGTCTGAAGCGGAAGGGTTGCTGAGAAAGCCCTACTCCAACTAAATTGGTGGCTGAAAAGCGGCAGCTTCTGGTTCAGAGCCTTGCCCATGTTATGCAGAGGGTAAACTTGATCTCCCCAGCCTGAAGTCAGTGCCACTGAAGTGAGTATGGGATTCCTAGAGTGTGAACTGTAAGAGGGGTTGTTTAAAAATATTTTCTATGAAACTTTTTTAAAGGACCATCATTTTCATTGCTAGAGGAAGAAAGGAATTCTGCCTGAGCTTTTGATTATGCTTCAAAGAAACCTGAAAACATTTGCTTGCTGAATGCCACCTGATTTCGCCGGTGGTGTCTCTGGTTTCCATGATGATTTTTGGTAGGGCCTTTTGACTTGCACTCCAAAAATGTATTCATCCTTGTCAAACACCCATGTTTCAAGTGGGTTAAGACAGTCTCTAACAATGTTCTTCACATAGCAGCAATGTCCCTGTTCGTTAGGTTAAGATATTTTTCTCACTGAGGAGTAAATATTTCATATTTTGACTCTGTTAAATGATTCTTGCTACTGGCAAGAAACTGTTAGAGTACCAATAAGTCAAGACACACAAAGTTTTGTCATTCTACAGCGAAAACTGCAATCAAAAATAATCCTTATCCAAACTATCTCAAGATTTCTGGCCCTTCACAATGCACTAGAAATCTGAAAAGAGCTGTTTTCCTTGAAGGATTGCATTAACGCTGGCTTAATTTCAACGTGAAAATTCACAGATGGAAACATTTTATAAGAGAGTAACAAAAAGACTCAAAACAGACTTGGGCTGAATTCAAAGCTAGGTTTTGTAGAGTCATTTCCTTATCTGAACTATTTGTTGCTCCTGGAAAGGAGAACAGTGACCTTCTGGCTTTTACAAGAGCATTTCCCAACCCACTCAGAGTCCTGGCACTGGACAGCGAAGCCCAAACTATTGGGAAGACAACTCCCTCTGATCACGGAGGACTAAAGAAATAATGAAGAGACAGGGTTTAAATCTCCCCTTTCACCCAAACAACACATGGGAAAGAGTAAGTTGTTGTGCTGTAAGGAATAGCACACCTGGAAGGTGAGCACCGTGTGTCAAGGCAGAATTAGGCCCTCTTTCTAACTGTGCACCAGAGCTAAAAGACACAGTAATATCCTCAGGGCAGACAGGTTGCTATGGTTCCTGAAAAGCGTTCGGTGCAATATTAGGAATGATACACAACATGACAAGGTTGTGTCACGTCTCAAACCTTACAGAAGACAGCTAAAATTAAACGAACAAAATTGAAAACTTGATGATAGGCTTGTGCTTTCAGAAACTTTGGGAGAACTACAACAAAGTACATGTATCATGAAAAATAATCCTGTGCTTTGGGGAAATAATACCAACTGTTTGGTGGTAATACTTTCTTGGAGATGACACATATAACCAATCTAATTCTATATTATATAAAAGGACACTTTTCACTGGCACAGGATTCGTTATTTAAGCTCATTCTCAAGTTTCTTGTGTTCCTTAATTACAATGAATATTGATGGCTAGTCAAGACTTCTGTGCCTTCAAAAGTTTGTTGACCTTGCCCTTTGATGGAAAAGGAAAGCTGACAGTGTTTCCTTTGAAATGTGCTTCCAGTCTACTGTTTTTCTGCCTCCATTAGTCAAAGGCCAGAATTAATCAAGGAATGTAGGTAGTTTTCTGTATTTAAGGTTTTGTGGTTGCTTCTCATTCTTTACCCTTTAAACACTGATTTAAAAGGTACTGAGTTCTTTGGACTGACTTATGTATGATTTTATTTCCTTTAAAAACTGGAGAGTGATGAACCGCCTACAATGCAATTAAAGTCTACCATAAAATACACTAAGTTGTGAGACATCAGTCACTTGCCTTTTCTACAGTGTTTGTCATCTCATGTCTCAGTTTCTTACTTGCCTTGATGAACACAATAAATCTGAACATCTACTATTATCTATTTTTCTGGAAGGAAAGGAAGGTATAGAAAAAAGGTAAAAACGAAGTTTTAATGAATTTGTACAATATTTTGAGGTTATTTCTTGAATGCAGACAATATTTGGAGCACATTGGTTAGGTTTCCATAATAATAAACACACTATTTTGTCCCAGCCAGAGAGAGTCTCCACGTTGATATGAGCAGTTTTAGTGGCCAAGCACCAGGTCTTGGCCACGTTGTCATCTGCTGGCGTGCTGCTCACGGCACGTCTGAGCAGAGGGAATGGGCAACCGGAGTGAAAGAGCTCGCACTGCACAGAGCCCTCGGCATGCACGGTGTGACACTGGTGCGACGTGAGTCTCCTGAGAGCGTCCGTGTCCTCTGGGAGCGCCGGGAGGCGGGTGCCAAGGGGCACGTCCCGGAGGCTGCAGGGCAGCTGAGTTGCTCCCTGCGGGGCAGGGCATGCACTGGTCCAGCGCAGCTAGTGCTTCCTTGGGCCGGGGGGACAACAAAGCTGGCATCTACTGCCCAGCATGTCCAAAGAAGCCAACAAGAGAGGTAATGGAGCTCTCCGTGTTCCTTGTGTATGCCACCATTCAACATTTCAATTCATACTCCTGTTTCTTATTAGCCCTGGAAGTAATGGACGTGCTTCTCTTGCAGACTAACGCTACTGTAAACCCTTGAAACCCTCCAGCAGGCTGCTAGCACTATCCAAACAGAGCGCTTTTAATTGCTACAGCAGTGCTTGTCTATTACAGGATCATCGGCTGTCAGCCCAAAATAGCCTTGCATCCCCAGCTCTTGGAAAGTCTTGCTGTAAATGCTCTTTTCAAAGGCTGCAAAGCCAAAGGCTGCAAATGCATTTTCAAAGTCTCCTAACATTTTATTTTCAGAAGGCTGAAGGATTCCTCATGCCAATCAAACCCATCTCATGACAGTGGATAGAACAAGTGATATAATTTGTACAATGATGACGAGGTGACAAGGTGATGAGATGCCCACACTGAGGAGGAATGACTTGAAGAGCACACGGGCAGGAGAGAAAGGCACACTACAGACTACTGGTTCTCAGTACAGAATCTTACAAGTTACAAACTAAAGACTCTTGTGGCCTTCCTGAATTAACGATAGAAATATTCCCGGCATTAAATCTTGCTAAGTAGGATTTTAAAATGAGAGAGGAAAGAAAAGAAAATGCTAGAGAAGTCACTTACTAATTTACATGCTGTTTCATAAAGCAACACAAAAGACGGTTAAGGTGTTCAGTACATGGTCAAATTTGATATTTCTTGCAGTGTTCCATTCTGTGGTCCCTCTGTGCTGCTGCTTGGCTCAGAAAAGTTTTTTGGTCAAAAAGATTAAGTCAAGTCTTCTCTGGACTTCAGTGGGATCAAGGATTACCTCAGTTTTCCCCAGCCTCCTTTTTCTTCCTTAATTTTACATGTTTTATGTTTTCCTTTTTTTATATAGGCAGCTCATAAACATTCATAAACATTTCACTGAGAAAGCACTAAGGTTTCTCTTTAATATAAATGTGTAAAGCTACATTACACTTCCACAAAATGCCAGCAAAAGTGGAAATCAAGCAGGCTCCAGGAGCTCATTTATCTGGGGAAGCTGACTAATGAAGCTCCAAGGGAACTGAAGTTTCAGTGAATGACAGGAGAGTTGCTGAGACAGTGAAGGGGCTCTTGGCTTGACTTGCACAGCTGCTGAAATATGGATCTGTGGAAATATATGGGGTTTCTGTAATGGACACATCTCACTAAGCTACAGGGGCAAGTCTGTGTCTCCCCTCATAATCCAGTTGCAGCAGGTTTGGGAAAGGAATGTTATCATTATGGTAGAGTAAAAACAGAACAACTTGCAGATTGTTTTTTTTATTCCCTCTCTTTCTGGCCAGAATCGTTACTGAAATGCCTAAACGTGGTCACCAGGCTGTAGCACCTCCACGCAAACCAGCCAAAACAGGAGGTGCAAAAATCCCAGCCCAGAGAAACTGGGAGAGTCTTGGAGTGATTTTGGCTTCCTCACTTGTCTCCTGTGGCTGGGTGCGTGGGGCCCTGAGAAAGGATGCTGAATTCTGGCCAAAACAAATTCCTGTCATTCATGATTCAGGGTGGTCCAGCCTCACCTGGGGCTGGAGGAGGGATGTCAGTTGTGGAGAATGCGATCTGCAGGTTTAAACACTGGGTCATAGGCTGTGGCAAATAAAAAAAAATAATCTCTAATATTAACAAGCTGACTCCCTACAGATTGGTCCTGATTTTCTTCTTAAAAAAGCAGGTGAGGTCAGCATGTAGTCTGGTATTGTCTGTCTTGATGCCCCTCTGTTACTGTCTTTGGGTACCCCAAAATTGCTTGTATATATTAGTTTGTTAAATAAATATGGAAAGATAGTAATTTTCTGGGGCATTTATTTTTAAAGGGTATACAGGAAAAAAAAATCAACTTTTCTGACATCTTGAAAATTCTTTCTTCTCTTCTCCCTACTTTGAAGCACTGCTGAGTTCTGCTTTGTGCAGGATCACAAGACCCTGAAACCATGGGACTTGCTGTAAACTGTACAGTTCATTTGCCCCCCGTGGAAACAAAATATCCCAGAATGTCCATAGTGCAAAGCATTTTGCAACTATGACAGTGAAAAATTAGCATTGTTAAAGCAAAACTTTTCATTATGATCTTGATTTTTTGGCTCTAGAAATAAAAGTTTTGATTTTACAGTGAGAACATGGAGAAGGAAGTTGATCTAGGCAGCAAAGCTGCTTGCTAGCAAAGCAGTGTGCCTGCATTTGAAGGGAGCAGACATACTCTGAATAAAATGTAAACTATAGAGAGTAACAAAATGAACAATATCATGTTTAAAAGAAGTAGAGGATTTTAAAAATCTTCTAATCTTGTTTTTTTTTCAAAGAGAAATTCACATTATGTCAAAATATATACACACATGGATGTTATGTAGAAGAGGACATCTTTTTTTAGTAATTCTCTACCTCTTAAATAAAGGGCTTTAGATATGGATGTAGGGATGAGATTAATCAGAAGGAGGATTAGGACTAGATTAGATTCACTAGACAGTAAAGACCGAGCTGGACAGTCTGGCTTCCAGCTCTGAGTCTCCACTCAGATCTCTGCCCTGTCACCCTGCCCTGCTTACACTCTTTGTCACATCATTTGGAGGAAGCAAGATTAACACAGACAACAGACCCAACAAGTCTAGATCAGACCCAGAATTACCTTCCGAAAGGACAAAACCTGAATGCATCCATTCGTATTAAAAAGCGTCATTCCACATCCGTGCTCTCTATTGCCATTACCTAGCTACAAACACACTGAATATGTACTGCTGGGTTTGCTCACTCTTGCCGGTGTGCATTATGTGCCTTTCAACTGCATTCACACTGTCAGGATTGTTTAGGGTATCTTCTTCTTTATCAGAAGATGTTATTAGCATGCAGAAATGTCCCTTGATATTATGTTCAATGCCAATACATGATTTTGATCCAGGTGAAAGCAACACAGAGAAACTTTTCCAGAGGATTTGCCTGTGTCCTATGCTGTGATGATTTGCATTCTTTTTTGTCTCTGGTTTCTCTCAGCAGCAAATATTTTTCGCGTTTAAAGGACTCCTGTCTTGAAGTGTGATTATTTGCATTTCAGAAGAATCTAAGTGAGGTCCCTGAAGTAGAAGATGTAAGATTTAATGGAATCTTCTTAGTAACATAAATTAGCAAAAATTCTGACTTATCTCCAAATTCCTGGTCACGTACACAGCTCAGTAAAGTGAATATCAACATTAAAGTGGAGAAGAGTGATTGGCTCAATGCTTGGTGACATCCAGGGAGGATTTCTGCACTGAGAATAACATCCTTAAATAAATCCTTGAGTAAAAAACAGGTGTTATTAGGGGGAAAAATAGCATAATCATATAGCATGATCTGAAGATATAGTTTCAAATTTAACCTGAATCCTTTGTACTATGGAAAGTACAAATATGGAAAGATTGGCCACATCAAAACTGAGAGCATGTAGAAGGATTTATCTGTGTGTCAAGAGCCACACTGTCTTAATTCAGTGACGGAGAACACTTTTGAGCAATTGCTTTCCCTTTTTTCTTCTTTTCCCTTTTGTCCATCCTTGCCCTCTATTTCGAATAAGAAATGACTGCATTCTGGTTTTGCCATGTGTTTTTGTATGATGTGACATAAATCTTTGCAAGCTGGAGACATTTGCAACCATATTGCATTACTGTTTCTTTTTCATATTTAGAATGGAAATGTGGATCGTGGCTGACTGTTTGGAGGCGAAACACAAGAATACAACCCCAATTCTGTACACAGTACATGAGCGTTAGTTATAATCTGGCCTTCAGGAAGACGCAGATCATGCAATAGACTGTGAGGACTGCAGACTCATAATAGAGAGTGATTCTGGGGATAATATTAATGCCTTGCTCTTTTTACTGGAGTATTTCCTCAATTTGTCTTCTAATGATAGGGCAGGGAGTATTCAAAGGAAAATGCACTCAGTGAACCAGAAAAGTAATCAGTTAGTTTTGTCAGTACCCGGGTTTTATACCATATTCAAAAGCATCTTCAAAGCTATCCCATTTTTTTGCCTTATATTATGAGAAAACTTTTGTTGAGATAATGATTTATTGTTCCAGGAAATTTTATTCCAGTAGTATACTTGTGGTCAAACACAGTTTAGCAAGAATCTATCCAAAGGTACTACATAACTGGCCACAATTTGTGTTTGGAAGCAGAAATTTGTCTTCTGGAGTTCATCTGCTTCACTCAGTCCCTCTGAAGTATGATCAGACTATAAATCTAATGTCCTTCCTATTTTCAGGCTTCTGAACCAGGGTACTTATCTTCTAGAATTCTTGAATATTTACAATCAACTTTCTAAAGCTTTATATTTTAAATGATTTAACAGGAGAAATTTAACTTTAGTTTATATATTAGAAGTATTTCTATATGTTTTAGGTCTGTAATTTAAGTCTATCAGACAGCAGTGCTAAGGAGAAATATTTTTCAAAGAAGACTCTTGACATTTCTTTTCATACTATATATTCTAGAGTCTTCAGAGCTAAATAGCTTTTAAGAGAATAAGAGGAAACTTGAATTACCACATTTTAAATTGCATGGGACATGTATATTTTGCTCTGTGTATAGGAAAGTGTTTTTATTTAGCAAGATATCTGTCATGCGTTTATTGAATTAAGAATAATCTTTTAGTAAGAAGGTTCTATGAGTTTTACTTTAAAAGTAACCTTCTATGGCAATAATACTTGCTTGAAATGCAGTGAAAAGCTTTGTTAAGTGGCAGAAATGATGGTCAAGTGTACTCATTGCATATTCATAAAGTCTGATTTACTTTCAAAAAGAGACACTTGCGCCAAGCTTATGAAACAGGAACGTGATTCTTTGGCTGTTAAATGCTACTGAAGAGCAGCAGAAATCTTTGGTTACAAGCCAAATGTTTTAGTCTACATCTTCTCAATCATCACTAGTCCCTAATTCTAAACTCAAATACTCGATAGACAACCATGTGTTTGTACTCAGAAACCTCACTTTGCAGTACAGACAGGTACCGAATACACTGAGTTTCTGACTTTGAATTCATCTTCTGATCAGCTGGGAAGGGAGTTACATCGAAGTTCTTAAGTCCTGCAGTCCTTGAAGTGGAATATATTAAATCTCCCAGTCCTTTGAAAAATACACAGTGACCAAAGCCCCTTGCTTTCACGTATTTTACAGTATATTAAGGGCTAACTGACTCTTTCCATTAAAGAAAAAAAAAAAAAAGATGTTTTTCTGCCCGTAAGATGATCGAATCACCTGTCTCATCCGCAGTCACAGTTTCTTACACTGTGAAGGGGCAAATCCCTCTGAAAGAAGTGAGGATTACTGTGGCCTTTCATGCCCCTCTCTCCTGACCTTGGCCAGGCAGTGGGAAACCTGGTCCTCCTGAGGATCAGAGAAAAGCTCTGTCTCTAGACTTTGAGACTCTTCAGTATTCACCAGGAAAGTTGTTTTGAGACAGTTCTTGTAGGGCAAGGAGGAGGAGTCCCCAGCAGGGTTTAGGAGGGGCAGAAGGGCAGTCGCTATATTTTCAGGCTCTCAGCAAGGTGCTGATGGATGTTTTGGGGCCAGCATCAGACCCAGCAGGCTGCCCAGGAGGCCACTCTCCGATGAAGTTTTGCCCATGGAACAACCTCATCTGTGGTTTTTCCCCATTATCTGAGCCACAGACCCAGGCCTGACCATGGTCTTCCTGATCCTGACCCCCTGTCCCAGCCTGTCCTCATGCTCCTTTGTGGGTGGTAGGATGGGACACGGCAGCCAAGCCCAAACCTTCTTCAACTTTGCACAAGTCCTTTTCAGCAGCTTTTATTGCCTTTTTTTTCATCACCGTATAACAAAGTTATGATTCATGACAAGATATTAATAAATTCATAGAGGTAAATATTTAGTTCTCTTCATCTCTGTGGAGAACAATTAGGCAATAAGCACATTGTGACTAAGTACAATTAATAGTGCCGGAGTGCACCTTCACAGGGGAATAAATACAATAATTAGTGTCTTATTTTATCGGATGTGTAGGATTGTTTCTAAGTATAACAGCATTTGCAGAGCAGGATAAGATTGCATACAAAATATAAGCACCTCTAAAATCCCAGGAATTTATAACTTGGGAAGAAAAAAATTCTGTGTTGAGACCAAAACTTTTTCCTGACTGGAGGAAAGCTCTTTGCTTTCTAAAAACCTGGATCCAGAACAGGGTTGGAGCATTAGGACAAGGAGAAAATAAACTGTAGGGACTTGATTCCTGTCCATGCCTTGGCTCCTGAGCATGAACCTCAGAGCAGAACAAGTCTGAGATTAAAAAAAATCTTGAAACCTATATAGGCACAGGAGGAAATGTTGGCCGGGGATTAAAATAATGATCTAATTACTTGATCTGATTACTTTATGGATTAAAGGATTTTCTGAGGTCAACCATTAGATGTTAATAAGGATCACCTGGTGAAGGTAAAGAGATGAGGGGATATAAGGTTTACCTGGGGCGTTCAATGGACGCAAAAAAAAAAAAAAAAAAAAAAGAGAGAAGAGATTGTGAGGTTGTTGTCTGCTTCATGCCTTTTCTGCCACAGAAACCTTTTAAGTGAAATAGTCTGTGTTTTGCCAAGACCCCCAAGACTGAAACCAGACTGCAATAATGGAGGGTATTGGAGAAGCTCAAAGGCAGGTTTCTGACAGTTATGTCAATAGGTATGGAGTGGAACTGAGCTGTTCTTGGTCAATAATCCGATATTAGCTGTTGATGTCGGGAAATCTTCTTCTACAGCTGGAGACCAAGGCTCTGGCTCTTTTTAATGCAAACAGAAAGCAATAATCCCTGCGGGGCTCTCCACAGCTCCCTGACACCATCCGCAGTGCATGCTCTTGCATTACCCAGTCATGGACGGAGCCTTCTCTGATCGCTCCTGTGCTTTCCTGTGCAGTGTTGGAGCACTCAAGAATCACTTCAAAGGTGCTATGGTTTTTCTAAAGTGTATTTTGTTGTTAGAAAAGGAGCCAAACCCTTCTATGCAAATGGATGCCATTCAGGATCCATCTTGTCTTTTAATCGATTTATTAACGATGTACACAGTAGAAGGAGGATTTTGAAGAAGGTTAACTAACACCCGGCTAATTACTGCTCAAGTGTGGGTAAGTCCTGAGTCACAGAGGGTTCCTACAAGACACAAGTCCTTGCAACATACAGTCCCTCAGTGTCCTCGCACCACACATCCCTGCCAGGCCCATCCTCCCTGGAACAGTCATTTGGGAAAAGGAATATGCTGCTTGGGCAGGCCAAAATAGGTGATATCCCTCTTTCCATGCTTGCTCCGCAGTGTTAACAGCTCTAGCTGTTAACTCTAGTAGGGAAAGAGTCGGAGTGCCCTGAAACCAGCCTCTCATGGGCCACTGGGAGAAAACAGGCAGGATCACACAGGCCGGGCTCCATCTATGTGCCGCCACCTCAGCTGTGGTGATGATTCATTGCTTTAAAACACTGCACGCTGAAGGAGCACAGCAGCAGCAGGAAAATCAGCAGGTGGGATGTGAGGAAATAACAGAAAATATAATTCAAACCAAAAGGAAGGTTCCAGAACTCCCAGGAGAGGCAGAAAGAGTTTATTTATATATATGCATATATTTTCCAGGTAATGACTGCATTAATTCTGCAGTATCTTGCGATGACTTAAGATAACTCTGGACTCACAGAAAAGCCTCTGAGATGTATAAAAGCCTATTGTACCAAAGGTGATATCTGAGAGTGAAAGCTGTTATTCAACCAGAAAGGACCTTTTGTAATTTAAATAAGTCTGAATATGCTTGAAAAAAACATATATTTTAAAAAGAAAGGGCTTGGAGTCTTTTCTTAAAGGCACACAAAACTTCAACTGATTTAGTATTAAAAATGCAGATTTTTTCCCTGAGACTAATTTTCATGGAGAAAATTTGAACAGCCCTTCTTTCTCCTCCAAATAAGCCTTTACAAATGTTCAAAACGGTCATTTTATGTCTTTTTTTTGAAGTCTTTATACATTTTCTCCCCCTTATGAAGTCATACAGAAATTTCAAAGCATCGCATTTCTTTTACTTAGATTGACATAAGATGATTTCAGATGAAATCTTAAAAAATTGTAAAGTATTTTCTTTACCAGACGCTGTTCCATTTTCTTCTGCTTTCTTGAGAATGTGTGCATACTATGAATGCTCTAGTCATAAATTTTTTTTTGTCTATATTAACCTGAAAAAGAAGTTTGCATTCTGTTCCAGCTGTCAGTTGCAAGAAAAAAAATAATGATCTCCTTAGATTGTCTTTCTTTCCCATTGATTCACGTGCGTTGATTAGATTTATAATGACTATGACGACAGTTTATACTAAGACAGAACTTATTCTTTGCCGAAGACTCAAATCAATCAGAAACATATCAAATGATGTTGTCCTTACATCTCTCCTGGTGCTGACCCCTCAAAAGTAAAATATATTCAATGCATCTATTTGCATTAAGCGAAGTAAGCCATCAATAAGTTACTTTGTTTAACTCTACCCATAAAAGAGGCCTTAAACCTTTCTTCTTTCTTGCCTCCTCCAAGATCACTGTAGTGGTCACAGGTGCATGTTATATTTAGGCATTTTTATCAGCTCAGTTAATAGTAGAACTAATTCACTGTAGTATAATCACAAGAATAAAATAGAAGAAAGATGGATGAAGGCAAGATTAATGTTCCTGAGAGTAGTTTATCACAGGACGATCTTTTGCTTTTCAGAAGTGATCTGAGGCTGTTGACCTTCTATAGTTTCACACAAAGACTTGAACTACAGGTACGTTTTCCCCTCTCAGAACTGTAGAAATAAACACACTATGAATTCACTGGCTTCTGACGAACTGCTCTCTTGTCATCAAACAGCCTTGGGCAGCCAGGACACAGGCTGCTCCCCCAGGAACCGTTCCTCTTATGCCAGCATACATCAGTTTGTCTTCAGCGGAGTTCCTCTTCACTGACACAGCACGGAGAAATCAGACTGGGCCCATTGTCTTCAGCAATGTTTTCCTTTGTTGCTGGAGAGATAGCATGTCCAAGGTTTTATTTAATAAAGCCAGCGTGTGTAACATAAACCAGATGGACTAAAATTTGTTGACAAGGTGGTTAGGTTATTTTCAAGGACACTGATTCATGGTCCTCCAATGAAAAATAACATTTAACAGATATATTGTTGTTGAACAGGCAGGAGAAAAGCTGGGGAAGGTTGATTTACCTAATGTTATTTTTGTAATTTTAAAAGCCTTTTACTAGTTATCAGAATACCTTGGGCTAAAAGCTAACTTTCGCTTTACTTGTTTTAGAATTACAGCACCATGTACGCTGAAAGGCACCTCTGGAGGTCATTCAGTCCAACCTTCCTCAACAAGCAGGTTCAAGGTTGCTGGGGCTGCTCAGAGGCATCTCCAGGTGGATTTGAATGTCTTGGCCCTCCTTTCCCTTCAGTGTGCAGCTCTGAGAGCTGCATGGCTTTGCCTTCTTCAAGACTTCTCTTTAGGGAGCTAAAGACAGCAATAAGATCCAATAAGATCCTTGTTTAAGGTTCAGCAAATCTGATTTGCTCAGTCTCTCCTTATCCATCAGGTTCCCAGGCCCCTAATCAATTCGGTGGTCACCCAGAGGATCATCTCTAGTATGGCAATGTCTTGTACTGGGAAGCACCAACCTCCACACTTATTTCATAAAATTTTCTCTCTCTGTTCTACGCCCCTCCTTCCCCTGCCCCAAAGCCCACATTCCCCAAAATCATAGAAGCAAAAGGAAGTGCTAGATTTTGAAAGTTCTTTATGATGGTAGTTACAGGTAGCCCTCCCATTGCTATAATCGATATGATACCTCTGAAACTTCAGGGCCTATATACTCTTTCTACATCTAAATTTGTGAAAGATGGTGCTCATGAGTTGTAGTCAATCATTTCTGAAAGATCTAGACTGGCATGTATTGCCTTCAGTATCCACTAAGCACCATACAAAGAGAGATGAAGGCTGTCAAGACAGTTTTCCAAAGGTAATATGAGTTGAGAAGAAAGAAATCTAGGGGTCACCCATTAAAAGAAGATTTCCGTTTCAAACAATTGTTTTCTTAAGGTTACTTCTTTTGTGAAGACAGTATAGCTGAACTGATGGGACTTTTTCTCCAGGATATGTACTTCAGAAAATTATGCAGAGGTCTAAGCTGGGAGGAAACTGAAACTATTTTTTCCCTTTTGTTGGGACCTTCACAGGTTTTATTTGCAGTTTTTTCTTCAATAGATAAGCAAAACAAAATATTAAAAAACAGAGATTTAAATATCTTGTTGAAGAAAGTTCTGGAGAATTTTCCATCAAAAAATCCTCCAAATAAACCAATTAGTTTCTGTTATATTCTTTAACTATTTTCCCAGTGTTTTTGTTATGTTCTTTAACTATTTTTCTAGTTTGTGCATATTGAAATAAAATAGTACCATTTCAAAAGGAATAGCATTTTTCTGTGAAGAGGTCAGGAGAGCTGATCAGGAGAGAGAACCAAAGTACTCTTCCAGTTTCTTACCAGAGCAAAAGCAGAAGAAATAATAGTTCTTCTCCCTCCCTGTGAGGTGCAGGGTGGCCCTGGGCAGCCCATAGGGCTGACAAGCCCTTATTTCTACTGCTGCTCAGTAACACAACATCCCTCGCAGAACGAGCTCCTCTAGCAAAGAGCTACAGCAAGCCAGGTAATGCCTGGGGACATCGTGCAGGCTTGCGGCTATCAATATTTGTGCAGCTTCTCAAATCTAATATTGATTAGACTTCCACAGGTAATCAAACTGATGAGATGATAGCTTTGCCATAAAAGCTTGGTGTTGTTGAGAAAGGCAAGGCATTAGCAGTCATCTCATGTTTTCCTCTGTTTGAAAATCATCTCTGACCACTGGCAACATTATCTGAATCTAATATTCTAGTAATATTAGCAGTTATGACATTCTAGCAGTTCTGTCTGCCTAGAAGACAGGCATTTCTAAGGACCCCATTTTGTGTTTTAGCAAAATGGCATTTATGCAGAATGGGCACTGAAATATTACATTAAAATCTCTCTTTGTCTTGCTTTGTTAAAGCAATTTAAATCCTTGCATATCAAAGGTGCACAAATGAGCAAAACTCCAGGCCCCAGAAGAACAGAAATGTTTCCAACTGTGAATAACATTGCACCTATCAGGAAACTTGGGCATTTGCCCAGACAAGTACTTTTCAGTTCTCACCATTTCTTCTTCTGTTTTTAGAAAAGTGACAAATCTTGCTTGTCCCACTAGTGTTTCTGCTATGAAAAACAAAAGCAAGACAAGCCGATGAAAGATTATGGCTGCAAATTTGCATCAGGAATGAAATATATAACACATTCTGCTTTCATCAATACCACTTCAGCCACAGTTAATGTATTTTGGTCCAATGGTCCAGGTTCCTCCCTCTTTATCTTCCTCTTATTCAGATAACTGTTGATTTTGTGAACAGAGACCTGGAACTTCATCTGCTGAGACCTGCAATATGCGGCAGGAGGGCCATGAAGCGGGAGGGCAAGATGCTACCACGTGGGAGCGCTCCGCTTTGCATCAACCTGCTATAAAGCACTCCTCTAAAACATTAATAATCATTAAAATATATTTTAGTTGCTTACAAGAGGGCTCTAAAGGGCTTTTGTGAAGCAAAACTGACAGCAAGAAGTGTCAGCTTTTAGAAGCACTTAGTACTCTTGGAAACCCACGCACTGCATGAATATTTTCACCGCGTATACATATGTATGTATATATATATACATTAATAGAGCTTTGAAAATTACGCTGTTCCCCACTCTAGGATTATCACTACAAGATTTCCCAGAGTTTTGCCTGCGAGACACTGCGGCGTCACAGAGCCAGCGCTGCGAAGGCTTGCGCAGACGGACGGGTGGCAGCACCGCTGGTGCGAGCAGCAAAGGCTTGGGTTTCTCCAAACCTTCTCTCGGGACAAGGAAGCAGAGCAAACCCTGAGCAGAGCGGGCTACGCCGGACGGATGCACCCCGGGATGTGCGCTGGCTCTTCCAGGGAGCTCCCGCTTTGGGCAGTGCCGAAGGAGCAGAGGGCTGGCAAAAAACTGTTGCGTTCAGGTAACTCACAGTTATATCATGATGTTTTCAAGGGAGTCTGGCTTTAAGTCACACCGGCATCCTGGCGATGGCGTTCTCTCGTTTTTGTTTGCTTTTTTGTGCAATTTGAGTAGCACAGTTCTAATAAAGCAGGTTTTATGGAATTGACTTTAATACTTGACCCCAAATCTCTCCTAGAAATGTTTCAGAAAGTGTAGCAGAAAGGCCCAAATTACCTGGCCCAAATTACCTCCAAGAGGCAGCTAAAGCAATTCCTACATGAGAATTAGCAAGAAGACGTGGCTAAATAGCCACAAATGTTTGGATTTCCACAGAAAAGAGAAACGAATATAGCACACTGATCACAGCTACGTCTTTCTGGCAGAACTGCATGCTTTTTTGTCTGTTTTGCTTGAGTATGCTGTTGAGGAAAAATGGAAATTCAGAAAAGAAAGAAAAAATAAAGAAAAGGAAACGCCAAAATGTTTTGTATTAGGTTTTTAAAAATGAAGTAGTTTGCTTTTTGCTTAAGGAAATAATCACTGGAAAGGAAAAAGCTTCTCTTGCTGGTGCCCAGGGAGGGTTCTCGCAGGTGGGATTCTTTCTCTCCTGCCTTGCTGCTGTTTTAGACCTTTTTGATGAACATAAAATACATCTTTCATGAAAGAAGGTACCATTCGCTGGGGTGGTAACATATTTCCCAGTGCCAAACGTAACATCCCTCTAATGCTTGATAGGAAAAATGGAACTGCATTACTGAAATTAGGTCAAATAATACACATTTGCTCTTGCTCTACAGGGTAGTGCTTTTATCTGGGCCTGGATACCCCAAAGAAGGAACCGCCTGTGACAGGGCAGAAAGATACTAGTACCTTTGGGAACAAATTTAAATTGTGCCATATGATGGAATACTGTTTGTGCCAGATCATTGGTGCCACATATGCAGATGCTCACAAGAAGCAAGCAGTAATGTTGGAACTGATGGAAGTGCTTTAGAAAAATGTTTTCTTCACAGGGAGATAAAACTGTGGGCTAAACAAAACTGAGTTCATATCAAATTGTACATTAGAACCTGAACAACAGCACTATAAAAATCACAGCACTTTTCATCATTTTTGAATAAGACATTTTCCAGAGGACCTGAGTCTAATTTAAAATTCCATATTTAACCTGAAACCAAACATTCCATTCCAGGTCAGACAAACTGCTTCTTCAATCTGGAAAAACACTGATGAGGTAGGGAGAAGGCTCTCTTTTGCAAGATATAAATCTAAATTATTCATGCAGTTTAAATACTGCATATCTATAATTTAGTATAGCCTTACTGTTTCAGTTTCACATTAGGTAGACAACAAAAAAAGGAGAGAAAAAAAACCCCTCAATTCTACTGAAGGATAATACTAGTTCATCACATTTAATATCGTAATAAATTATAATTGTTTAATAAAGTGGTGTGCCACGGGTCTATAAAGGAGAACACAAGTAATTAAAAGTGTTACATGAAAAAATAAGAGAGTTCTTGCTTGTAATGATGAAAAAAGGAGCATGTTAGGGTTTGTGAAGCTGAGAGCATGCACAGCATGTTATTTCTGCTGTCAGTCCAAGGCAAGTGACAGGTGCCACTGGTTTCTCTGAAAGCCGCTGGCTGACGCCTCACGCCCCGGATCTGCTCTTCCCTCCAGTGCAAGGCGCCGCTCTGAACAAGAAAGGAGAAGGAATCCCAAAACAGAGGAATTTAATGTGCTCGGAGCGACTTTCCCTATAGGGAAAACTCCTCAGAGCCTGAAGAAGAGAGGGTGGGTTTAGGAAAAACCCAAGAAGATAAAAGCAAAAACTGTTTGTATACTGTTTTCTACAGCAGAGTCAAAGAAAGAGAATTTTTAGGTAATGATCTGTGGAATTTTGATTTCCTCTGATTTATAAATTGAGAAAATCTCTATCCTTCTCAGAGTTCAGTTCCCAGGGGAAACAGATCCAATAGAAAAGGGATTGATCGCTGGATTCCCTGGCAATCTCTGTCTTTAATGCATAGGTGTTTTATTATCTCACTCACTCCTCTTTCCTCTGTTGCATTCAGTTCTCCACAAGTGCTTTCATGCCAGGAAGCCAGGCATATTCAGAACAGAAATGCCTTGTTCCATATTTTATGAGAGCCCTTAACCACACGCATGGCAAATGTTTATTTTATAAGTGCGGAATTGTCCCCTGGGGATGTTTTGCTTCGCAAATGAGCCTAATGAGCATGAGAAGAGCAGTTTTGTTCAGGAAAGTGGTAGGCTTTCTTTCCTCTTTAATTTTTTAATTACAGCTCCCGACCTGAAGGGCTAGCACGAAACTATAAGCAGTTGGGGATTGCAGCAACGCGCCTTGCACCAGTGCTGGGGCGCGTGCCCTGCACGCTGCGCTGCGGTGATGGGGGTCCCCGGCACCAAACTCTGCTGCCATCCCCCCACAGAGCCCCCAGCCCCTTGGCTCCGTGCCGGGGAGCTGGCAGGGGACGGGGCTGTCCCTCGGACGGGTCCCCTGCACTGCCCTCAGCTGAACGAGACCAGAGTGAGGGATGGTCTGTTGCATCCGGGCCCCTCGGGTCGCTGTGGCAAACTGCATTCCGCGTCGTGCCCCATGCAGCCCTCGGGTTGGCCGCCAGATAAGTCATCAGGGATAAGCACTGATTTGTGGTGATGTGCAATTAAAATCATTTTTAAGGCTACACTGAATGTTAGAAACTCGTCTCAGCTGTCTTGAGAGGCTGGATAATTAAGAACAACTCAGCTTCTGGCTGGCCTGCTGTCCTGAGTGCCACGTGCCTCTCCTATGCCTATTGCATGGAAGGAACTTACCCTCTTTGCCCTTCTTTTGTTCCCTCTGATTGAACATGGGAATAGTATCGTAGGTTACCATAGGAGATTGTAGTTTTTCTCCCTTCCTTCCTTCTTTCCTTTCTTTCTTCCTTCCTTCCTTCCTTCCTTCCTTCCTTCCTTCGCTCCTCCTCCTCCATTATAAATATAAAATATTTAATATATATTATAAATAGCCTATATAAAAATTAAATATACATAAATATATATAATATATGTGCATATATTTTATATATATTATAAATAGCAAACTCCTGCCTTGAGGTTTCAGGCTGCTTTCTCCCATTTTGCCCCTCCGTGACAGGCAGGCACTTAGCTTTGATAACCCTTGCAGGTTGCTGCAAGCTTTGCAGATATATGTGTGCAACAACAGAGGGCTCTCCCAGGGCAATGCAGCCCTCAGCATCACATCTGGATCCACATCTGGCAGTGGCAGGAAAAGGGAAGCGCTCCCTGATCGCTAGGTGTTTTTAAATGAATTTTCCCCTTCAAGGCATTTTTTTTCTTTTCTTTTCTTTTCTTTTTTTTCTTTTTCTTTTTCTTTTAATTTCATGCGAATTTCAGAGCAGAGGTCAGGGTGATGGGGTGGCCAGCTCACCACAGCCAACCCTTGCTACCCCGTATAGTCTCCTGGATGCCCAGGCTGTTCATTTGGCTCTTTTTACCAAACACTCTTTCTTTTTTTTTTCCCAGAAGGGGAGGAACTGTATCTCATAGCAAAGTTTATGCTGCTTTTCATTACTACTCCTTAAAAAAAAGCCCAGCTTTCTATTGCTCCTATAATATCCCTTCAGTGTTCTGTCAATAACAACATCACAATTCAGTTTATCTCAGATTAAATTGGCTGAAACTCCAAGCAGATCTGAATTATCGCTAAGCCGTATTATGTGACTGCGGTGCCTCCTGTGCTGGTATAAAACAGTGAAATGAGCCTCCTTTTTTTCCCACAGAGAAGGTTTCTGATCTGATCTTTCCTTTTTTTTCTTTTCCTTTTTACATCACTTCTGCTTACAATGTGTATTGTCGTCATTAATTCTTTAAATTACATGGGTATTTATACAGTTGTACTAATCTCCTTACCTATCTATCATTTTTAACAAAAATGCATGTTTTAAAGCCCCTATTAAAATAGCGGATATTACCACGCAGCCAAGGCAAATAAGAATTTAAACAGATCTTTTTTGAAACTCTTCCTGACTTTCATATTAATTTTTCCTAGGAAAAATTCCTAGGAACACTCCAAGTGAACCTAAGTTTTGACACTGGAAACCCACAAGACTGTAGTCACTTCTGAATGTAGATATGTATCTGTATTTTATTCACACATGCATACACACACGTGCACAAGCCTGGGATCACAAGCAGTTGTAGCAGATATTCTGCCTAACTATCTCATTTTTATCCCAGAGCGTGCTGGGACAAGCGCGAGCTGACGTGAGTGTGATCGGATTGGGACTGGAACTTGATTTTCAAAAACGGACAACTCTTCTGTCAACAAGAGCCTAGAAACGTGGCCTGTGCCGGAAAGTAAGTGTGCACGTGTTGTGTTGCACAATCATTACCAGGAAGCATTAGATTTTTGCAGGGTAAGCCCATGGAGAGGCAGTTTGACAAGGAAGCTGGATCTAAACATTTTTGCAATTTGGCTGGTGCCTTGAGTCCTTTACACAGCGTTCATCTGAAGGCAGCCCCGTTGGTCCTAGGAGAGGAGGTGCTACCCCGTGTTGACTTTGCTCAGTGCTGTTTGCAGAACAGCTGCCTTTTTGTTTGGCACTCACTGACCATAACAATCATGGATAGTGGTGTAACTTGTACCATCTGTTAGCAATATTACTGTAATGTATCTATTGCTTATATCAGCAAAAAAACCCCTCAGTGTTTCAAAGTGTCCCTAGAACTTCTGTTCTATTCCCTTTTGTGATAACAAGTTAAATACCATGGAGGAGGGAACATTTTAAACTTTAGTTAGGTCCACAGAAGAGTGTTGGTGGGCCACTGAATCCATATATATGTCCTGTTTTTAAAAAGACATTTTATGCTGTGCACATATATTTTTTCTAGGATTCTTTCTGCTTGGCTAAGAGCAAGTAGGAGAGCACATGTTTTCCTTGAGAAGAAGGAAAGTGCATTTTCACAATATGTTCCTTTTTTTTTTTTTTGGCTCAGAGGCAGTTCCTTATAACACCTCAATCACTTTGTACTGCACTGTTCTTTGGTGTATAAATCCTGCTGGGCTCCCATACGCAGGAAGAAGGTAACTCTTAAATATCAGAGACATTATTTTTGAAATAATACAGGCTATTAGGCATTAGAAAAGAAGAGGAGATAGTGTATTTCCGAACATTTTCCTCCAATCTCAGCTGCAATTTTTGTATTCTTTTTCTTATAGGTGAAAATCTGGGTCAGATATTAATAGTTCTATGCCTTAAGTGCTTGTTATCTTGCTTATACTTAAGCGATGGCAAGAACTTTCATTATTTCTAAGGCCTTCCCTGCTGTGAAGCAGTTAATTTTGACATTGTCAAAGAGGTGACAACTCCTTTGAGCAGTGAAAGACTTTTGATTCAGTGAAGCAATGGCATTACTTTGCTACATAGCACCAAAGTGTGAATCTCTGGGTGAGACACATTTAACCCAGCAGGAGCTCTTGATGGAATATTTGTTGGAAAAAAATGTTTGCATTGTCTAGAGAAGAAAGGAATTTAGGGAGAAAAAAAGTGAGGAACATTAGGCAGTCAGGAATGCCTGTTACCTTCTAACTCCCATGACAATGTCCCTCCTAAGGCCTCAAGTGACAGCTAGTGAAATATCTTAAATATCTTTTCTTCTGTCATCTGCAAATATCTTCACAATCTAACCACAGTCAGATTTTGCAAACCTGATTTCCTCACTGTTTATTTCCGTTTTTACCTTTTCTTCATTATCATGTGACTTAACAGTTTGGAAAATACACGCTCCATTTGTAAGTATGTTAATTACAAGAAATATCACAGGATCATATCACTCTCACAGTAAGGAGATTTTTTCTCAATTCCAGATGGAATCTGGGACTCTATCTTACCTTCATCAAGTCATCCACGGCATTTGTGTTCAGCAAAATCAGCGTTGAAATAAGAAGTAGTGCTGATATATGAGTGGCTGGTATGGTATCAGTAAAGAAGGTGCAGAAGAAGGTTTGTAAGAGAAGCAGTGGCAGCCAGAGATCATATATAGTGGCTATACTGAAATTGTAAGAGAGTGCCACAACCATGCAAAAATTTCCTACTGTACTGCACATAGCAAAGGATTTGTCATCCATAGACTCCCAGGCATCAATAGCTTAGAAACGATCTGCTAGACATCTGCTGCCTGCTTGCCAGCATAGGACACAAAATACTGCAACTTTTCATGTTGTGTTTCACATGGGTTGAAAAGCCCAAGTGAACTCTGTTCTACAGCAAAAAAGCACTGAGGATATATTCATAGCTGACTGTGTCTCATAAGTTCATTCAAGATATTTGCTGCTCTCAGGATGCTGGTAGAAGAAAAAGCTCTCTGAACTGTTGATATTTTGTGCCTTCTCATATTAGTCTGGCAATGAAAACTATTTATACTAGTCAAAGTTCAGTCTATGGTGCACAAACTAAGGCATAATCCCAAATTAGAAGATAAACAGAAATTAAAAGGAATGTCAAGAATTCAGCTACACAAACATGACTCTGTTCTGCATGTGTTTTAAAACCTCAAGCAAGGACACACACTGTAATGCATTAGAAGAAAAGACTTTGGAATAAAGTAATGTATGTGGTGTAACCAGTAAAGAGATTATGCCAGCACTACTACAAAGCTCACTTCGTTTTCACTCTGAGGACATCGACATGAAATATATCCTTGCTAGGGTACTCATCAGATATTCAAACCTTGAAAACTTTTAGAAGAACGGAAAGTCAAGATTTTGACTTATTAGGAAATCACTGTGTCCTAGTGTCCAGGATTTTCATTTGTTTTCCTTAAAGAGTATTCTAAAAGATCACTGTTTAATGCATTTGGCTGGAAAGAACTGAGAGTCCACATTTTTTTAGCAGTTGTCCTAAAAAGCCACCACCTGCAGTACAGGGATATGTTCTTTATTGCTTAGTATTAGCAGTCAAAATCTACTATATCATGTTCACCTTGCAATAACCATTCATACAATAGCAAAGAGCATGTTCTTTCCTAAAAAAAAAAAAAAAAAGCATTGGCAAAATGTTCTTGCTGCAAAGCAGTTATGTCAGGGAATTGATTGCACTGTGGCTCTGCGCATTCAAATGTGTAGCTCTTACCTCAGGTAACCTGTATCCTTTTTAAAGTATTGGTATTTGAAAATAAATCTCCAGATAAGGGTAAATGAATCAGCGCAGTGATTGCCCCAGGAGATGGATCAAGCCATGGAAGAGCAGCAGCAGGGAGGCAACTGGGAGAAAAAGAAGAAATCGTCAGAGTAACTGCTCTGCAACAAGTTTCCCTTAGTACCTACCTAACCAGAAGTGCTGCAGAAACGGACATTTTTTCGTTAAGAGCTTGTGAGCATATGCATGAAAATACATTTCCCTTCCACTGCTCCCAACAGAGAGCATGAGCCAAAGCTCATGTGCACTCCCAGACTCCCACAAGATTTTGGCCCTTTTCCTCACTCTTTCTCTTTATATATGGCAATCATTTATAAAGCAAGAGAAATGGTACCCCTGACTGATTGATTGTTCTCTTTAGCCAACAGATGAGAAGGTACAAGGTGTAGAAGCTCTTCCTTTGATATGATGTGTTGACTGGCCTGTTCTTCACTGTGCTGATCCCCAACGACATGCAATTTCACAAAAAGAGGAAGACAGAAGCATGACCATTAAAGAAAGCTATGTTTTCCAAACTCATTTGGACCTTAGGGTTTTAAATTAGCTTCTAACAGAGGACAAGGACATCCAAAGAGCATAGAGGTAAGGAAAAAGCAGAGAGAAAAATAATTAACTTCCAAAAGCTAAATGCACCCAAACTTTGTTCTTTTTCTACCCACTGCTTGACCATTTAGCTACAAATGCGATGATCCAGCCAGCCACACCAGCTTCTCAGCACAGTAGGAAATCGAGTTCACTAAAGAGTCTTGCTATCTCGAAGCTCCTGTATATGTGGGTTCTTTGTGTCAAATATATGATCAAATGAAACAGTACTATTATTTTCTTCTCTTTTTCCCCATGTGCTAGAGAAAGCAGAAAGGCAGATATGAAGCTATAATGATCAAAAAATTAAGATAATACCATAGAACATAACAGTGTGCTCAGTTATGATTACAGCTCATTTGACCCTCCAATGAAAAAAGTGATTCTGAAGAAAGTATTCAGTAATCATGCATGTTTAGAAAAACAGTGAATATATCTCTATAAACTGAGTATTTGTGAACGCAGATCAAATGGTGGGGATAATGATATCATTTTCTAGAGCCATAGGTGGTTTCAGCACACGTCAACAATTACCCTCAGAGATGTGCTCTTTGACCATCTCTGACTTGCATTTGGGAAAGGAAATGTTGGAAACAAACAAAAGGTTTCATTGGCTTTGTATGTGTTTTTCATCCTGTCCCTTGCACAGGACACACTTCAGGTCAGCTGGGCTTCAAAAGCTCGTGGTGGCCGGAGACATGCCCTTTGGGGATCATAGACGCCATTCAGGTGCTGTCCTGTGCCTCAAGATTTTGCTAGTATCAGAATGCACCAGTCACCAAGCCCAGTCTGTCCGGTCCATGGGATTCTGAACTGGGAAGGAAGTTCGGAGAAGGGAAAATGGAGTTTCACAGAATCCCAGAGTGGTTGAGGTTGGAAGGGGCCTCTAGAGATCACCTAGTCCAACCCCCTGCTCCAGCAGGGACACCCAGAGCACAGGGCACAGGGTGGCATCCAGGCGGGTCTGGAAGATGTCCAGAGAAGGAGACTCCACAAGGAGCCTCTCCAGGCAGCCCCTCTCCGGGTTTCATGGAAGGAGTGAGAGCATACAGTGTATTTACTGCTTCTTTCCTCAGTTAAATCCTACCCTGCTTCTCAATCACTCCCCTTCACTCTAATAAAGATGTTAACATATTTTGCTTTTTTAAAAATACCAGCATTATTTCTGTTCTTCCAGAGGACAAAGACCATGCCCACACATAGGAGAAGGGAGAAAAGGTGGAATCAAGCAAATGCTCCTGAGGGCTGGAAGCAGCTTGCCTAAGCACCTCTTCAATGCAAACAGTGATACATGGGGCAGTGCCTCCCATCCTCACTGACTGTGAGTGCATCCTGTTGCAACCACACTAAGACAAAGCAGAAAGGTTTTTAGCGATTTTGGCCCAATTCCATGTGGCTGACACCGTGCTTGTGATCATGAATTCCTGCAACTAAAGCGAATTTGCCAATACGCACTGAGCCCCTGGATCCCTTAGGTAAGTGGGTAAGGAGCAGCCCACACAACAGTGTGAACAGGATCCACCTTCAGGAGCTTCAGGAGATTTAAACATAGCGTGAAACTGAGTCAGACACTGTAGGGATAAAAGGAGTCTAAGGGTCAGCAAAGAATCAGATCCATTTCTGGGTTTGTGTCTACTGTAACACAGATATACAGTTATTATTGTTACAACAATTATGATTGATTGCTGCTATTATTTCCATCTTAAAAGGCTTAAAACCTCATCCTGGTTTATCTTTGTGTTAATGGCTCTGAGCTTCTGATGAGTTTTGGTCTCACTGGGTATACTGGGCAGTTTTGCAGAGCAAGCAGACCTTTAAGCAACAGTCAAGGTCATAGATTGTGCTTAAAAAATGCTTTTCATGTAGCCTTCCCTGATAAGCTGCCTTTAAAGGCAGTCTTCGCTCTGTATTTGATTTGCAGGCCTCCTCCTTCATTTTATTTGAGCACTCTGGAGAAGGTCCTGCATGGTGACAGGCACTGCAGCATGCTCAGCTAGTGAAGAGTGAGGCAGGGTACCGAGCACCTGAGTCTGATTCCTGCCAAAAACTGTGATTTCAGGCTCTGGGCATTTGTCTCTATGGCATATAGTTCTTAAAAAAAGCAGCATGGACAGCAGTTTATTTCCTTTCCATTATCCATTTGCACTGGAGACGTGCTGCCTGAACAAGATTTATTGGATAACCCAATCCCCGCCAGTGTACACAGCACATGAACAGTCTTCAGAGCAACAGAGGAATATATGAATAAAGAATTAGCATTAGCCTCATCTTTCTTGGTTTCTTCATACTAAAATAAAATGAGATGAACTAAGATGATTTGGTTTGCTACAACAGTTTTAGGCTATCCCAATAAGTCTACTTTTTCCTCTCTGCTTTTCTCATCCTTTGCTTTTTGTTTCTGTAATAAGCAGACTGGCATGAAGTCATTATTAGTTGCACCACTGTAGCATCCTCAGCTCTCAGAGGAGACTAAACTGAGACCCTTAAACTGAGTTCTGAGGAAGCAAAAGTGATTTCTATCAGGACAAGAGCCAAAAGGAGGAAAAAATGTGTATTACTATGTATGCCAGTCTTACAGATGTAGGTCAAAAAGCTAGCAGGTGAATACCTGCCTATGACCATGTTATTGGGGTTAGGGTGGAAATGAGTTTTGGGAAAGCACGTCTTAGGTGTTGTCACTCTCATACGGTCATGGGACATTTGGGACTCTTTCCTGAACCCCAGGGTTCGGTGACAAGCCTCAGGAGACAGGCCTGCAAACCCTGTTTCCAAAGTGGATTATCAAGGTGTCTCTGTCATCATCTCTTGTCCTGTCTTTGTCCCTTGACAAGACCACAGCCCACTTTGGGATATATCTCTTGGAGTTACAGTCCGAGGAGATGAAGAACAGATGCAAAGTAAAGCTGAATGTTGTGTTTTCTAGAAAAGTCTCTGGCAAAGTAGCAAGGATACTTTAGGTTACAGTGAACAGTCCCAAACATGGTGGAGTACCCATTTTCTCTTTAATAGCACGCTGCGAGTGTCCCTAGCTGCAGACAACAGCGTTACTATCTCCGGGACACGGGTTTTCTAGACCACTTGTAGTTCAGACTGACGTCTGCAAATCACGTTGCCTGAACCTGTAGTAGCATACCTATGATTTCCTAAATAATTCTGGAACTTCTGCAAGTCTCTCAAACCACAGAGGCCTCATTTCCTGCGATTACCTGCAGCCACCATTAATTTATTTGCAAGATATTCACATTCAGCAAATCTGAGGTACAGGCCAATTTTAACCAGAAGTCAATTCAGGAGCCTAAATGTAGGCATCCATTTCAATTTCCTGTCACAAAAAAAAGACAAACTTCTCCATTTATATGACCCAGTTGATAGTCACAGGAAGCTTGTCACAATTAAATCATTTTCTTCTATATTGTGTTATAAAACTTCCTCCCTTTCTGATTATGATTTCACTATGGAGAACAAGCTCACCTGAAAAGCATTCCTTTTTCTACGTCAGAGTAAACGTGTTTAGAGAAAATATAATTCCTCAGTTTCCTGATTTAATTAAGCATGGCAATCCTCCTATCTCAGGCAGAAATTCCAGATTATGCATTATGTTTTGAATGTATATAATTAATAAATATATAAATAAGTATACAAAATATAAGTATTATTTTGAAAATATTGTTAGCAAGTAAGTAGGAGATGGTACACAATATGGTCTTGTCATACTTGCATGCGCTTAAGAAATTTTATTAACATCTAGTCTTCAAAGCTCTCTATGGACAGTGATATCTCCCTAAGCAATATTTTCAGCAAACATTATCTACTCAAGACACTACCATGCTTTTTTCTTCTTATCAAATGCTTGTGTAAAGAAGAGGGAAGCATCACCCCAAATAGAGGAAAATTAAGTGAGGAAGCACCTACAGGGTTAGATAACCCTACAGGGTTATCTAAGAGTGTTGGAAGAGCTGGTTAGTGTCAACGTGAGAGCACTTCCTATTAACTTCCTATTAATTTCGAAAACTCATGATGATCAGGAGAGGGTCCTGAAGACTAGGAAAAGGCAAATGTCTACCTGCCTTCAAGGAGGACAAGAAGGACGATCAGGGGATCTACAGGCCAGTCAGCTTAACTTCAGGTCCTGGGAAGGAAGAACAAGAAGGTAACTGGAAATAGGCAGCATGGATTTACCAAGGACAAATCAAACCCGACCATTCTAATTGCCTTCTTGCCTTTGTCTTGCTAAGACAGCCCAGTTTTCAGCTGGTCTTCTCTGTTGCAAATGCACCTGGCTGACCTATGCTTATTTACATATATATATATATACACACAATATTTGTGTGTGTTTATATATAATTACATTTTCCACAACAACTATTTATACAAAGCATCTCACACATGATTGAGATATTTCAATGGCACCCTTTTGTCACTTATACTTCTGTGCTGGAACTTCTCTGATTGCATAAATAGACTGTGGGGGAAGTAGCTGATTATTGACAAGAATTTGTTATTTAATCATAATATTTCTAATTATTGCCAAGTTCTCAAGCATAAAATGTGTCAGCACTGCTCTGACACTCTCATAAATATCAATTACTGTTTCTTGACCACGTTAACGACTACTGCCGGAGCAGGACGTACTCTGATTACTCAGATTGCTAACTGATGCAGGGGAAGAAAGCCTATATGTTCTTTGCTTATTCTCTCCTTGTTCTTTTTTTCTCAGGAAGCAAATTGTTATGATTCACAGAAAGCCATGCTGTAATTCTTAGACAATAGATCATTTCTGTTAGCTTATGAATACTGATAAAATTCTCTCTGAAGACAAGAAGCTGGTGAGGTCTCTGCCTCCACAGTTTTGCTCTCTGATCGATTTGCTAATAGCTACACTTAAACTTTTTGCAATCAGTAAAAACATTTGCAGAAATCTGTAACTTTTTCCCCTTCCTCATTCCAGTGTCTTTGTCAATTGCCTAGCAAACTGCTGCTTAAAGGCATATTAGGAAAAAGACTGCATAGGCTATAAACCCTTTTCAATAGAGATCTACCTATAGTTTTGCAGGGACCATCTAGGTTCAGTTTAACCTGGACTGCATAATCTCTTAGGATCCTTTCTATTCTTTACCTCTACCAGTTTAAGAAAAGACATAACCTGTTTGTAGAAATCTTTTCATCCACATGGGAGGTATAACCCAGTTGTTGGTTACAAGCCCTAAAGCAAAGATAAAAATGGCACTTTGTCTAGTCGGGCATCTGCACTTGTTTCTGGCTTTCTCCATCTTCACTGCTCAACTCTGGTCCTTCTGCTCAGTGTCCCCCACACTGCAGCCCTTTCTGCACATGTGAAAATTACACTACTGTTCAAAATAGGAGAAAACCACACAAAACTTGCATAAGGCTAAAATTCAGCATATAAATTATTCTACCAATATTTTACAAGATACTAAAAGGCATGGTATTGGGAACTTGGAATCACAGATTCAATAGGTAATATATTCTGGGAGGGATCTCTGGAGATTTTCTTTTCTGACATGAGGCATCATTTATATCTGCTGGGCTTTATATTATTTCTTAAAACGTTTCTTATTTGTCTCAGAGAGTAATAAAGTGTTGCAGGTTTATTGCCACTAAAACAAGGTCTCCAGTTCTGATTATTTCTTCTTTCCTACATTCTCAGGTTTAAGTTTCACATTCACTTGTGATATTGCCAGATTTATCATCTTTTCCAATAGCCAGAAGAGGTATCTGCTAAACAACAGCAGAGCTTATCCTTCTCTAAGCTATATTTTTAAATAATCCGCTCTCTCGCAGCATTAGATTCAGGAGTCTCCTCACATCAAAGAAGAGTCTCATGCTCACCTTGCCAGCACTGTCAAACAACGTTTCTCAATTTCCAGCTGATGTACAGGAGAGCTTATGGCATATGGGATTATACCACAAATATTTTGATAACATTCTCAGTATTACTGGCTGCTAGATTACATAGGGTCCATTAAAATTTTCTAGGTTCATTTCCGACTTTCTAGCAGTTTGCTGTTTATCTCCAAGCTCACAAGTGTAGTCCTATGGCTACCAAGCTGTGACTTTGACACCCATACAGAGAGAGCTGCAAAATCTAACCCTCATACCCTCTTTACATATGCATTTTCTGGACAGCTCCTAATTCTTTCCTAATTAATTTCATTAATATATAACAGTGTACAGTTCTCATAAGTTACTTGGAGCAACACATATACAAAACTTGCCTCGGAACATCCTGATTCATTTCCGTGACTATATTATCATTATGAATTATGTTTGCATGATTATATGATATAATGTTGCAGGTGGCTTACCACAACAGTTATTTCTGTCATCCTGTACACTTCATGGAAAGAAATCAACATCTCTTATGCTCTACGTCCCAACCAACTAGAGCAGGTAAAAGGCCCCATAATTCAGCCACTTAGGTGAAATTGAAAACTTCTTGATTAAATACGTCTTTCAGGACTCTGCTTTTTCGTAGTACCAGTGATACGTTTACATGAGATAGATAGAAAAAAAATCAGCATGGCCCAATCACAAGGTGGTTTGGAAAAAGATGATGCCCTGAGGTCTTTTCTGCAGCAGCACGTGCAGATGTAAGTGACCAGCAGTTACTTATGCCCATGTTAACGCTGTCAGTATTTGTGAGTGCAGAACACGAGCTAGAACATCCTAGCTGGAGCAAGTGGGCTGCCAGATATAAGTAGGCAAATGATACTAGGGAGAAGATTGTCTAGATTTCACCAGTACCCAAAAGAGGGTATGGTCATGCTAACTTGCTTGAGATCTTCCAGACTCCTTTGATTCCCACACTGTGAGAGCGGGACTGACACTGCTGTAATGTGAACAACAACTTTCTGTGGTTGGAGGAGTGTTCATGATAAGGGACAGATGAGATCCAAGGATGGGTAGGTTGCTGCATTGTAACTCTGTCATTTCCCTACTTAGAAAGGCAACATTGCACTGAGCAGCTAAATACAGATTTTGGCACTGACCAGAAAGATTAAGCAGAAAAATAAGGTCATTAGATCACAAGGAATCCCTGAGAAAGCCTAATGAAGCCACGAAGCTTCATGGATGATTGGAATAGCATTTTGCCTAACCACATTTTTCCCCTCTATGCTTTTCCACAGAATGTTTCCTTCTTCAAGACATCCCCAGAGGCAAATATATTCATTAGAGGACAAGGAAGGCCATGGCACTGCCCGGAGAAGAAATAAATGCTGAGTCTGCACAGAGGCAAAAGCTTCACTCCCTAAAAGCCAGCCAAGAAGCGCACTGTTGCAGGAAGACACTGGAAAGCAGTCCAGCACCACCAACTGTTCTCACCTAACAGAATGGTCTTGCAGGTGGGTGATCTCCCCACCTCTCTGTTGGAGAAAACCTGCTGTTAGCTGTGGATGGCAGCTGAAAGGGGATGTCCTGCTCAGCTGGAGGCAGTAAGCAGTATCCTCACATCAAAACCAGCTAAGTCAGCCAGAGCTTTTCCAATGGCATCAGGCATCAGTTCTTTTTATCATTGAAAAACAACTTTTTGTCAATAACTCTGTCAAAGGAATGTTTGCTCTCAAAATATCTAATAGCATCTTTTGTGAATGTGTTTGACATAAACATGGCAAGATAATATTAAGTGTAATTTAGAAAAGAAAATCAACATGGGTCAGATTCTCTGCTGATATAAGTCCACCTACTCTTTTAATTCCATTATTCTGCATCATGTTTTGTCCTGTGGTTTTCAAACTACTCTTCCAGCACATGGGTCTATCTAGAGATGTGTATTTAGAGCTGATGCCTTCTTTTGAATTAAAATCCTCTTTGAATAGGAATTTTCCATGAAAATGACAAAAAAAATATGATAACAGCAAGTTTTCCCTGCAGTGATAATAATGTCTACCATCATGATCAGGACTGTCCGTTGCTTAATCGCAGTTTCATAAAATCACAGAATGGTTGAGATTGGAAGGGACCTCTAGAGCTCATCTAGTCCAACCCCCTGCTCCAGCAGGGACACCTAGAGCACGGGGCACATCCAGGTGGGTTTGGAAGATCTCCATCTGTAGTCACATATTTTCTCCTAGCTTATGGTTTGGACATAGTCTTGAACTGTAAGGACTGAAATTTTCTTCAGCTTTCATGCACAGAAGGACAGAAATATGTCCATTCCAATACGTATAGTAACGTGAATGATGCTTATTATCAATAGGTCACTAAGACTTAAGCTTGCTGCAGGAACTGTCCATAATATCCACTAACAAGAATGATTATACAAACATGATGCTTCCTTTAGCAAGAAAACAATAATAATCAGCTATTGACTTGTGAAAGTTTTTTGTCTTGTCTTACTATTATTCACCATGTAACCAAAAATAGCTAGGCTTCTCCATTGCCAGCTCCATTCCAATGTGAGAACTTACTCTTCAAGTTTTCAGTATCTGCTTCTTGGTTAAATGTAGTCTTTTACATAATCTTGTTCCCAAATACAAAGAATTTTTGCCTACTTTAAATGTTGTTGAGCTTATTTTGGAAGACTATTTTCAACAGACAGTAATTAACGTAATTATGTAATTGCCTGGTTTTGTGTCATTCTGTATTTTCTTCAGATCTTTTTTTCATATATATATATGCATTAATCTTTATTTTAGTTACTGAAACTAGATAAGTTTTCAAATATTTTTTCTCTAAACTGTATACATCTACATGACTGAATGTTCTGCTGTGTCTAGGACCTTCAGATCAAAAAAAAAGGGGGAAGTGGGGAAGGTAGCACAGTAAAAAGCATAGGAACAGCCATTATGTTTAAATGATATACCACTGGTCAAATTCTATAGAGAAGAAAAGTAAAAATGAACACCCTTTTAATACTTTTTTTTGCCTACAATTCATTTTAGCTAAGCAGATTCAAAATATTGATCTCGGCAGAAACATCCAAGGTCAAAGGTTCCTCAATTTAAAGGCAGACATTATGTGACTGCAAAATGCATTCCAGCTTCTGTCTACGTACTTCTACCTTTACTGTCACTAAGCTAAATGACAACTGGGTAAATGAATGTCACTTTTAGAGACTAATGCTGTCTTAGAGAGGTTCTCATTTTAGCTCTTAATGAAATAGTTCACCATTTCTGACTAGAAAAAAATCTTAAGACCTAATCAGAGAAACTCATGTACAATAGTTTAATAATCTTTCAGTGTGCAGGATACAGATGGAGTGGAAAAGGCACTTTGCTTCAACATTTCCAGTCAAAGAGCTGTTCTTCATCTAAAAACAAACTTTTAGAAAAAAGAAGGAAAAAAGAAAGATTATTGCATTTTTTTTCTCTTTCTACAACACACAAAAAATATAGTCCTTCACATCCTTCACTGGCATTCACTTGAGCTGTTTTAATATCTGCTTTGATAAGAAGAATCAAAGAGGGATTAGGCAATTAAAAAAACACAATGTTAGCAAAGAACTACTGTAGAAAGAGTAAATCAAATATTTGAATAGCAGTTTCATGTTAGAAGAACCCAATATCTTTAAATGCATTAATTGTATCTGAATTCATTGTTGTTAGCAGGAAAATTAGCCCTGAGGCTGATGGTTCACCTAGCTTCTTATTATACGTTGTTAATCAAGCATAAACAAAATGAGGTTTCATACGCTGACTTCTAGAGTTGCAAAGTTTTGTTAAAATTTTTTCCAACCAGAGTGAAACATGTTTTTCAGACAGCAAAACATGCTGACCATTCATCCTAACAATTAGGCAATAGAATAAAACATTTAGTCCTCATATAGCACAACTCTTTGGCTTTCTTTGGAAGTTTTCAAAGGCTCCTCAGCATTTATCATTCTGAGAAATCAGCAAGGGACCTTTCTGAACTGCCACACATGCAGCATGAGCAGCAAACTAGAGGAATTACAGGTCTGAGTGCAGCTGCAGAGCTAGGATTTTGCTGTGACCACCAAGACATGGTGGCGCAGCCCATGTGACTGCAGTGTTTCCATGGATATGTACAGGCTCCTTGGTAAGGACAGGCTGGGACAGTGAGTAAGGAGGTGTTTCTCTTTATGTGTAATGTGAAAGTTTGGGGCAGTCTTGACCATGGGATGGTGAACATCCTGACACGAGAGAAAAAAAAGTGAAATGAAAAATTGGTAATTGATATAGACCCATAAATTCAATTGAATTTCTATTTCCTGCTTGAACTTCAGTAAACTTCTAGCATCTACAACGTCCTATGGCACAAAGTCCCACAGCTGAACTAAGCATCGTGAAAAGAAACACCCAGCCTGGGAATCATTGTACGTTCAGTGGCAAAGAGCGGGTAAAGAGGGGTAGCATAGTGATCACTCAGAGGAGAGTCTTACTTAGCTCTATAAAATCCAATATGAATGTTGATGTACTTTTTCCTAGAATATATTATGGTTTTGCCTTGTTTCTAGTCTTTCCTGTTTCAGCATTCTATTCTTGATACTAGTGCTCTTTTCTATCACTGGCTATTTTTTCTGTTCCACTTTTTTTCTGATTCCTCCTTACACTTTTACAATAAGTAGTACATTTTCAAACAATAATAACTACTGAAATACAATTTTCAGTTCATTATATCCAATTTATTTTCATTAAAAATTAGACATACAATGTTTCATCAAAATACCTGAAATTTATGTACCTTCCTTTGCTTTGTGAGACTGATGAACCCAAAATCAAAATAGCCAATGTCATGAACTGCAACTATGCACATGAATCACGTTTGACCATATTTTTTTATTCTTTGACTTCTGTTTATATATATGTGGCTGAGTAGATCACTTTTCATTTGAGATTCATGATTTTCCTTTATATTTGTTACAGCTGATGAAGCTGTCATCCTTGACTTACTTGAAAGAGACTGTCGTGGCTTGTGAAAGTATCAGGCACTTGCAAGCAGAGTATGTGGAAATATAACAAAACTTTACATTTGCAGACTTGAAGAAACATACACTATCTCTGCTTTGGAAGGATCAGGACATCAAAAACACAGAAGTTCCAGTGGGTGTAACACCTCAGGGGACCATCCATATGACTTGACACCTAGAGGAAATGCTGGGTAATTGCCACCCACAGTTTTGAAAGGATGGATGAGTAACAAACTCAACTGCCAGTCAAGGAGACAGTTTTGTGGGAAGGATGATTCATTAGAGAACAATATGACTCTTTTGTTTTTTTTTCCTGCCTGCCTGCTACCTAAGATGGTAAGAGCAGGAAAAATAGTGGCTAACAGCAGAAACCGGCACAAGTTAGAAAAGGGTATTGCAGTCTTTACTGGCGCCTATGTGTAGCTTACATACCTGTTAGACGGCAGAGGAGCGTTGCAAGTCCACAGGTGAGCTCTGAGAAGCAGCACGATGCAAACAGCAGTGACTGGAGGGGCTACCAAGTGTCCAGTATTTTGCTTGGTTTTGAAAGTACTCTTATGATTATGATGAGACTGCCACATGTGTCTAATCATGTACCTTATAAAGTAAGTCTTATAAAGTGTGTTCACATACGGTCATAATTCCTCATCTTTTCTATCCAGGCTGAAGAGCTCTTGCTTTGAACAAACCCTTCATGTGGTAGATATGCAACAGCTATCTTGACCACTGTAGCTAAAACCAAAGTAAACTGTGTTTTTCCTGTTTTGAATAACCCTAGCAGTAAATCATTGGACTTGGGGGAAAGGAGGGAACAATCATTAGGGAGCCTTGAGATTAACAAAGATCACATTTCCAGCAATCACCAGAAACAGCATAAAGAACAAATCTGGCCTCTTTCTGCACTGCTGCTGGACAGATCTGTGGGTGCCTCATGTGAGGAAGGTGGGACACAGCAGGTGAATGCAAAAGTCTCCACTGAGCCTCTTGACTGCAGTCCCAGGAACAGATATGGAGCCTGAGCCTTGAAATCAGGTGCAAGAGCCCTGAGCAAGAGGCCATGAGAGTAGTGTGCCCATGCCCAGCATCCCTGGCACACAGCGGATCCTTTCCAGGATTAGTGCTGGTTCACGCCATCAACCTGTAGGAATAGCATAGGGCTCTTCGCTGTAAAAACTTCTAATTTTCACTCCCATAGAAAGCATCTTTGACAACATTTATAAATATTGGGGTCAAAATTGGAAGCCTAAATCCATGCTTAGATACTTCAATAAATTACAATCCATGCTTGTTACAGGCCTTCCACCTCAAACAGAAACAAAATAAACAAACAAAGCCCCAACAAACCATTCGTAGATGGTAAGATTAATTTTCCTAAATTTAAGAATCTAAAAATGAGGTGTCTAGTCTAAGCTAATTGTCTGGGTGGGAGGAACTGCCCCTTGATGTGCCCATTTCTGTGTTGCCTACAGAGAGAATCTACATGACAAATTGCATGAAACATTTAACCTGTAGCAGAGAGAAAACCCACTCGTATCTACTTTTAGTCATGGGGATGCTGGGGGATGCATTTTAAAGCGGCAACTACTGCACTCTCTGCTAGACAATAATGCTCAATAAAAGGTTTTAATACCCATCTGCAGCCGGATAAAACTACAATATTCCCTCTGGCTTATAGTCTTAGTTACAAAACTAGCTGCATCTCTGAGTTCTGCTGCAATGATATTCAGAGTATCGTTTTCAAGTGATAAACTCCACATCTGCCCCTCTTACCCTCCTATCTCAGCAGATGGGCAAGTTGGCTTGTAAGAAACTGTTATTTAGGATCCATGGCCAAGAAAATGCTGTAAGACACAATATAAATTGCATATTCATATGGTATCAGAGCCATAGAAGAACATTAAAATTGAAAAAGATCAGAACAACTGTGTGTTTTACCAAATACATGTTATTGCCCTAAGACTTACATAAGTCCTACTTTTTCCAAGTATTGGCAGTTAGGGGATGTGGAGTCTTGCAGACACTCTGCTTGCTTTTCCCTGACAGGATACAGGTATTCTTAATACTTGAGATGGGGATTCTTAATGCTTGTGGCTGCAGTCTGTGACCTTCTCATATTTCCACAGCAGAGGAAAAACTATGCAGGTGCCAGCATTTCAAAGGCTCCAACACCTATAAATTCAGCCAAGCAACAGATTCCTGTGTATCTTTAAGCTATATAAAACTTTTTTAATGTTTAGATACCCCTTAATACAGAACAGATTAACAGGCAAAAGATCCAAGTAATATGATAAAATACTCATATCTGCCACATCTTTAGTTATGTTTTTTTTCTAATCTTGAATCCCAAATTTCTGTATTTACCGCCTTCCTCTGAGTAAAATATGTAATCATCTCATAATTCAATGAGAGAATGTGATTAGAATGGGAGCCTGAGAATTTCATTCCTACTGAATTTCAATTATCTCTGGTGCACAACCAGATGCACGCAACTTTCTATCAAATATAAATGCTCCATTCATTGCCCTCTGCCAAAATTTTTGCATTACACTCAGAAACAAGAAATCAAAGTCTCAAATAGAAAAGTAGGTATCCTAGATAGATGCTTTAATGTTCATTTTGATGAAAAACACTGAAGAGCTCTTCACAGGAAGTGAAACAGAGAGAAAAAAAAATATATGGAACTCTATTTTTAGTGAAGTAGAGTTTGCCTTAAAGTCACATTTCCATAAACTGCCTACTGATCAGATTGTTCCTCACTAATGAATATGAAGATACAGATTCTCTGAAATTAAGGTGTTCAGTAGTCTCTTCAGTAAACATTTAGATATATAGCTAAATCAGCATTCTCAGATTATATGCATGTAAAGCAGACTGTTGTCCCACTGAAGCCAGTGAAAATGCTAAGCACGTTTAATCTTTGCAGAACAGGAATGGATTTGAGAAAATGTTTCAGTATTTACGAGTGAGGTAAATGCTATGTAGATTCAAAGCCGAAATTAAGATGTAACACTCCATATTTTGAAACTAACAATAGTTAATGCTATATTTTTAAACTTCTGGGATATTTATGCTTATTTCTATGAGCCTTAAACATTCCTGTAACATTCCATTCTCACAGGTGTTTTATTTTAATCTAATTGTTTCCTATTATATGCTTTCAAGAAGGATTTAAATACACAGTTAAATCTGTTGTTATCCACCTGCCTATTTCAAGCACGATATATGCAAATCCCACCTACCTGTTTGGCAGTGCAATCTGTTTTGTAAATTCAGTGTGATGTGATATGGCAATTATATAACGAAAAGTCAAGCTAGGGTGCCTGTCAGGATTGTAGGAGATGAAGGAGGAATGACAGAGCTACAAATAACCGTCCTCAACGTGGGGTTTTGTCTTGTTTCAGTCTATTTTAAGTTGCTCAACTCTGAAGTGCAATGAAGAAAAAAGATAACACAACTCAGATAGATAGAAAAACCTCTTTTAACTTTAGTCTATCGAAGCTTGGAAGGTGCCTAGCATCCAAATTGCCTAGTGCTCTTGAAGGAAATAGCAGCCTTAGGAAAATTCTGCTTGCCTTGTTGTCTACGTTTAACCTACTTAGTGAAAATTGATTATATTTTTAATGTGGCACAGAGAGTATTTAAGGACCAAACTACGGACATTTACTGGTGCCAATTTTTGTTTTTGTCAGTGCTTGGAGTAAAATTAGCAGCTGAATGGTCATTTCCATAGTGCTGTTGTCATTCTTAATTCTACCCTAAAGTGGAAGGAGTGGTGTTGTCTCCAGTGTCTACAGGTTTATGCGATTAATGGATCAAGGAGAAAGAAGAAGAATAGCGATTTAGCTCAGGAGCAGGGTACTTTCATTAGGTAGGTATCCTCAAGAATAAATTAGGCCATATTTGCCTATTTGCAAATATTTGCCTATTAAAACCAGATGGTGAATTATGTACCTATCTTTATTATGACATTTTCAGTTGTCATAAAACAGTGGATCCTCCACTTTAACCAAGGTGCATGTGGCACGGGCACCATTAATCCTGCACGAGACAGCAGCAGCATAGAAAAAGGCAACGTTATGGCCTGAACCTTAAAAGAGCCTCAGCTGGCACCTCTCGAGGGACTTCAGCACAGTGAGGGCTCGGGGAAGGGTGGGTGTTTTTACACTCTTCAGTGACCTGCTGGGTGAAACGTGCACTTTCAGAGCCAGAGCAGCCTCTCAACGTGTTGTGAGTCTTTCCAGCTGCTCGGGAGGCAGCGGCTTTTTGCCAGTTCTGGATCATTTTCTCAAGTGAGCACCCTTCCCGGCCGCGTCTGCCTGTGCTTCGCCCCTGGGTACCTGTGATGCTAGCGGCAGCAGAAACGTGTACATCAACCAAGGGTGTGCAGCTCCATGATGCCGACTGCAGGAAACCGTTCGGCTTTTATTGAAGCTGAATTAAAGCGAACAGGAAGGACACAGACGCTACCCCTGGTAGCTGTAACTCTGTTTTCCCTCCTCTGGGATGTATCCAGTGATATTAGCTGGTGCTAACCTGCCGGGCTGAATCTTTCCCAGAGCTGTAGTCCAGAAATATGTATTTGCTGTGGTAGGAACAAAACAAGACTATTACAATATACTAGGTTAAAAAAAAAGGAAAATTAAAGAAAAAGGGATCAGGAAAAGCACAGGGAGCACAAAAGAAAATTGTATTTGGCTCAGAAGGCAATATCACTGAGAAAAAAACTTGGGAACAAGTGTAAATGCGCAGAGTTCCTGAGGGGCCCTTGCAGGGACTGTCCTCAGTGGAGCCCCCATCTCCTTCAGGACTGAACTGTCCCCAAAGGGCAGCTATGGACAAGCTTTCATCTGTCCCTGGGCATCAGGGGCACTTGCACAGGCAGCTTGAAGAGAAAACAGCCCCCTCTGCACTTGTAAGACAAAATGACGGAAGCAGTTTATTTTCGATATGAAAACCAGGTGGAGCTCTATGAGAAGACAGGCATATCCTGTGCACAGCTTTCATCTGTACTCTAAAGAGAATAAGGTTGTTTCCCTGTTGTACCATTCAGAACAACTTCATAGAGAATATCTTTAATGCACTTATGCACTGGGAGCCAGCTGGCTGCTGTGTTTTGATGCCCTGGCATGGATGGAGATGCTCATACAGCATGAAAGCTGCTTATGATGTTTGAGTCTGATGCTCTTTGTATGCACCAAAAACATGATCAGCCAGAAAAGATTCAATCAGAAAAAGAAATATTTCACAGATGTAATTTGTTAGGGTTTAATAATCTATCCATTAACCAGACCCTGACCGTACAGGGCTGCAAATGATTTTAATATTTTACTAAACTACTTTCAGGTACTTTTCCAGGCAACTATTGTATTTTCAAGGCTGCATTATATTAGACTGATAACTGATTCTATTAGGGAGAAGGGAAGGATCCTTCAAGAAAAAAACATTACTCGAATAGTTGCAACATGATATCAAAACTCATAATGAAGTTGATGGCACATCTTTGGTTAGAACACTCTTGTTTGATTAAAAGAACACACAAGAAAACTATGAACCAGAATTAAAATAAATTAATATCTTATTTGCAGAACTCCTGTCAAATAAAGGCTGATACAGATCTGAGTGACTTTTTCATTTCATTCAGGGCTTGTAGCTTTGCCAGAATGTGGGTAAAGTTTGTGAACTTCTGATTTGTACAAGTTTCAGTCAAAATTCTCAGTTCTGATTTTATTTGACAAGTCTTCTTTTGACATGCAAAAGATAGGAAAGTATGGAGATCACATACTTTCATTAAGTATTTTAATTGCTGAGTCTAAATTTGGCAGTGTCTCCACCATAATGGAACTTAATGGTACTGTAATTGCTCAGTGGTGTCACGGAGAATCGATTCCTGATTATGTTCAGGAATAGCACTTTCATGTCTCAACTGAATTCAAACACAGAGACATTCCTGCCAGTAGGGAACTATGCTACAAAACATCTCTTCACCATGATGATAAACCCTGATGATAAACATAAGCACTAATGTCTCTATAATAACTTCTGTCTTTTGCTTTTTGCAACAATTTTTTTCTTTATATTTTATATAATTCTATATTTTATATTCGATTAAGCCACTTTCTAGAGCTTTAGAAGAAATCTTAGATTTCTATTACAGTAATTAGCCTGCATATACTATTAGAAATTTCATGAGTTTTAGAAATTTTTATCTTTATTATACAGTTTACTATTATTTTCCTTTAAGCAGTGTAGATGACTGTGAAGCCAACATTTCTAAGCTAGAATTACTCTGGGTTCTTTCCTGAGGTCCTATCGCACAGCAATGATTTGTTCTACAAAAAGGAGCCAGTGAATGATAAAATTCATGTTTACAACTATGAAGAAAAGAGCTCTGATTAGGAGGGTTTTTTTTTTATAATATTTACAAACCGTGTTTGAGTCATATATTTGGTGTCTTGCTTGGGGACATTTTGCTGAATCTAAATATTCTCAAATGGGTTCAAGCATTTGAGAACAAGCTGCAATCTGAACTATGCAGCCTTGGCCTTATAGCCTTTATTTTTGTACTTCAGCCTCTTTGGTACCTGGGATGTGGAAGTTTGCATGGGTCTCTAGGAGCAAGGGTCTCATAGTCTGCCTGCCTCCCAGCTATCAGATCCATTCCTAGAGAAATGCAGTGTATAGTGGAACTGTAACCTCTGAATTTGGGCAGATGAGGACAGGGATGAGCTGTGTTCATGACCTGGCTTTGCAGAGCTCTTTTTTCTGGCCTCTGGGAAAGCTGCCCACTGACGGGTCAACAAAATGAGGCTAAAACCAGTGTATGTCTCGGTGGAAAATGAAGAACCAGATAAAGGGGGCAATACTGGCACAGTAGACACTGGTCTGGCCTGGAAACCCTTGCCTGGAAACAAAAGGGGTAGAAGAGCACAGTGATGCTGGCCACCACACTGCAGAAGAGAAATTACTGGTATCTGTAGGCAGATCCAGGGAGCAGCGGCCCTGCTTCAGGAGGTGGCAGCATTATGCCTCATAACTGCAAATGCATTAACAAAATATAGATCTGGCATGTCGGTCAAAAACTGCTACATGGAAAGAAGAACTTTCAGCAACTGATGGGCTGCTGTCGCCAGAACATCTTCTCAACCAAATCCAGTGTTCAGGGGCAGCAAGAGCCAGAGGCTTGGGTTCTGCATCTCTCAACAGTTACTGCTTCTGTGAGAGAAAAGAAATAAATCCTCACAATTCCCCCAAAAGAGGCAAAAATAGGTAGAAATCTAGTTTCCTTTCCTCTTTGCATTTCAGGTATGAGACATCTGTGGGCTGAGTCTGTCTCTCATGTGAGTCAGTTTGTTCACAGACAGTTTCAGCGCTCTTGCAAGCAGCTGAGATTCTAGAAATACCTTGAAAAGGTAAAGCAAAGCAGGCACTGCAAGTGTGGCACTAGGTCTAACTTGCATTTTTCTTGGTGCAACTGCTCTTGGAAAAGGATATAAAAGATGGAAAAGAAGATAAAACCATGTGTGAAATGCTTCATGCCCCCCTGTCCCTTTCCTGCAGTAATCCAGAGGTGTGTTTGCTCATTTTGATAATCCTATCAAGAGAAGTCAGTTGCCTTATGGGCTAGATCTGATCCAAAATCCGGAGGGCTGACATTGTCACTCCTGATGAAGTCTGCTGACAAAGACCCATTCTAGTTGGATGAGCTGGGAGTCTTTTAGCACTCCCTGTTGGAAGCCTGATGTTTGACTTCTTGTTGAAATGTCTTTATTGTCTTATCTTCTCAAAATGCAGGGTTTTGTTCTGACATGGGATGTTATCTGTCAATCATCCAAACTCCATGTTGCTTTGATACTTAACTAGTTTTTGATCAGAGAACAAGAAATAAAAAAATGAAAACTGCCAAGAACCGAAAGCAGAGGCTGATCTGAACTTACAGACAAACCCTGAAATCCCAACTCTCAGCAGCCCTCAGGCCCAGCTCCGGGTTAATGGAGCTTGGTCATCACACCTTGGCCAAGAAACTGGTCCCCAAGTTAAGGGCAGAAAGGATGGTGGATGGGAAAATACATGGGGAATTTTATAAAATAGATATAGAGATATATTCTTCCTAGGTAAAGAAACATTATAAAGTAGCTTAAATCATTCATGTCTCTGAAAAGATCTAAAGGCCTTATGCGACTTCACAGAGTTCATATGTTGGTTTTCTAAGGCAAAAGTGGCTTTCTGCACCTGCTACCTTATCAGCAGCAATTTTGCTACTGTGGCTCAGAATTTTCTTCCTTGTTATAGCCCAGGAATCAGCACTGTGTTGAAATGCCCACCTATGCCCTGGAAGGATATTTGAACAAATGAGATAAATGGGATTACTCCTGCAAATAAACAGAATTTAATACTTTGGTCTAAACCTAAGGCTTTTAGTTGTATATTTAGTTGCAATTGACAACTAAAATTGAGAGAAATTGACAACTTTAGTGTCAAGACACTCTATTGAACTCTATGGGCTACATTTAGTCTTGGTCCAAATAAACATAATCTAAGTTCCTTCAAAGAAAGAGGAGGAACAGTTTATGTAAAATCAGGAGAGAATTAGGATAGGTCAGTTCTGGTTCTTATATCATGTGGTATTCAGGGCCTTTCCATTTATTACAATTCCAGACGTCAAGTATTGCAGATGAGTCGCAAACGAAACGAAAAAAAAAGAACTGATGATAAATTGCATTCTATAATTCACTGGTATATTAGGTACTCATCTACACAGGCACTTGAATATGTTCATTCCACTCATTAATTATAAGTATTAATAAAAAACATCATAAGAAACTGTATATTTATTCTGATCCTACCATCCACACAGATATGGAGAAGGAGCTCATTCCAATGTGTAGTCCCATTGGGATTAATGGATTGGATGGACTGCAGTCTACCACCTGGAATCAAATCCAAGGGTTGTAATTGCTTCTACAGGTGTTACTCAGACTGACAGTTTTGGCCCTTTTCATTATTTTTAGGGTATGTGATCAGATCACCGAGACTGAGAGATTGTGGGTCTTCCTGCCCAGCTTTCTCTTTATTAGGGCAGTGTGGAGAACATCTGGCATTTCATAGGGTACTTCTAGTGAACGGTCTTATTGCAGTGGTGGGAATTTCACTATTATGTCTTTCACCACAGTGAATTCCTTGTGGTAACTATCCTTCCCTCCTTCCCACTTCTTACAACAGAATTGTTTCTTATAGGAGAGATTAAACAGATTATTGGATATTCTCCAGGAAGATTGTTTAGTCCAGTTCCTTGCATATCAGTAATTTCATCCTATAAATCCTCCTGAGAGTCCAAAACCATAGCTGGATGGAGATAATTTTCATTTCATAACAATTTGTGATGGGTGTGCTCCTAGCCCAACTTGCTCTGGCACACATAGCTCTATTCAAGTGTTCACCAGCAGCAGCATTAGCTGATTGTGGTGGCTGCCTCCTTGAACTCCTGTTCCACTCGGACACGAACCAGCAGTAACAGTCCTGACGGCTGCATCCTGCTGAGGACCATTATGATGGACTTGAGGGAGACAGATAACAGCACAACAGCCAAGGCCAATTGAGCTTGAGCAAATCAAAAATTTGGCTGACTTGCAAAATGTCTATAAATCAATCTTCTTATCCTATAAATACGGCACAGCTCCAGGGCCCGTTGAGCTCTCCTTGCATGGCAGGAGCCTGTATGCCAGGATCTCCGCTGGAGCAGGGATATCTCTCCAGGATACTCCTCAGGATTGGGAGATCCCTTTCTCCCTTGGGTAAGGGATCTCCCAGTCCCAAGGAGTATCCACGGTAAGTGAATATGGCATGCTGAAACTTTCTAAACTTTGTAAGCTTTACTAAATTGTAAAGCTTACAATTGGATTTATTGTGCACGCAATTCTTTAGGAATAAACTGTTGACCAAGTCTGGGACTAAGAATGGATCTAGTTGTACTCAGACTCCTCTGAGAAGGAGTTTTGAAAGCAAGGGCAGAATTTATACTTGGAAAGCAAAGTAGAACTGGGTATAATATTCACAGAATTGTCTTCTTCTTGCTGCTGTAATATGGCTGATATTTCCCATAAAATTATGTTTATGAGTAGTACTGGTAGTAATAACAACAGCCATTCTGAACTTTGTGACTGAAGGGGAGGGCTTATTCGGTAATTTTGTAGAAAGCATTCCTCTATGCAGTAAATACAGGGACCTTGCTGGTGAATCTTGTTAAAACTACTGTCCCTATCGATAAAAGCTTTTCTCTCACACGAGTGAAGTGCATTGCATCACTTACCCCTCAGACTACTCATTACATAACATGAATCTATGGTTTGGGAATATCTCTATTGCAACACTGAAGTGCAACACAGAAAAAAAATTGTACTTCCCGGTGAAATGGAATGGTAAACAAAAAATAGTAGGGGCTAATCTGTTCAGATTAACTTCCCTTGATAGGACCAAAATAATTTATTTCAACTTTCCCTTGTATCTTGCACTGAAAAGTACTAGAACCTGAATTTAAAAAGTGTCTCGGTACTTAAAAAATAATAAACTTTTCATAATTTTCCATTTATTTATGTTATGTTAAAGAGCCAAAATCCAGCTCTTTATGCAAAATATTCTTCTTTCAGCAGAAGACATTTTTCCAGTGTAAAATCTAAACTTTTAGTTGTTAAAACTTCTGTTCCAGAGAATATAGCTTAGGAAAATAAGATAATATTAATGTAAAAATTTAGATGATGAATAATTTACCACATCCCATAGTGAACTAGTACATTGCTTTTATATCCCTTCTTATAAAAATATTCTTTTTTCTATTAAGAATTTATCTAAGATGGATTTCTCAGAGTTTTTTTTTAAGCCAAGTTTTCTGGTTAAAAATTAATAAAAAGCTAGTCAGAGAAAGACAGAAGATCTGGGCATAATATTCACAAAATTATCTTGTTGCTGCTATTACTACAGTTGATATTTCCCTCATTTCTATTATTAATACTGTTAATAATAACAATAGCCATAATATTAGCAATGAAATGTGTCTGGACATTTGGCCAATTCAATCTACTCCATATAAAGTTTGAGGTTTTTTTAAAGTAACAATGAGATGTACAAAAGAAGCGTTTAAAGACCATCTGTTTTTTCAAATCTTATCCAGACCTCTTGAGTCATCAAAAACACTCTGGAAATATTATGAGCATACTCTCTTGTGCAGGCTCCGATCAACCCTCCATGTGGCAACACTAGTAACATAGGAACTGTTTTATGATTATGTAGCACTTCTGTTTCTGAGAACTAGAAAATGGTGAGAGAAATGATAGGAAAGCATTTTGTAAGTAATGTTTTGAATGTCTAAAATGGATCAGATTTAGCTATTTTTCACATTTTAATAAAAGATTTGTGTAAAAAAAGTTCGTATTTTATTCAAATTTCCTTTCTTTAATAACAGTTTGCTTATAACAATTGATGAATATGGTAAATTTTCCATGAAATAGTAAAGTGTGACTTTTTCATAGAAAATTGAGAGACCAATTAATATTTGCAAAAATCTACTGGGTTCATTGGCTTCCTTGATTTTTTTTAACTCTCCATTTTTCTAGTGAGAAAACAGAAAAGTTAAAAGGTAGAAAAGAAAGTGCTGTTTTTCGGTTTTCGGAGTTTTCTGATGCTTAAAATGTAGAAACCCTTCCAAAAATTATATATGTATATATATATCCACAAAATAAGTAAACAAAGCCATATATCTTCAGAAGCTACTATCAAAATATTTGGTAAAGTAGACCACCACTGAAACAGAGGCTCATAGGAGGAAAAATATTTATGAAAATCTTGCTGTATTTGTTTGCCAGAATGAAAAATACCCACACTTTAATTGGTCTCAGAACATGCTTTTCAGTTGGGAAACAATGAAATAATATGTATTTGATTTAAGAATTAATAAGCTGATGTGAGATGAAGAAAAAAAAATTAAAGCCTTTCATCAACAGCAAGGAAAGTTAAGTAATCAAGACTAGCCTTGGTGCATGTAAAGGCTCTGTTTCCATTACCAGAAATAATCTACTAAAAAAATTTGCCGTCTCTACACTTAACTTTTCACTCCAAAAAGCCATCTCATCCTTCTAAGACCCCTATCCAGGCGCAGGGATAGTTGCATGGCTGTGCTACTGCATCTATTTTTCGAGAGCTTAATGGCAAAAAAAGCTTTGCTATTAGTATTCAACACAGACAGAGCCTGAGGTTTTGTAAAATAGTTGTTTGCCGAAGGAATGGGATCTCTTGTTCTGGATGCCCTGGTCAGATCCTTGCTGAGTCGCTGTTCAGACTTATCTACAGCAGAGACACTACCCCAAGCTATACATCTTAAATAACCAAGCAGGAATGAGCCTCACTGTTCCACACATCAGGGTGTGCTGCAGGACAGAGATTTGGAAATCATCAAGGAATGGAAATACATAAACATATCATAAATTATAAATATTCAGGCAATTCTTTTGCCTCAGTGCTCTGAGGTGGCACTGTCCTTTTAATTACTGAGGAAGATAGTTGTTTGTAGGTCACACTGGAGTCTTACCCCTTTTTTGAGACTGAGGATCTAGTGAATGTTTTTTGCAGGGATGAGGTTATTCATCTGCAGGCTGGACAGTGGGAAGGTTGCATTTAGTACCAAGGCTCAGTGTAAGTGCCAAAAGGTACAAATGACAAGGGGCAACACTAGCCTCTCTCTCTGCCATAACCTCTCCTGCCATCCAGACTGAGATCACTCACTGCATGTGGATGGAGGCAGGCTCTGCTATGAGCAGTTTGATGCTTTATTTGGTGCTTTTCCCAGGAAAAATGTTTAGGGAAAGTCCTACCTGAAAGTGAGTCGAGAACAGAGGGCGTTTCTAGCAAATGAGAAACATACACTAAGAGGCTGATATTGTTTGACTGATATTGTTTCAAGCAATTTTGTGACATCTCTCAATATTTATTTGACAGATTTTAACTATTAGTTTATAGCATTCAGCTGGAACTAATATATATTCTTCTTTAAAAGTCAGTCTTTGGAAATAAGTTTAACAGAAAAAAGGCATCTCTGAAAACATCTTTGTTGAAGCTTTCATTCTTTAACCTTTAGAGACTTATATATAAAGTTTAACTTGGATTAAGACATCAAAATCAAACCATTTCAGCATTGAATGGAAAATGATGGAACCTGGAAGGATGTAAAATATCAAAACCAGCAAGGATCTCCAGGAAACATCTTCTTCTCTGTCCTCATTTGTCTTCATTGCATATGCCCCCAGTATAATTAGCCTTTTGTATTGTGCCATGTTCATAATTCACATGGTTACGCCTAACTCTTAACTTTTCATTTTTCCATCATCAGGGTTGTTCAGGATCCTTTAAAGCATACATGACAGTTTCTTTTCTATGATTCAATTCTTTTCTCCCTAATGCTAACTTGTAATATTTTTTCTTCTTCAAACTTCCTTCGGCAGCAGTAGGACTTTTCTGTGATTGGCTCCTCTTGACAGGGTCAAAAGAAGCTCACAGTGATGTACAGGAAAGAAAAGGAAATGCCAAGGAGATGAAAGCGTAAACAGATCTGCTTGAATCCACCGGCACCTTCCCCCTCATTTGGCACCCAAAGCAGAGGCAGGTGCCCTATGGGCCTTCAGAAACAGCTTGCCTTGGGGACCATCTCATCTCCCAAGTAGTGACAAATAGTAGCTGTTGGGAGCTCTGCCTTGGTGCTTCCTCTATAAACACAGAGCAGCTCTTGTGGCCTTTCTGCGTGGTCAACAAGCTCTGGCACTCTTGCACAGCACTCTTCACACTCTTGTGCATCCAAACCTTTTATTTCTTTTCCCACAATTTCCCCACGTCCATGAGTCTTGGTCCGTACTTTTGAAAATAATAAATCAAAGAAAGGCTTTTATTCATCTGTCAGAGCCTTTATTGCAAAATATGAACTTCCAGAAGAGCACATTTTAACTTTTTCACAATGTGAGGCAAAGCTAGAGTGAAGCATATCTCACCCTCTGGAGGGCAGAGCCCACACACTCATAGAGATTCATTAAATTATCCATAGTGCTTTCCTGAGAGAATCCACAAAAGGTTACATGAAACATATTGAAAGTAGAGTTCCTGCAGCACTTCAGAGACCATACCTTGACCAGTAGCCCCTGGTGCCCCCCTAACATGATGTGTCTTGTGGGTGGCCCACAGCACCCTTCATCCTCCAGTCTTCCTTCCTTTACAAGCCTGGGATGAGAGCACAGCAGCATCCTCTAAACTACACTAGGACCAGTGCATAATAAGGCGCTAACTGCCTTGCCGTGCACTCACCCATCCTCTTCACAGAGGTCCTCACATGTCCTCTTCACGGATTTATGGATGCTTTGGGGTGGAAGGGATCTGGAGGACACCTAGGCTAGCCCATTCCTCAGTATATGGTGTGGCCCAAGAAAATCTGTCTCAGCGTAAGGAGCAGAGTATGATCAGGTCTCCAAAGACAGCAAGGGAATATCAATGGCATGGGTGGACATAGTGACCAGCGAATCTCCCTCTTGGTGCTGAATGGAGGAGATGTAAACAAAAAATCGAAGAAAATACATGAAGAAAAGAAACATGACAGCAAGCCAGATAGCACGAAACGGATTTTTTTTCACCTATATGAAAAGACATATCTCTGGCATCCTCTCTGGAAATCCTCTCTGGCTCCCCTGGCCTGCCCATGGCACACTGCTCTGCCATATCTGAACATGGCTGTCATCTTCTGCCACCTTCTCGTGGTCTTTGTGTTACTGAAGACTAAGTGTCTCAGTCCCAGGAAGAGTCATTTACTTAGGAGGCTTCACAGAAGGATTGGAGCAGGCTGAAACTGGTGGATTCTGTTACCAGCTGGCAAGGATCCAGATGAGGGTCCAGCCCTGAAGAGAAAATTGAATGAACAGCAGTGGGACCTGACTTCACTAGAGCCAGTGCCACTGAAAAGAAATATGAAAAGAGTTACGGAACAAGGCAGACCAGGACACCAGTAAATCCTTACAGGCAGACACTTATAAGGTAAAACAAATATTTGTTCAGTTGGAGGAACCTGGTCTTGTTCCAGAAATCAAACATGCTTTGCAGCTCTAAACAGCCAGTGATCCGAGCACTAGCTGTCGCTGCGTGATTTGGCAGATAAAATCATAATGCCTGACACCTCTTTAATTTCCTTTTACAGGAAAATGATTGAACTCCTGGGCTTTCTGGGCAGCGTTCAGGAGTGTGGCAGGAAGTGCAAGGGGTGCCACAGTAAGACTGATGGAGTTATCTCACTGACAGGAGCATCCACACTGCTCCTCTGTGCTGGCCCTTCGAGGGCAGCCCTACACAGCCAAAAAACTCACGGGCAGAAGGGCAGACAGGGTGACAGCTTTGCTCTGCCTGTCCTTTTAGTACCAGAACAAAATGCAGCCTTCCTTCCCTGCCTTTAGAGCTCACGAAGAGGTCTAGGCAACTGAAACTCCTAGCGGCCAGGTAAATGTTTCAGCAATGGAGCTATTTACAGCACTGAGGAGAGTTAAAAAAAATAAAAAAGGTAGCGCTTCCACACAAGTTGCATGGATATCATTTAGTTGCATAGTATATATAGTAAATATACTAAATGTATATAGAAAATATTCTGAAGAGTCTGAATCATGGGTCAACTACCGCCACCACCTACGACTCTTTGAACCCTTCCATCAGCACCGCCTCCGTACAGTCCTAAACATCCACTGGACTGATTATGTGACTAATGTGGCTGCCCTTGAACAGGTGGTGGGCACCAGTACTGAGGTTGTGCTGCTGAGAGGGCAGCTGTGCTGGGCAGGGTACGTCTCCAGGATGGAAGATCACCCACTGCCTCCCTAAGATTGTGCTCTGTGGTGAACTCACCACCAGCTGCCGCAAGAGAGGAGCCCCAGAGAGGAGATACAAGGACTCCCTGAAACTGTACCTCAGCTTTGGCCACATTGACTACCATTGATGGTCCACTCTGGCCTCGAGTTGGGAGACATGCAGACACACCATCCATAACACTGCTGCTTCCTTTGAGAACACACGCAGAGTCAGTCTCAAAGAGAAAAGACAACGCAGAAAGAATCGTGCCTCACCAATACTGCCTAAGGAGACCTTCCGCCGCGCCTTTTGCAACCAGACTTGCCTTTCCCGCATCGGTCTGCTTAGCACCAAAGGTGGGTAAAGCCCTTCCCATATCTTTGTCTGTGAAGCCTAGCCATGATGATGATGATGCAGAAAATCTTCTCACATAACGCTAAAAACCCTTGCAGTGGAAAAGAGTCCCCACTATAGACACCCGCAGCTGAGCCCGTCCGCCAGCAAGGCCAGCGCCGCCAGTGGGGACACACACACGGGCGCATGACCGTGTGTGACAGCAGTGAGGAGCATCCGGGGGTGCCTGCCTCATTGGAAGGGCTCCATGAAAACTATGGATCAACTCGCTCTGCTCAAACTCTTTTGAGAAATAAGAACTCTTCAGAAATACCTAGCTGGGATCCACTGTTCCCTCCCACAAGTTTGTCTTCTTGTTTCTTTCTTTCTCTCTCTCTCTCTCTTTTTTTTTAGGGAAGAGCATGCTACATTTTAAGCAGTATTTTGAGAGTACAAACTTGAAAGAAGGATTAAAGTTGGCTTTTACAGAGAGATTTCAGAGGTTTTTCAGAGATTTTTGGTTAAAGGTAGCTGGTTGAACTACAGTAGCACTCCATAAGGGCACAATAAAGGAAATGAGAGATGCAAGTGGATTGTCTGATTCCTCATCCTTCTTCTATGTGCTTTTATGCTAACTCTTGCAATGCAGTGAGTATGAACTGGAAAGGCATTAGAACAGCTTCTGTAAAAGTCATGTTGTCTCACGGGAATGAAGATCCGGAGGAGAATGAAGAGAAGGAGGAAAGAAAGGCAACGCAAAGATTAATTTAAATTCAGAACCTGACCTAACATCCAAATAAAACTGAAGCTCAAATCTTAAGGAGAAATTGTTTCATCTTCTTTCAAGTACCCCATCAAAACAGTCCAGGACAGAAATGTTGGGCAAAAAGAAGAAGAAGAAGAAAAAAGAATAAACAACTTCCAGGCTTTAAATACAGTGAATTATTTTACAGAAGCACACCATCAGTGAACTGAGAAGAAAAAATGCTTCAGAAAAATTGACTGGGTTTGAGGTGGCTCTGTACAGGTGTGTCAGTACATCTTTTAACAGGAACTTGTACTTTTAATAAATACCTGAGAACCTCTGGTAGATATTCAAATTTATTTTTCACAGTTCAAAATATAACTTAATTTTTCCTACCTAGAAATTATATTTTCCCTGCAATTGAGTTTTGGGATAAATTATTTGCTCCATTTTACCTGAGCGAGCTGCTCTGTGCAGGTCCAGACCTACCCACAATATATTACATACCAGGACCCTTGGCAACATCTATGTAAAATGTACCATGATGGAGCATTGTGAAAAGTGAGGTGCAGCATCTCTCCCTCAGGCAAAAATAGTTCTCATTTAAGGCAGCAACTGGCTTTTTTTCTCGTTTTTTTATTGGCAATGGAAACATGAATCCTCTCAGAGCAGGAATATCCACGAAAAAATGTCTCTTACTCTCATAATCCAGTTGTCCAGACCTCTCTGGGGCACCACTCTGTGTGAGGAAGCCCCCATGAAGCAGGACCAAACATGGCGAAATAACTTAATTCTCATGAAACCTGTCATTTCTGATCAGGTAGCCTCTCCTGATACAGGGAAATAACAACAGGGACATCACAAGCAGCTCTGCCCCACTTGGCTTCTTACAAATGCTGCAGTATGTAGAGTAATCCTAAGATCCACCTATTTATTTTGTGAGACTGCCCCTTTCGTGGCTGTCCCTGGCCTGAGGAGCAGAGCTGCAGCTTCTAGTCACCCAGCTCCTCCTCACGCTCTTGATTTTCTTGAAGGTTAAACCAAATTTAAGGTGCTTAAGGTCTGATCTAAATCAATTGAAATCAGAAGAAAGATTGATATTGATGACTTTTGACCAAGCTCTGTCCTTTGCTCGCACTCCAGTTCTCTTGTTGTTTTCCTACACTTTATAGTGCACTTTGTAAGATGCTTCTTATCTACATTGATCTTAAGGAAATTTTTGAAAGACTCATAAACCCATTTTGAGAATGATGTTGCCCATAAAATGCATGAATATGATAACAAGTGTGAGATAGGAGAACATTTACTTTTATGGTGATTCATTTCCTGCTTTATATACAAAACTAGTGAGCTAAGTTCCACTTACTTTGTATGTAAACCAGCAAATAATTTTAAGACAATTAGGAAAAAAAGTTCTACTTCATTTGTGCACATGTCTTTCCAGATCCAAATTTTAATGTGAGATGAGTTGTTTAGAATATTTATCTACAACTCTGAACAGGAAAAATGTTTTTGGATATAAAATCTGAACTAACATTTTGATGACAAAAATTGCACTGAAATTGACACTGTAAGTGTGTTTTCTATTTGTAGTAATTCTCAAGAAGGAGGAACAGATTACTTTAAAATCTTACTTACAGGATAGAATGGAATATGGTTTGGGTATTATTGTATGTCCTGAGGTAGCAGACATAGGCTTTACTTAAGACTGATGTTTTGTTAAATTAGGTTCTATGCAAACACAGTAAAAGAAAGCTCTTACCAAAAACAATGTGCCACCTAAATTAGTCAAACAAAGCCTTTTAATATCTCAGTATTGTTATCTGCATTTTTTTAAAGAAGAAACAAAGTTGAAAAGGTATTCAGATACAGAATAATCAATTTAGTTGGTTTAGGTATTATATCTTGGATGATCTGTAGAATTTATTCACTTTAATATCTTTATAAATTTCTGCCTGTAAATGTTTAGTTCAAGATAATACAGGAAGTCTTTTGCAATGGTTTTTGAGCCACTGGTAGACTCACTGGCGTACATAAAGCATTTAGTTTTGAAGGACAGACACCACTACGTCACAGATTCCAAGGGCTCAACAAGGAAGATGCAACTCTGTATACAAAAATACCCACTTCTGCCTTTCTCTTTTAGCCCCCAAAGAGATATTGACAAGTGAATCCAGTGGAGAAGATGACTTCCAAGTACTCCAGGTACAAGAGCCCAGGCCCACGCTGCCCGCAATTCCAAATCACAGGAAATTTTAGGCAGTCTTCCTTGTGGGTGAGTTATTCCTGATGTCATTAAAAGGCAGCCTCATGGACCCCTTGGCTGGGTTGATGCCTTTGGACAAAAGTAGATCCAAGAATGAAAGAGAAAGCCACTCCAGGTAGCCAGTATGCCTTTGTCTTGGTTATAACAAAACAACCTCCACAAATCATTTCATATTTAATCTTTGGGAAAAAACTTTACAGTTATTTTTAAATATGCTTTACATTTTATTTTTCAGTATCATCATTTCTTATTAAGCATTCTTTACAGCTGGAAATCAGTTTAGAATCTTTGCATATATAACTAATATTTGGTGTTTACAAGAGCTGGTTGATTTTTTTCATTGTATTTTTTTCAGGATTTTCTTTCAAATGCTCTCCCATGAAGAAATGTATTTACTTTGTTGGTGTTTCTAACTGAAGGAGATAATTATGGAATGGATTCATAAATCAGGAACGAGGACACATGAAAGAGCAGATAGACATGGACTTTCTATTTTTACTGTTAGCAAAAACATTATGGTTTGTAACCAGTCTCAGGTTCTTGAGCTTTAAGGGGTTTATTCATAGATTTATTTGTTGTTGTTGTTTCTTGTTATTTGGTCTGCAATAAGAAACTAAAATAAATAAAAATCAAAGCTGCTGAGTCCTGGCAAACTTTTAAGAAGAGTTAAGAAGATCCATTACACTCATGAAACACGCAAAGGACTGAGATCTGGAATAACTTCTGATCTTATTTTATTAGTTCCCATCACAGACAATATTATGAAACAGTACAAAGAACAGCACTAAGCTATGCTCAAGGAAATGGGAGGCAGGGAGAAGAAGGAAGAGAGGGGAAGACAGAAATTGTTTTAGTATAGATTACAGAATTTGTGTAAAAAGTAGAAAGAAGATCAATTCTCACCAGTTAAATTATTTTTTTCTTACAGTTTCCTTATGGTGAGATAACGTTACAAAAAGAATACTGAATAGTAGAGATATATTATCAAGGAAAAGAGCAATTCCAATTTTAAATGCTGCCTGTTCAGGGCACTCAATTATACAACATGGCATTTAGGTTAGGATTCTTTACATTTCTAATTTTACAACTTCACCTCTACACATAAAATTTCAACTTAATTTAAATAAATGCAGATGTAGCAGCTCTGAGAGCAATGTTGGTTTTAGTATAATTACATGAAGACAGCAAGAATGCAATTCATTTTCCTATGAATTGAGTAATAATAATAATCACTTTCTATTTCTCTCCTTGACAAGTGCAAATTTATGACATCTCTCTTGAGTTCTACTACCAAATGGACATCTTTGCTCTTAAATGAAAACCACACAGTAAGCACCTCCTCACACTGTTTACCTTCAGCTTGCTAGTTCATCACTAACCAGTTACAGCCTTTCAGTGTTTGGCTCTACAGATAAAGAGAAATTTTAATAGGACTGAGGGGAATGTTTACATCATTTGGAATTTTTCCTCACATATTTTTCCCTTGTCACTTTTTTTTCTCCTGGATTTCCATTCATTCAATACTGTTACATATGATACGATCAGAGATTCTAGGGAATACCACTGTCTGCTCAGAGACATTTGTCTCAAGTCCATCAGATGTTCTGCTTGGTTTATGTTTGCAAATGTTTTATATTTGACTTCTCTAAATGCCTAAGCAGACATAGTTATCCTTGTGTACATACAGAATCCAATCTTACCTGGGTTATCCTTGCCTGAGGGGGGATTTCAGGCGTGGGGCTGGAGCTGGGGCTGTGCTCATAGCCCCTGTGGGCACAGTTGCCCATTGCTAGGATAGGGACCTGCAACATTTTCTTGAGTTTAGTTACCTGGTGAGGAAAAAGGCTTCATATCCCAGGGATGGACTTGCATGGCCAGTGCTCCTAAGCCTTTGCAATGCTTCTGACATTTTTTTCTGCAGGTTTTTGTGCCGTGTGAGGGAGATGAATCAATCCATGAACAGCAGACTAGATGCCTCCATGCCAGCTACAATGAGCTGTCTTGGAGGTGCGGACATACGCAGTGTACCAGGAGCTCCACCTAATTGGATCTTGTTTTCCAGCACATCGGTTTTGTGATTGATCTTGGTAGTCCCCATTGTCAGAACATTTTAACAACACTCTCTAATGCGTATTAGCAATCACATTTCCTGCACAGATACTCCTAGCATACACCACTCAATCTGCCACAGCACAGTTCTCTTCCAATTATGTTTTTCTGAATGGAAATGCAGGATACTTGCTTTGAGGAATGCGTGAGTTGACTCACCATGAGGTTTTACTGTTGAGCTCTGTAAGCTATCAGTTATAGCAAATTTTTTATTTGAAATTTGCTATTTTTTTAAACAAGAAGCCAAACCTTCTCAACTTGCTACCTCACAGGTTTTACTAAATGCAAGGAATTACTCAAACCCAAATCTGATTTTCTTTTGAAAACTTTCACATGAGTATTTACTGATTTCTGAGTAGCTCAGGCAGCACCACCATCTTCAGGCCACCCAGGTGCCGAGGGCTGCATGTTATACACAGCAGGCCGGGCTGACACAGGACGGGTAAGCAGGCTTCTTCTCCCAATGACCATGGCTACCACTTTTTACTAACAGTATCTCACGTATACTGACAGTATCTCACGTAACAGAACACACAAAACTGCAGCAATGACTTTCCCCTCAATTTCACCAGTTCTAATGTTTATATTTAATCCAATAACACAGTGAAATTTGCTATCTGTGAATAAGTTTCTCTCAAGCCATTTGTAGTTCTTTCAGAGGGCTCGATGCTACGCAGAACCAAATCCTAAAGCATCAAGACTACAGATAAAAAGTTACAGATCCAGGAACCCTTTTTCCAATGCAATATCCTCTCAGCCAAGTCCAGTTAGACTGCAGAAAGGAGACAATTCACATATTATCTCTTGGTTTTATTCCTGCTATCAGCAAACATTTACAAGAAATAAGAAAACATTGAAATTACCCTGTAATGTGCATTCTTAAAACAATGATGGAGAATTAACCCCATTGTTAAGAACCTAAAATTTCCCAAAAACTCACAATGAGGGAAGCCCTTGAGAAAAACACATAGCTAGGTATAAATTTGAGAAAAAAATATAACTAGGTATAAATTTTTGCAAAGTGTAGCATAGAAAATCATTGTTGCACTTCGGATTTCACAGTATACTAACCACTGGAAAATGCTACCTTTTTAAGACAACATTTGCTCTATGTTGACAGAAATATACCGACAAAAAAAGCATCCACAATACAACATCACACATCATTAATCACTTAGGAATGTTTAGAATTTCATGTTTGTCTCCTACAGAGAAGGCTGTAGTTAAAAGAAATCTGAGTGTAAATGCATCTTTTCAAAAATTTGTTTTCTTTCTTGTGTGTATATGTGGGTGGTGGAATCTTGTAACAGTGACTATGGGAAAATATGTTAGCTATATAATATCTTATAGTAAAGATATTTGATAGTCATTCAGGAATCACAACTTCATCATATTTATAACACATTCAGTACCCTGTACAACTTAACAGACAGCAGGTTTTAGGAGTAGAATCATTGCATGGATTCTAATTTATTCATACAAAATCCAGTAGAAAAACCTTTTATGAACTGATGCTTCTTCTTTAGTCATGTGCCATTCTGTCAGTATTTTCCTTCAGAAAAAAATATGTTTACTTTAGTAGCACTTCTAGACAATCTTATGAGGTTAATTACGGCTCTCAGAATAATGTAATACATTTGTTTAAAGGTAGACTGTGGCCTTCCAGTAGGCTTAATGCCTGTTTGATTTCATTAAAAGTAATAGATATGTCAGTCAGCTGACAGGAGAGTAACCTTATGCTGTTTACATTTTTAATCTCAGGAATATTTAACTGAAATGTCTAATATTGTGTGAGGGGGCACTTCAGGAAGGGCATACATCACATTCTTTAAATCATTCCACCTTGTAGGATTAAGCAGAACAAATTATGATAAGCCCTACATTAACTGTTGATGGTGATATAACATCCTGTAGTAGTGATTGTTCTCAAAATGAGAGAAGGTGGAAAAGCCTGAGAAAGGTGGTAGAGGATAACCAAGAGTTGTGAAATCATTAAATCAACCCAGCCTATACTTCTCTATCCTGTAGCACTAGACAAGTAGCTCCTAGCAATCTCACCTCACTCATTTTTATTCACATGCAAAGGATATTTTTAAGTAGACTGATTAGCAGTACAATTTTACTTGATGCATTGTCACTTTATGGAAAATAGTTTTTAGTCAAAGGGAAATAAACTGTATTCTTGGAGCCTGATAATAAACAAAAGTTTAAAGAAGCTGATAATAGGGGTTGCAGTAATTAAATTGCAGACATAAACAAATGAGAAATTAAAACCACTCATTTCCTCAGCAGCTGTTCTCTACCTACAAACTTATCTGCAAAAACAAATTTACTTGTCATTGGGCAAAAACAGTTTGTGCAAAATCTGCTTAGTTGTGCAGATTTGTGTCAGAGGTCTGTCCCTATAGTTAATAATGGAGACTCTTGAGAACAGATTTTCTGGAAACATCAGAGACCAAAGATGGGCATTCCCCATCCTCACCCCATAAACTTGCCACGAACATGTTCTGTCATGGGAAAATCTGCAATACTGTGCAGCCCCTGCACTTCCCCTTCCCATCACCATCTGAGAGCACCTCCTACTTTTCTGGGACAAAATTTTCTGCATCACCAAGGCAAACAGAGAGGCAAACAGATGCTACCTTGATTAAGAGCCCAAAGGTGCAAAGCTGGTATGGAGCTGTATAGCAGAGCTCGCACTGCACCAGCACCCGCTCACATGCTCAGGTCAACTCTGTTTTAAAGCTCTTCTTGCTACGAAGATTAGATGCACTGAAGAAGGCAAAAGGGCTGGATTCTGTGACCCAGTGCATGTGCTTTATTCCAGGAAGAACTTTTCACACCTCCTTTGGACTCATTCCCTGCATAGACACCTAGTCTCACCTTACAATCAGTCTCAGACATTACACTGCTCTGCAGATTTCTGTAACTGCAACCAGTTCCGTTGGGAAAACCCATCCTGGCCATCAAACCCTTTCTCACATTTCCTGGATCATGCCTGCTGCTGATAATCGTGAACTGCTTTAAACTGAGACAGCTCAGTTCCTGGTGCGCACTGCCCAAGGACTCCTTGGGACTGCATGGCCCTACGAGGAAGTTGCTGGCGTTCAGTGCCTAAATGAAATTCCCATTACATTTGAATGCCGTGGCACTCCCTGTACCCTGCAGCAATCCACCAGCCTCTGCAGAGTCACCTGTGAGGGACACCAGCACCGCTGAGGTCCAAATGCAGTCCCTCCCCATTTCATCTCGGGCCCCAGCTGACTGCAAATACCCCAGTGCTGGCCAGCAGGAACAAAGCAATTCTGATTGCAGCCATTGAGACCAGAAATGGGCATGAGATCAGAGTAAAAAAAAAAGAGTTTCTTTTTCCCCCAATAAGGCATGACATCAGCAAACAAGTGTATCTCCACACCAAATATTATGTGACCTGTCACCCCACTACTACATCAACAGGACAACTCAATAACTACCACAGGAAATTCCCCATCTTGCTCACAGGTGGAGGCCAGCATCCTAGAGAGGTTGGATCAGTTCCCACAGCGGCAAGTCAGTTGCAGCTACAGCTAGGTAGAAAAGATGTGTGCGAAAAGCCCTTTGGTTATGTGGGAAAATGCTTTTGGTTATGTGGGAAAGAAGGGTTTGTAATGACTGTTTTGTAGCAGAAGTGCTCTTCTGGAAGCTGAGACTAAATGCTAAAAGATTTTCAAGAGTATTTAGGTTCTTTTAAAGCCTGAATTTAGTAAGCAGGCATTTAAAGTTCAGCATACTCCAGGAAGTAAAAGTTTCCTCTCTAGAATTAAACAAATGAGTTGGTCTTGAACAAAACCAGGTTAGCCTTGACCTGTCCAGACCCTGCTTCAACCACGCTAGACTTAGGTTGCTGGGAGGAGAAGAACAGGGTACAGGAGGGACAGAATTTTTTTTGCTAGGGTCATGACAATTTAGTGGTTGAGCAGCTTTAGCTGTGTCTCTCCTCCCACCAGTCCCCAAGGGAAGGAGATGTTTGCAAAGGTCCTAACATAAGATGGTTGCTGAAAGACTTCTCTCGCTTCAACTTTTGTTAATGCTTTATTTCTGGGTACCTTAGAGGACCTAAAGAGTTTTCTTCTGCAAAAAAAAATGTCCATTTTTTAGCATTGTTTTCTCTCAACACTCTAGGCTTCAAAGAACTGATAGTGCCTAGGAATTAGATATTGCTCTTTTCTGCTTTGAATATATAAATCCCTGACAGAAAGTAGTTGTGTCTGGAGATGCTGTCGCTGGAGCAGCCCAGCCTGTGGATAGAGAGACTGAGATGAATGTCTTTTGTATAACAGTAAAACTAAAAATGTGAAAGACTGAAAGCACCTTGACAGGTGCAATTTCTCACAGAATAGATTTTTTTTTATTTATTTTCTTTTCTCTAATATATTCTTAGCACAGACTATGGCTATTCAACAGTAAGAAGGCCAGTCTGACTCATTAAGCAGAGTCACTGCTCATCGTGAATTCTCTGGGGTGTGAAAATTTGGAGTAACATTCTCCGGACTATTCCCTTGATCTACTTCTGCCCTCCCCCACAAAACATGCCTGGCTGATTTTTCTCCCTCCACACAACAAACTTGAGCCCAGTATGCTTCCATCACTGAGTTATGTTGGTATCTCTGCAGATTTTTGGTGTTCTGGCTAATCCATCAGACCCCTGACCAGGTCTGTCATTGGTTTTCAAGATGAGCTCACAGGTTGTTATACGTTATTGCCCTCCATGCGCGCCTGGTGCACGGATGTTAAAGGAGCCCACAGCAACCCAGGCAGGCAGCAGTGGGCAGTAGTTTCTGCAATCCGCCCAGGCTGCCCTGCAGAGACGCAGGCCCCCTCCCCCTATATTCGCAAATCCCCATGCTCATAAGAGAGATCCCTTTAAAGACTGTTCTCATAAGCACCATTGCTAGAACATAATTAACAACTTTCTTTTCCAACCCTCTCTGCTTTCTGAATGTCAAATATGTCTAATTATTAAGTATCTTACAAATTCTTATTATGCAGGGACTTGTTAATGTTTTCAAAATAACATGCATGTGTAGATAATTTTGTAAACATTGTAAGACTAATAATGAAAATAATTTAACATAAAACATTAATAGGTTTTATGTAAATCCAGAGTTCTAGCAATATCATTTTATTGTGTAGATTAAACTTGCAATAAACTGATTGTTCTGTAGATTAAACTTGAAATCACTTAGTTTTACCATAGAGACTTTAATTAGTTGCATAAATTAGCAACTATGTATCCAAAGGAAAAAGAACACCATAGACTTTTCTGTAAGCTTTAGAGTAGTCATATATATTTTCAAGCTTTCCAGAGTGCCTCCATTTTCTACAAGTACAGAATGAAGAAAATATCCAGGTCTGTCAAGCACTGCTTGTAACTTTCATGACCCCAGTAAGATCACCCCTGTAGCCCCTGCTCCGGGTTCTGCCTTGATGGGCTGGTAAGAAATGGTGTGAAAGTTCGTGAAACCAACAGAACTGGTCTTACAGCGGCCTAACTCTGAATTGTATTTGCCCTTTTGTATTTAAACAGAGTTGGCTGTCTTTTGAAAGAAGAGGCAAAGCTTAGAGTAGAAATCATGTTTAAATCTGGAGTCTCTCATGTGAAACAGCCTGCCAAATTCGATCAGTGTTGCAATACCTTAGGGTAGGCAGGACTAGAGGCTTTAAACAGGTACCAGGAACTGCCTACTGTGCTGCACATCCCCAAAGCCTGGCCTCCCCTCTGTCACACCGTGTCCCTGCTAGTTCATGAGAGGACTGCAGGAGAGTTCCCACCCATGGCCAGTATCGTCTTGTTTCATGTAGAGACAGCAAATAGCTTCATTCCCTGGCCTGCTGCCTGGAAGAGCCACATGACCTGGAAGATACAATTCCCAGCTTTACATTGCTCTAGGCCTCGAACAACTCATTAAGGTTGAGATTCCCATAACCACTCAAACATCCAGTTCCCAAGCGCTCTACCTTTGCCGTAGGTCCCTATTGCGACCCACCTCACAGAGATAATAAATATGCAATAACTGTGATGTGCTCAGATACTGAAGCCACCAATCAGTAAAAGGTGGCAAGAAATGCTGCCCTGTTTCTCTTCCTGGCTGTTGGAGACACACAAGGCTTGTGCTGAACATGCTTATAAACATGCTTAATTCCTGATCTCCATTCACTCCAATTTCACAGAATCACACAATGGTTGAGGTTGGAAGGGACCTCTAGAGATCATCTAGTCCCACCCCTGCTCCAGCAGGCTCACCCAGAGCACAGGGCACAGGGTGGCATCCAGGCGGGTCTGGAAGACCTCCAGAGAAGGAGACTCCACAGCCTCTCTGGGCAGCCTGTTCCAAGGCTCTGTCACCCCCACAGGAAAAGCTCCTCCTTATATGGAGATTAAACTTCCTATATTTCAACTTGCACCCATTACCCCTTGCCTGTCGCTGACCACCACGGAGAAGAGTTTGGCCCCATCCTCCCTCAGGAGGGTCAAGTACCTCCCTCAGGTACTTGTACATATTGATCAGATCTCCCGTTAGTCTTCTCTTGTCTAGACTAAAAAGGCCCAGCTCTCTCAGCCTTTCCTCATATGACAGATGCTTCAGTTCCTTAATCATCGTTGTGGCTCTATGCTGGACCCTCTCTAGAAGCTCCACGTCCCTCTTGTACAGGGGAGCCCAGAACTGCCCCCAATACTCCAGGTGCGGCCTCACCAGAGCTGAGCAGAGGGGCAGGATC